>JBBBDQ010000124.1:1747500-2342500 GCA_037127315.1 Ascarosepion bandense | reverse complement strand
AAAGATGCTTTTGAATGCATTTCTATAACAAAATAGCACTTAGAATCCATTCCTATAGTAAAAATAATTGAGAACTCATTCTTATAATAAAAATCACATGGAATATATTCCTTTAGTAAATTCATTTGCAATGTATTTGCATAGAAACATAACAATTCTGTCCCATAATAGTTGTTACATTTACAGTGCGAAATTTAAATGTAAATTAACAACTTTTATGCAACTGTGTGAATGCATCACAAACATATGTCAATTGACTAAATTTCTCACCAGAGTTTTTTTTATTTTGAAAACTGAAGTAAAACCAGAAATTTTATTCCTTTCTCTAAAAATTTTATGACTCAGTTGAAAGATATTTTTTATTGCAGCTATGAAAATTGTGTTTTATAAAAAATATGTTCAGTGTTTTCCTGAAATGCACTTCTTTCATCAAGTATTGATTTTAATCAGATATAAATTTGTTTTAATGTCATTCTATTGAGTACTGCTTGGATCAATCCAACATTTTTTCACCAGGTTTGATAAAACAAGTGTCAGATGGGATTCAAAAGCTGCTTCAATTGAAATATTTTAAATACACGTGCACACACACAATAGCAGTTAATTTTGTAATATAATCTTCATATATTCTTTTAGAAATGTACTGCTATCAACAATTTTTAGAAATTTATTGATATCAATAACCTCTGAAACATGTTTTTTTTTTTTAATTATTATATTTATGGATATTGGATAAAATGTTCAATTTAAAAAAAACTGAACCTGTGAAAAAAAAAGTGTTTGCAAGTATATTTTTGCCAAAACTCATATTCAAAGTGTAAGAATTGATTAAAACTTTGGTCAATAGAAAAGCTGGAAACAAGCCAGGGGTTTCTGAAACAGATATTCTATCAAACATGAACAATGAAAGAAAGAACTTTCATGATGGAACAAACCATCATCACTTGGGAAAGATGGTAACTATAAAGGGGTGCAAATGACCTGCAACAAGATCTATGTATGCCACACCCATCAAGACAGTCTCCAATTTCACTAGTGTTCTTTTTTTTTAACTTCAAAAGAACACCATTACAGACATACCAGAACCTTGAACAACATCTTGCTGACAGACTGGATTCCTGTAGGTTGATATGATAATAAGATGTCCAATGCAAATAAACACAAAAGCAAATTAGTAGGTGACACTTTCACAAAAGAAGAGTTAATCCAGATAAAATACAGGGTGTTGTATCTCTTTTATTTCCTACACGAACAAGATATTGATCACTTGACAACTCTTTTCTGCATATTGTCTATGCATATATCTACTTAAACCAAAACAAAATTAATAATATGATCAGTCAGAGCCACTCCCACTACAATAAATTAATTTTGAGACTACTAAAAACTATATATACCCAAATTCAAACAAACTTGAGACAGATCAACACTTGATGTCAACACTGAGAGAGAGATGCCACTGATAATGACCCTCACCCCATGTCCATTTTCTTTTTAATTTCACCATTCTCTCTCCCTGTTGCTTTAGCAACAGCAACATATAGAATTTACCAGTCTTTATATGGAAATAAATTAGCCATTTATTTACCCTTACTCAGTCCCCTTGTTTGATACTTGGATTTATGTTTGCCAAGGTGGAGAAGGAATTAACTTCCACAATAACAACAAAGCTCTTTCTTCCAGGTTACCAATTCCTGCCTCTGTAACAAGGGTAATTCAGCAAGTGATATTTTAACCAAAACAAAACACCTACCATCTGGAAAAAACACTTAAAGTAAATGCAACAATTTCTTGTAAAGAATTCACCAACATAAAACAAAAACTTATCAACAATAATTTTCCAAAACATGTTGTTGATGCAGAAATAAAATTAGCTTTAAAGAAATTTTAAAAAAATAATATAAGCAACCAACTTGATAAAAACAAAAATAAAAAAAACTTCATTAAATTATTTTATTGTAAGCAGATGCATCCTAATTATAATTAATATGAACAGGTCATTAAAAATACAATTTGCTGGTACATAACAATTTTGATCCTCACAAACAGTTTAGATTTATCGTTTATTACAAAAAATTATAAATTTCTACCCTATGTAAAAAATAATGACAATGAATTCTTTGGGAGATTGTATCTCCAACACTGACAATCAACATTAAATTCATACATTGGCCACACATAAACCACATTAATGCTGTTTATTAGCAAAGGGAAGTAACCCAACAAAGAATTAATCAACATATACCACCTTTTATCATGACATGAAAGATAAACAAATACACAATGGTAATTATTATACAGGGTGCAATGGATAAATTGTCATCTAAATTGTGCAAAAATGAAAATAACACTGACATCACATTTTAACAGATATATTTACCAAAATGACACAAAAATAATTTGAAATACTAAAGAGTAAATTTATTCTATAATTGCCATCACCTTCAACCACGGCCTCCACACAACTTACTTCAAAATATTCTGCAACTCTTCTGGACAGTCTCCTTGTTTAAGTTGATCAATGCTGCCATAATCCTTGCCTTCCGTTCATCATTGGTGTTCTGCAAGGAGTTCTCTCACTAAAGTGCACCCCACAAATAATAATCAAGGGGTCGTAGTTTGGAGAGTTAGTTGAACAAAATTAAGGGGTGATGTGGTTGCAGAAATTGTATGACAGCCACGACCGGGTCCTCCTGATTGTATGACATGGTGCAGAGTCCTGTTTCCATACAAAGGATCTTCTAGCAGCCACACTCCGGACCTATGGCAGCACTACCTCCTCAAGGCACTTGATGTAAGCCACCAAGTTAAGTCTAAGGCCCTCACCAACAAATTCAAGAGTTTGTTTCTTAACAGTTCTTGTCTGTTCCTGTGTGAAGTAATTCTTTGAACAAAACTTATAAGTCAATGCTTATTAAGCTTGCTCAATTTATTCCTCATTTTTAATTTTGCACTGTTAGCCTAAATTCCAACTGAAATCCCAGCAGAAAATACTCCCACACCCAAAAGGGGCCATTAATGTTTACCTACATACTCAATGTCTAATTATAGACTGGAGTATAAACTGAACTAATGTTTACCTATAGACTCAAGTATAAAACTGAACATTTATCTATTGTTATGACTGAAGGGCCATAAAAAGATAACATGGACTCGGATATAAGGTTGAATAGTATATTGTCAAGAAACGTAGTACAAAGATAAACGTGGACTGGAGAGTACTTTCTCTCGCAGGTGTCCTGACTCACTCATTCAGTGGTTACTACTCAGTGACTTTTCACTCAGAGTTGGTAGCCATATTATAAAGGTGTGGATGAGTCCATTTGTAGGTAAGTCCCCACAATATTTATAAACTCAAATATAAACCTGACCAAAGCTTATCTACAGATGTTTATCAAGTATAAACCCAACCAATGTTAACTATATACTCAAGTATAAACCCAAACAATATTCACTTATAGACTCAAGTATAAAGACAAGCAATGTTTACAGATAAACTCAAGTATAAACTTGACTGCTGAAGTTCCTGGGACATGCAATGAGGAAGGAGGGCCTGGAGAATCTGATACTAACAGGCCAGATAGAAGAAAAAAAAGAGACAGGGGAAAGCAACGGATAACATATTTGAAGGACCTAATCAGGTGGATGACGGAACAAGGATTGCATGGTGTAACAGGAGAAGGCATGATCAGAGCCACCAGAGATAGGGAAACGTGAAAAGCCATGATTGCCTACATCCTGAAGGGAGAGGGCACATAGAAGAAGAAGAATGTTTACTTATAGAGGGTGATGAAGACTGTGAAAGCAATGATTGAAATGTCCTTAAATGAGTGATGTAATATATCACTAATATTCTTCTATGTACAGTGTCCCTTCAGGACATGGGAAAACATGCCTCTCCATTTCTTATCTTTCATGACCCTTTGCAGTGTTTCTTCCTTTGCCAAGTTTCCCCCCATTCCACCATCCATTCACACAAAATCGTCTTGCAAGTAGCCCATTGCCTTCCCTATTGTTCTTGCCCTTGATATGCCCTGTGAGGGTTAAGTTTGCCAAGCTCTCCCTCCTCATTAAGTGTCCAAGAAATTCCAGCTCTCTCTTTCTAATTCTGAGACTTTTCTTTAAGACTTTTCTGTTGTTTACTTGCACTATTCATGGTGTTCTCAACATCCTTCTGTTGCCTTGGGTTTTCTCTTCATTTGTGGTGAGTTATATTAAATAGCAGTTACGCACTCTTTTCTTTGTTTCTAATGTAAATTTCCTATTTCTTAATATTTTGCTTAACTTTTGGAAAGCAACTTTTACTATTCCATTGAACCTTCAGATTTCAGTGTCATATTTTCTGTCCTCTGTTAAAACACTTTCCAGATATTTAAACTTTTGGACTTGTTTGATGCTGATACCACCAATTTGTAGCTCACATTTCCTGCAAATGTCTCAAGTGGCTAATTGTACAATATTTCTTTAAAAATAAACCATTAGATATTTAAATAATAAGATAGTAAAGTCATTAAAATATACTATATAAATAATACCAATAACATAAATTTCTGTTGAATTGTTCCTTAAACAGTTATATTTTGTAAAACTTTTTCTATAGAAAAGTCTATATAAAAAAGTTTAAAGCTAAATATGCTTTCCAATTTTAGCCTTCAATGTTATTTATGCAAGAGAATAGAAATAGAAATAAAAAGTACTTTGAGTGTGCATACTTCCACTGATATCACTGTCACCAAAAAAATTGATCAGGTTGGAGAAGATCACAGACACACTTAAAAAGAAAAAAAAAAAAAAAACAAGGGAGATAATCATATTTGCTTTTCACATAAATATTAAGAGTTACTTTTCCTGCTAATTTTTAAACTATGTTAACAAAATGATCAAAAATTCTATGACCCCCCACCCAATCTTTCACAAAAATCATTGAAGTACACAGAGAACATTGAAGAGACTCTATAAACAAAAAAGAACATAAATTTGGTGAAATATCCTTGTATTATTTCAAACTTGTGTTCTCATCTCAGTTGATATAGACACATTTTGACACAGTATTGCCTTGTCATTATCAGCCAGTATAGTGGCAGAGTGAATATAGAAATTGATTAGACATGTTACTGTTCTTTTGTAGTCATAAGTTCAATCGCTGGATTAGGTACTGAAGCAAGAACAAACATTAACTGACATCACAGGGACAAAAATAATCAATGGCATATGGCCACATCTGAAGGATGTGCGTTGTGGTACAGTGGATATCGGCTCGGAACGAGAAACCGGGGAGCCAAGTTCAAATTCCAGTTGAATCCATCGTATTCACTTACGCGCAAATACCCTTGGGAAAGGTATTAATCAGTCTCTTCCTTCCAGTTATAGGTTAAATAGCAGGACAGATTGGGTTCTATAGCCTTGGTCGGCAACCAGTCTACCGCAGAAAGCAATGGCAACCTACTGCAGGATAATCTTCTGCCCAGTCAGTCATGTCTCGAAAGAGACATGATTTCCCAAGCGTGTATGTGTCTGTGAAACTGACATATGTATGTGTCTGTGAAACTGACTCCCAAGTTAAAAAAAAAAAAAAAAGTGTGAGTATTCTTATTTTTACCTGACCTATTTACTTTGGTTATTCCTCTTAATTTTCATTTATTTGTAAGAGAGCTTTCTGATAAAAATATATTCTGCTTCTCCAAAATGACGTCAATTTTTTGGGGTGGAGACATCCTGTATATACAATTATGTTTTTCAAGAATCCGCAAAAGTGTTATGTCTGTCAAGTTATGGCTCTCAAAATCAAGAACTGGTTGCAATGGTTTCTTGTTAAATAGAAGATAACATTTGTGTTCATAACCATTAGAATTAGAAATTGAATTAAGGAAACCAGCATCAAATCAAGCATCTGGCAGATTCATATCCTTCAAGCGAAAGATTCTAAATTTTGATGCACTAATGTTATTTATCAATAAATACATTCTTCCAGTTCTTCTGTGAATTTTTGCCAATGGATACAATACATTTTCCAGCTCAATTAACTGACATTCATTCATTTGCTAAATGTACCAGCTGTCTCCCTTCTGATAGCAAAGCAGCTCCAATTTCATTAGCAGATATAATCTGATTGCCAGGGTATAAGATTTGAGAAACCTTCACAACTGGATATGGATTCTTGTCATTTTTTGTTTTGTTTTTTTGGATTAGCTGAATATCTGTCCAATGAACCAAGAAAAGTTAATTTGTCACAGTTTTCTTACTTCTCTAAAATTTTAGTATAATCACTGTTTTAAGCAAGATATCTATTCTTTTGTCATTGATATATCCACTTGAATTTCTACTCTAGACATATCTACACCAAACTGACCATGAGAGAAACATTTGTATAATCTTCTAATGCTTTTATTGGGAGTAAAAATTCCACAAGCTTAATTATTTTTTACTTGTTTCATGTGACATGGCTTCCCTCTGTTTTTTCTTCAAATATTTTTATGGCAACTGCTCTGATGAACTTTTTTCCTTGGTTCCCCATCCATGTGAATTTAAGTGTACTACTAGATTGGCATCTAGATCTCACCCATTTACCATTGACATAGTTAAATGCAACTGCCTCTTCTAGCAAAATAATTTTCAATAAACATAGCAAATTCTATAATTCTGCTCTTAGATATAGCAGTTATAAAGGTATTAATATAAAATTCGGAAATCCCATTAATCATGACCATAATAAAAAGAGAAAATATAGGAAAATCATCTGGTTTACTCCCATTACAATCTGATCATTAAAACTAAATTGGGACAAAAAATTTTTAAACCTTATTAATAAATAGTTTCCCAAAGCTAATTCCCTCAATAAAATATTTATTTAATAATAATACTCTTAAATTAAGCTGCTGTTGTGTGGATAACACCAAAACATGATTAAAAACACAATAACAAAGTCTTCAACAAGTATAAAAATTTTAAAAAACTTGATGCGGTAAATAAAACCAAATATAATAAAACTAATACCAGTGGATGCAATTATAGGAATTCTAATGATTGTCCACTACATAAAAATTGCTTAGCTAATTCCCTAGTTTATATTTGCACCATTTCTACACTTGAAAATCTTAGTATTAAAAAATTTTATCTTGGGAGTACTGAAAACTTGTTTAAAACCTGCTGGTACTAGCATGTACTATCTCTCAATAATAGTACTTATAAATAAAGTACCTTGTTATTCAAGTTCTTTTAGAGTTTTAAAAAAAAGCAACATTCCTATTGTTAAATGACAATTAATTAGAAGAGCACAAACTTGTAATTCTCCATATACACCATGTTATCTTTGTCTTAATAATAATTTAGAAATCATCAGATTTAAAAACAGGATTAACCTATTATATCAAAGGAATGAACTTAGTGTGAACTGTAAACATAGTTCACCATTTACCTTGCAATATGAGTAGTAATATTGTGAACAACTATAGAATATTCTCAACAACACTAATTATTATCTAACCATATTTGCGAGGTATTTAATTTAGCATAGATTGTCAAATTATATAGTGACTAGGTATTTAATCTAGCATAAATTGTCAAGTTAATATTGAATAGTTATGATTCTTAGGTAATAATTTAACATGAACTCTGAATTCATTATCTATGTTAACTTGTGTGTATATATGTATTTTGTATGTTTCTTTCTACTAGTGTTTATATATGAATATATATACCCAAGTACATGAGTTTGTCTATGTATAAATGCACGTATGTAGATGTGATTGTGGGGTTATGTACTAGTATGCATATAGGTATATTGATTTACATATATGCAGATATGCATGTATGTGTTTCTGTG
Organism: Ascarosepion bandense; assembly: GCA_037127315.1. Classification (NCBI taxonomy): domain Eukaryota; kingdom Metazoa; phylum Mollusca; class Cephalopoda; order Sepiida; family Sepiidae; genus Ascarosepion; species Ascarosepion bandense. Next base: position 2,334,678 of record JBBBDQ010000124.1, on the reverse strand, counting down.
TATATTTGTGTGTATTTATGTATATGTTGTCTATAAATAGATCTGTGAATCAAACTCTATTTTGTATAGGCTGCTTTTGGGAGTTTTGTGTGTGTGTAAGTATTTTGGTTTTGGCATTTGCATTTGCGTGTTTATATATTTAATTATGTTTATGCATTGGAATAAGACTGTGTTTGTCTTGAAATCTATATAACTTTTTCCTATGCCCACCTTATCATCCAAATTCAGACTTACATGCAGCTAATATATGTAGCATCTACAGATACTTTTTAAAACTATCGCCCAGTTCACACTCCACCCATGTCTATTGAACAGGTTAAGAGGCTCATCCCTTATTCCCTGTTTAGGATATGGTTTCCGGCTTTCTCTTTTCCAATCTTCTCACTTTTGTTTTTTTTTCAATTGGAGTAGATAGATCTATCTATCGCCCGGTTCACACTCCACCCATGTCTATTGAACAGGTTAAGAGGCTCATCCCTTGTTCCCTGTTTAGGATATGGTTTCCGGCTTTCTCTTTTCCGATCTTTTCACTATTACGTAGCCCCCTGCACATCAGTGGCATTACCGCCTTGCTCGGGGTGATACGATTAAAAAAAAAAACAATATTGAATTTAACAGACAAATTAACACATCACTAAAAACAATAGTTAAAAACATGTATGTATATGTATGTGTGTATATTTATGTGTGTGTCTCCCTTACTCGTTTCATCTTTGAATAACTTTTTAATAAACACGCTGCTTAGTTAAATTTAGAATTTGAAATTTGTTATTTATAACATTAATTTGTAATAATTTTTTAAAATGAATTTTTATTTTTATTTTAAAATGAAATTAATAGTCAATTAGTAATACTGATTTCTATTTTAATCAAAAATTAACACTAATTCACCAATAAACTGTTTTTAGGGTATGTTCTCATGTTTTTCAAATTAGCATTTACTTGTATTTTGATCAGCCATCACAGACTACATAACAATGTCTCCCCTATTGAGGGGTTTGGTTAGTTTTGAAACTTTTAAAACTACTCATCTTGCAATTATCACCATCACTTGACAAGACACATGAAGTTTTGAAACAAAATAGCTACTTTGTACTGATGTTATAACATACTTATATTGTAAATTTTAAATAAATATTATTTGCTCTATTCTCTATTGAGCACTCTTAAGAATAGTGTATTTTTTTAAATATTGAAATTTTATCTCATTCATGCCAACACTATATATATATATATATAGAATAAAAAGTGTGAGAGGGCATAAACGTTTTGTTAAAAGTGTAGATTTAGTGTTGTTGTTGTTGTTATTATTATTATTGTTTATATTACTTGCTTTGTGATGCTACACGTGTTTCAAGTCTAAAGTCAACTCTCTTCAGGCAAATAAACTTGTGATTTTACATATCGACATCCGACATGACATCCGTTTGCTTTTCTGATGGCCAAGGTATCATGTATAAATAGATAAGTGGTGACCACTAGGTTGAAGGAGTTGTGTAGTTGGAGGGTTTTTCACATTAGCACGTTAAGTTTCTTCTGGTACCTTCCTTATTGAGGAATTTTTTGTTGACTTGCAAAATTGATTTAAAATTGTTTTCTGTTATTTGGTTCTTTTCATTGCTTTGCAGACACTATTTGAATTTGGTATGTGTGTGTGTGTGTGTGTGTGAAAGAGAGCATTTTTTTATTTGTCATTATGCTTTAAAATTGTTTTTTATGGGTCATCTGGTTCTTTTTATTGCTTTAGGGATACACTCTGAATTTGGTGTGTGTGTGTGTGTGTTTTAGATTTTTCATGTTGTTTTGTTGAGCAAAGGTTTGTATTTTTTATGAATATTTCTTCCTGCCTTATGAGTGTGTCATAATCTGCATTTTGGTAGATAGGTATGACTCTGAATCTATATATATATATATATATATATAACCAAGTATGGGTGGAATAATATTCCCCATCCAAAGAAACACTATTTTTAAAAAAGTGCTCAATACAAAGTAGAGCTAATAATAATAATATTTATTAATAAATTATAACATTGATATGTTATAATATCACTACAAAAGTAGCTATTTTGTTTCGACACTTTTTGTGTCTTTTCAAGTGATGTTGTTATTTCGAAAACATTTCATTTTCAAAATAACATCACTTGAAAAGACACAAAAAGTGTCGAAACAAAATAGCTACTTTTGTAGTGATATTATAACATATCAATGTTATAATTTATTAATAAATATTATTATTATTAATATATATATATATATATATATATATACCTCTTGCATCCAAAGAAATATCTACTTAAGTCATCACTATGAATATATAACTCATTCCCATTAGTAAAAGTCATTTACGATGCATTCTTAAACTAAGAATATTTTAAATACATTTCCACAGTAAAAGTATTTAGAATGCATTCAAATAGTAAAAATCAGGTAGAACACATTAACTTAGAATCAATTAGAATGCATTAACATAGCAAAAATCATTTAGAATACATTCCCATAGTAAAGTTAATTTAGTAACAATAATTTAAAATGCATTCCCACTTCAAACATCATTTGCAATGTACTGCTGTTGTAAAAATCATCTGTGGTGTATACCTAGTACAAAAAAGAAATTAGAATGCACTGTGTGAGAAACATCATTTGCAATGTATACTTACTTCTATTAAACATAATTTGCAATGTATTTCTACAGCAAAAAACATAGCATTAAATGAATTTTTTTCATTACGTCATTCAATTTCCTGTCATTAATCTGATATATAGAATTTATATGTCATCTTTTTCCTTACCAGACTAATATAAATAACGATAACTCAGAAATTCAGACTTGCTGTATTATATACAAATACTATCCTTTCCTTTGTAGTTTTAGCATCACTGTTACTCTGCACTGTATTGAGAAAGTAAGCAGTGGCTGAACAAGCTTAGATTTAGCCAGTAAGAAAAACAATGTCTGAAGTTGGTTATTTTTGGTCCAAAAAGCAATTTTGGAATTACATTGCATAGTGAAACCAAATACAGAATCCAAGCACAAGTTTAAATTTAGAGACATTCTCTGCTTACAGGTTTCTCTATTTCAATTACAAAGACTAATATTGTTTTTCTTTTTTTTTTTTTTGCTCTAAGTGCACGTAAATTCCTGGATAAGTCTTGAATGTAAGACAATTTGAGAACAAAAACAAAAGGTGGATGCCAACCGTATGAAGACTGCTGGCAAATGTGTCCTTTCTATAAATATTTTCATGGTCATTGTTCTGATGGGCTTTCCTCTGGTACCTTGATTTTACGAATTTAAACACAATACTAGATTGACAGTGACGTCTCATCATTTTACAGCTGAAATTGCTAGATGTAACCATAAGTTCAATGCTAACAATTTCTTCTCTTGGATTTCTAAGTTATGAAACTCTCTTCCAGCTACTTATTTTCAAAAACTTAAATGTAACATCAATCATTGTCATCTTTTTTAAATTCTGTTCTTTTATTGTCCTTTCTCTTTAATAAGGTTTTTTTTCAGATTCTTTCACTTTCAGTAACCCCTTGTGCCTTATAACCATGTTTGGGGTGAAATGAATAAAAAAAAACAATAATACATTTATTGATATTTATTTTAAAACTTTTCTGAATAAGAATTATCTAATACTTTTTAGCATCATTTAATGCAAATGTCAATATTTTATGTATAACTTACTGCTTTCCAATCAACTTTGATTTTAAAAGATTTAAATGCAATTTCAATCGTTATCTTCTGCCTTAATTTCTGTTTTTTTCTCTTCTTCTGTATACATAATAATGGCTTTATTTTTTTACATTCTTTCAGGCTCTGTAGCCTTTGGACTTCTTCCAAATTAATCTATTCTAAGTAATCTAATATCAGTTTGGTAAAAAAATAGCCCATCAATAAACTATTACTCAAAACATATCAATTGTAATATGAGGAGATATAATGTTATAGGCCAATTTTTTCTGTGACAGTACCATTCATTGAAAATATGTACACATCTAATGCTCACTGATCCCCAACCAACTGAATCAGACTGCCAATAGGCTCCACGTTATCTCAGTTAAGTATCATACATGATACATGATACATGATTGCACAATGTCTCTTTCGAGACAGGACTGACTGGGTAGAAGATTTTCTCGTAGTAGGTTACCATTACTTTCTGCAGTAGACTGGTTGCCAACCAAGGCTATATAACCCAATCTGTCATACTATCTAACCCATAGCTGGAGGGAGAATTGGGGTATTTCTACCTTTCCTGAGGGTATGTGTGTGTAAGTGAATGCAACAAATGCAACTGGAATTTGAACTAGGCTCTCCGATTTCTCATTCCAAGCATATATCTATTACACCACGACATACATCCTTAATGCATGTTATATACTCATGTTTAATTACAATGCTAGCTTTTGTAATATTGTGTTGTAACAGCTCTGTGATCTTTACAAACAAATGATAAACTCATGCAACTTTTGTGTGATGCTCAGTAAATATATTATCAAGATATTTTTCAGACTTTTAGCAAACATTCTTCAGGCCAAGCATAGGTCATATATAAGAAAAAGAGAGAAATAACATAAAGTGGGTTTAAGATTTTTTAAAATGGCATGCACCTTCATGATATAGGTGATCATTGCTCGGCACAAGTTACATTTCTTTTTTACTAGCAGTGTAGCCCAGCATTAAAACTAATCCATGGTCAAACTCTTTGGACATTGGCACGAAAGACTAAAACGCAATAGTTGTTTCCAGTTAAAGTGAAACCATAGACTGAAAGAAAAATAAATGGATATAAGTCCAATTTTGATTTCCTGGTATCAATATCAAATAAGTTTTTTTCATCGTAAACTGAATTTTGAAGGCTAAATAAGTCCTCTGAGTAAATGGTATCATGGCTGAGGCTAAGAACTACAACTATACCTGCTTAGAGCCAAACCCAAAGCAAAAACTAAAATAAAAGGGCTGAAAAAATACAAACATACAGGCAGATAAACAGACACACAAACATCTTGCCTTCTATATATATATATATATATATATATATATATATATATATATATATTATCAATTTTCTGCACTATTGTAAGAACTGCAACCTTGAAACTTCTGAATATCATTTCTTATGTCTTTGTCTATGAGTGTATCAAATTTGATTAAAATCGGACCACTCCTTCTACAACACTCGCAGACGCTTATAGTACAACTCTGTAAATTTTCAAGAAAATCGGTTCAGCCATTTCAGAGTCTATAGGTAGCAGACACACACAGACAAAATTTCATTTATAAATAAGTTTAGATATAAGAAAAAGAGAGAAATAACATAAATTGGGTTTAAGATTTTTTAAAATGAAATGCATCTTCATGATATAGGTGATCATTGCTCGGCACAAGTTCCATTTCTTTATTATCTGTGAGTTGCCATTATTTCTTGGGAAAGATAGTGGAATGGTTTCCCATTGCATTCTCTACAGTTTTGAATTCAAAGATTTCCGTATATTATCACCCAGGTCTCAAGAGCTCAGTTTACCCTATAGCTTGATTTATGCCATTTTCCAAGTCATTTATACAGAAACAAATACAATAGACAAAACTAGAATTGTTCTTTCCATGCTGGTAACCATTAGACTACCAACACATCCATATAAGACACACTATGTTCTGAATAATTATTTATCAAATCCACCCACGCACAATTTTCTGAGCAGGTTTTTATTCTGCATTTAAGTTGTTGTTAGTATTTTCATGATTACTTACCTGACAAAATAAATCTGTTTAATTCAATCCAAATGAATCAACATGAAGTAATATTTATAAAACACTCACCTGAAAAAGAAAAAAAAATACATTAGCCTTCAAATCATGATCTGTCTTGCAGTATAAATACTTGGTGTGATACAATCTTTCAAACCCAATTTCCTATTGCCTTGTGCCAGCTAAGCTTAGCGAATATAAAATAAAGTCTTGTGGCTAAGATTTCCGATTGGCATCAGCATGTTTTTTTTTGGTGGGGAGGGATAAAAGAACTGTTACAATTAAAAAATATGTTTCAATTTTAAATAACCTACAAAGAGTTTATAAGCCATAAAAACAAATCAATCCAATGTATTCCGAAAGTAAAACTCATTTGCAATGCCTTCCAATATAACATTAAGCATGAAAGAACCTTTCAAATTTTGTCCAAATCCATCAACCCTTATTTTTAGTTATTTTACAAGATACATGTATTAATAGAGAACCAAAAACCATAATTCTTTTGCTTATTTTGTTTATTATTTTTGTTCTCTTTCTTTCTAGACAGTAAATCTAGACATTTATTTAAATGCCACGTTCATTCAAGACACAAGCAATCATGCTTCTCTACAGATTTTTTTATTATTATTATCTGTGAATTACCATGCATTTTGGGGAAAGATAGTAGTTTTCCTCCGTTGCCTCCCTGGGTTGGAATTCAGAGTTTTCCATCTCTTAGACTGATTGCCATCCAAGTCCAAATATTTCAGTCTACCCTCCCATCTAACCCATAATTGAGAGGAGAAAATACAGATTTATGACTTTCCCAAGTGCATTTGTGCAAAAGTGAATGGAACAGGCTAAGCTGGAATTTAAACTCTGCTCGCCAATTTTGCTTTCCCTACTGATATCCATTACACCAACCACACATCCCTCAAAACAGTATATACTTGAAATAAATATAAAATTAAAAAAATAATTGATGCCCATAAAATCTATTATATCCACAAGATGTAAATAATCTGAAAAATGGATTATTAAAAGTTTTAAGTAGATAAAAGTGGATAAGAAAACCTGATTAGCACCAACAGATTCACTTGCATGAACAGACATAATCCTGTTTTTCCCTGCATGTATTCAGATTATTTTCATGGATTATCCTGTCATTTGAAGAGCTTAGAGTTAAAGGTCTTTGAAGAATCCTGAGATTAATTCTTAGCAATATCTTTGACTTTAGATAATGGTAAATCTTATTGTTTATTCACTGGAACAAAGAAAGAGATTTTCTTTTTTTTTTTTTCCTATGCCTTTGTTACTGAGCTCAATAAGAACAGTAGAAAAATATAATAATATCAGCTAAAATGTGTGTGTGTGTGTGTATTAGGGTTATGACATTTTTGTAACACTATGTTCCTATGTCATAAACTGATGAACTTTTGTTCAATAGTAATGAAAAAGGCATGAATTTGTTTGAATTCTTGAAAAAGGTCATCCACAAATTCAATTTTACAATATGCACAATAAGGGCAAAAAAAAAATCAAAATATTTCAGAAGTTTTAATTTTCCATTTGCTAATAATGTAATTAGATAGTATTTATTTTTTATTCGTTTAACAGCTTAGAGCTATAACATAACACAGAAACTTACAAATAAGCAAATGACAGTTACCCCTAGGGGACTCAGATTCAAATCCTACCAGAGAACGCATATTTTTCTAACAAGATTTCTCAAATATTAAGGCCAATAAATATAAATAAATAAATATACAGTTTAATAATCAAAACAGAGCATCTGCTCAAATATGAGTATCTATTAAAAATAATGTTTATATATATATATACGTGTGTGTGCTTCATTAAAAATGACAGACAATGTTCTTTATATAATTTTTCAGATGATCTTATAATTTTTTTTCTTTTAGAACATAAATTATATAAAAATTATCCATATGTTTCATTTTTCTAAGCACTTTTAGCTATTTTTATATAATTTATGTTCTGAAAAAAATTTTAAAAATTATAAGATCACATGAAAAATTATATAAAAATCATAACCATAGTACCTTGTCTGTCTTTTTTAATGAAAATGCACGAAAGAGGGATTGACAGCTATATATATATATATATATATATATATTGTCATCTGCAGACAGATCTGTTTTGCTGTATCACAGCTCATCAGTACAGTTAGACTAATTACTTACAGTGCTGAATTATGATAATGTTTAGTAGCAAGATTGTTGTTTTTTCAGTAGTTTTACTGATATGAAACTTTTTATCATAAAGTGCTCAATATCAGGGTGGAGATAGATAAATATGCTCAAAAATAAGACATACACTAAAAATAAACCAATGTAAAAATACAAAAATAAAACAATCAATTGGTTCAATAATACTGCCAACAAAGAGGAATGCTCATTAATGCAAATTAGGCATAAGAAATTTCTCAGCCACCCATCAACAAACACTAAATAATGCACTAAACTTAGCAAAACAATATATAAACAGCCCAGAAGAAGCCCTAAATATCATCAAACACTGCCGAAAGTCCATACTATAACAACAAAATATAGCTAAAAAACACAATACCAACAATTAATACAAATTCAATGTAACAATGGGAAGGTACAACAGTGCAGAATTATGCAAAATTATAGGCATATGCATCATCAACAAACTAACAAAAATTATCAACAAAAAAGATATAGGTTTATTCAAAGACAATGAACTAGTAATTCCAAGAAACTGCAATGGTAAAACTACGGAAAATATAAAATAAATTATAAAAATCTTCAATACTCTAGGATTCACAATTGACATAAAACAAATCTAAAAATAGTAAACTTCTTAGAACATAACACTCAACTTAAGCTATAATACATACAAATCATACAGAAAAGAAAGCAGTAACCATATATATATATATATATATATATATATATTCAAACACATAGCCATATCTATAAACAAAAAGCGATCCACGAACTCTAGCAGTAACATAAAAATATTAAACTAAAACAAAGAAACATGAGTCAGCAATAAGAGACAGTGGATACACAATAAACTTAAATACACAAACAAAGATAAACCAAATAAAAACAATAGAGAAAAAAACAGTTTAGTTCAACCCACCCTACAACAATATAAAGGCAAAAATAAAAACAAAATATTTTTTCAACAGAACAGAAAAACACTTCCTCAAACACAACAAACTATCAAAAATCATCAACAAAGACACAGTCAAAATCAGTTACAGATGCATGGAAAACATAGAAAATAATAACCAAACACAACAATAAAATATTCAATAAAACCAACAACACAATATGAACAAATATAACTGCCAAAAGAAAGACAACTGCCTAAATGTCTAACCAACACCATAATATACAAGCTACTGTAACAAATCACATGACACAAATGAAGATTTAATAATCAAAAGACATCACCCAACACAGAAAAATACAAAAACTACACAATACTATCAAAATACGTATGAAACAAGAAAGAAAATAACATTACCACCAAAATTAAATGGGAAAACAGTAAAAAGAACACCACCACACAGCAGCAATAGCACTAACTGTAAATTATGACTAAATGAGAAACTAGCAATAATCAGCTTTAAAAACCAAATTAAAATATTGAATAAAAGAAACAATATAATGAGAAAATGTAGACATGTGAATAAATACCTACTTTGCCACACAAACAACAACAAAAACAAAACAAGTAAAAATATAAATAAACATACACAGACTCAATTATGACAAAAAAGAAAATGATGTAACAACCACCAAATAAAAAACCCACACAAAATCCACAAACACCAATACACACAAGATAACAAACACCCAACGGTGACCTGAAAAAGAAACCCTTAAGTACTCAAACAAAGTAAAAAAAGGTCAAGCCAATAAAAGTGGTCAATACAAGAAAAATAGGTCAACTGACAAGAACAAACTAAAAGAAGCAATTAAGCAGACAACTATTCAATATAAGACAATTAAGCAGACACCCACTCATGCTTACATTCGGTCACCTGCTTGACCTAATCCAATCTTTCTTAAATAACCGCAAAATGAAGGTCGTTCTGAATGGGCGTGCCTCTTCGTCCTACAGCACGAATGCTGGTGTCCCACAGGGCTCTATCCTGGGCCCGACACTCTTCCTTATTTTCGTCAACGACCTCCCAGATGAGATCAAGTCCCAAGTAGGCATCTACGCAGATGACACTACAATATACTCCCGCTCCAGTAAGAAACCTGTCATGGCGGACAGACACAATCTCACTGGTGACCTTGAGAGGGATATACATTCTTTGGTGAACTGGGGCAAGAAGTGGCTTGTCAACTTCAATTCATCTAAGACCAAGCTGTTGTCTGTCAACCATTACAGGCAACCTCTTCTGCCTCCCATAAGCATGGACCAAGTGATTCTCCCTGAGAGTAATACACTACGCCTCCTCGGACTTACCCTGTCCTCAGACCTCAAATGGAACCACTATATTGAATCCATAGCAAAATCTACTGCTAAGAAGATTGGGTCACTATGTCGATCCAGGATGTTTTTTCCACCTGAATCCATCCTGCATATATACAAGTCAACCATCCGTCCGTGCATGGAGTACTGCTGCCATTTATGGTCAGGTGCCCCTGCCGTTCTCCTCAGTGTTCTTGACAAGCTCCAAAGGAGAGTCTGTAATGTGATAGGTACTGATCTGGCGACTCGACTGCAGCCACTTCCCCATCGTCAAAATGTGGCCTCCCTTTGTCTCTTCTAAAAATACTTTCATGGCTTCTGCTCGGATGAGCTTAAGTCACTGATGCCTCCTCAACAGGTGTTTACTCGTGCAACCAGACTGGCAACTGGGTCCCACCCATTCACAGTCAGGTTAGCCAAACGCAGATGACAATTCTACTCCTGCAGCTTCCTCTCTCGCACTTCCCGCCTCTGGAACTCACTCCCATATTCTTGCTTTCCTGACGGCTACAACCTCCAGAAATTTAAATGCAAAGTCAATACTCATCTACTAACCACTGGCCTCTAGCTCTCTCCCCTCCCCTGTATAACCTTCCCTTTCTCTCCACCTATGTATCTGTCATCGCACCTGCTTTCTCAGCTTTCTATTGTTCCTTTCTAACTAGTTTGTACTCCTCACTCTTTTCTAATTAATCTTTTTACATTTATGTAACCCCCTGCACATCAGTGGCGTTTCTGCCTTGCTCGGGGTGAAATGATTTAAAAAAAAACAAAAAAAACAAAAACAAAAAGGCATTAAAAAGAAATCAAACACCTGCACAATATAAAGAAAAAGAAAACAATCAACTGCAAACAAGACCGACACCAAAAAATATCAAATCATACCAAGCTCCTCATAAATAAGTTTAAAAAAAAGTGAGACTCTACAGCAAGAAACCCAGCCCCAATAAATGAAGGCATCATAACAGTATCCTCACAAAACTTCTAAGTCAGCATTAATGTCAGTTAAAGTGAAAAATTCTTTGCACTAATTCAGTAATGAATTTGAACACACTCAACTACTGGCATGTGTTTACATTGTATATAACGCACTAAAGTCTGCCTTCCTCTACTGAGCATCCATAGCTCAGAAGTAGAATCGCCAAATGATGTCAATTCGGTTGGGTTTCAATCCTGGCTAGAAGCAATCAGATGTCTAACTGTACTGATAAGCTGTGATACAGCAAAACATATCTGTTTGCGGATGACTATATATATATATATATATATTTGGGCAACCTTTCTTTTAGACATGAGTCGTTGGATATGACAGACAAGGAAAATTTGAATCAATTTTTTTATCTGGAATAAACACTACTAGTATTCGACCAGTAAAAAAACAACATAAATTTTGTAGTGTATGTTTTTCTATTTGTCCACATATTGTTTTAGTATGTGTGTATTTACATTAAACACACATCTTAAACAGTCAAACATGAAAAGAACTTAAAAACTCCTAAAAATGGCTAAAGAAGTGACTGAAAGTGCTTGAAACAATGGACAATATGGACAATTTTTGTCCACCCTTACTCTCACCAAAGGAAAAATTCTCAGCATGCAGAACAAACTAAATAAAAAAATACATCAAATTCTTCTTGTTTGCCATATTCAACAAAACATTTTTAAAATACATATAAAAAAAACACTGAATTAAAAGATGTAAATCCCTTAGCAAATTAAAGTTTCACCTTTTTTTTCAAAGAATTTCATGCTTGGTTATATTTTTATGATTATGAATTGCTTGTATCTTCTGTGTTTTTTCAGGACTATAAAAATACAACCAAGTGTGACATTCCCTGACAAGGAAGGGTGAAATTTAAGCTGCTAAGGGATTTACACTTTATAATTTAATGTTGATGTTTTTTTAAGCTCTACACAGTATTGGAGACTTTTACTCAACTTAGTTTTTCATATGAATTAACATTGTCTAACTATAAGCATATATATATATATATATATATATATACATTCATTTAAAAATGCTTATAGACAATATTGATATAAAATATATATGTTCAAAAAATGCATATATTTAGACAATGTTAATACAAAAAGTAAGTTGAGGAAAAGTATCTATATATATATATATATATGAGCACACACACACACTAAAAAAGACAAAAATATAAACTTATTTATATAAATAAGATACATTACAAAATTCATGCCAGTAATATGAGTGTATTCATTGCACAAAACATTATATATATATATATATATATATATATTATTTCTATATTTGTATGATAACGTGAATGCAGATAAGAGGATTACATCTTTTCTTGAAAACATTCCATTTTTGGAAAAACAAGAAATCTGAGAAGGCAGAATTTTCATTTTCCTTTACAATTAACTACTTTTTTTATTCCAAAGTCAGAGATTCAAGAATTTTCTAAACTTATGAAAACCAGATTTACCTGAAATTAAACATTTAAGAGTAAAAAGAAGAAAAAAAAAGATAACTTCTCAATTTTTTTTTGCAACATGCAAGGGTGGATCAGTAATTTTATATCAGGAAGTTAGGAACAGAATCAGTCTCTGAAAATTTAATTGGACAATCTTCAATCTATATGTCACTGGATTCAACCAATAATTTTATCCATTGAGTTACATGTCCTCAAGAACATATTAGTTGAATCCAGTGACTTGACCCAAACAGTTGAGTGTTCAAATACCTGGCTACAGCAGAGGTAAACAAAACTTAAAGTTGAGTTAAAAGAAGATAACTGATACTGAGACATTTGGAAGAGGTATGGATCATGGAACTAGAACAATATATCCCAGTGAATGAAATAAAGAGTTCAGTTCAAACTTCCTATCACCTGAAGAAGGATGGAGCATAAAACAGCCAAATCGTCATGAATATAACAACAGTCCAAACAATGTAAATAGCATAAATAATTAGAATACTTTATCTCAGAAACAGAAACAACTAAAAATGTATTATTAGTAATTTTACGATAAAATGTTGATTTTCATTTGAGGGTTCACTATTTACCTATAGTTGGGACCCTAACAACAAAATTGGAGAATTTCCATGGTTATGTTATGGCCGTGGAATTCATAAAAGAGCATATTCAATCATTTACTTAAGAATCAAGATTCATCATTAGATTCAAATAGGAAAACCAAGAAATTTTCACTTATTGTAAGTAGACGTAAATATTATTATCATAGTCCAATATTACGTTTTTGATGAATATACACATTTCATATACTAAATGCAACAAATATTATTCGACAGATGTAATATTATTACTACCTCTGTCCTATAATACTTGTTACAGCAAAAGTTACAAGTATTATAGGACAAAAATAGTATTTGATATTGCTTCTGTCCCATAATAATTGTTACTTTTTCATATATATTTCATACAATAAATGTAAAAACTGTTATGGGACGAATGTAATACAGGTTGCGATAGATGAGTTGTCACCATTTTATATTTTGAATTTTCTATGTGCATGTTGTTTGTCTTTTATTTTGACAAATTGAGCACCATCTACAAGAAAAAGAGCACCATGATGCAATTCACTCAACCAGAAATTTGGAAAAAACCTGCTATACTACCTGGTATTCATGTTCGAAGCTCCAACATTTTAGAGTGTTTGAGTGTCGATTGGAAGACATGGCAGAGGATACGGAAAGAGATAGCTGAGTCTAATGCTGACTACAAAGGTGTTTGAAATCATCTCTAGTGATGGTAAGATTATGCCTTGATTCATCTTCCCACAGGGTCTCAGACTCAATATGGAGGTCTAAATCATGTGCCTTGAGTTGGTAGTGCTGCTATGGGTCAAGAGGATGGTTGCTGGAAGATCCTATAACAGGACTCTGCACCATGCCACACAAGTAGCAGAACCTAATTATGGCAGTCAGACTTTCTGTGACCACATCACTCCCCAGGCTGCAACTCTCTGGATTATTATGTGTGCAACAAGGTTGAGCGAGAGACCAACAAAACTCCTTGTAAAACGCCAAAGATGAACTGAAGGCAAGGATTATGGCAGGAATCTATAGTTGAAACCAATAGCAATTGTATTGAATAAATTTACTCTTTAGTATTTCAAGATATTTTTGTGGAATTTTAATCAATATATCTGTTAAAATAAAATGTCAGTCTTATTTTAATTTTGCATAATCTATAAGATAATTTATCCATTGCACACTGTATTTTATATAAGTTTTTTTTCTATAATAATTATTACATTTGCTTATATATTTCATACATTACATGTAACAACTATTACGAAACAAATGAAGCAATAGTAAATAAAAATAAAATGGGAAAAGCAAGACTATTGTAAATACTGTTCAATAAAAAATGAGTTTTAATAATATATATATATATATATATATATATATATATACACACACACATATATAGATGATTAAATGCAATAATGGTATGAAAATAAAATATTCTTTCTAAGTAAAGAAACATTTATTACCAACTTGATAGAATGAAAACTATTGAATGTTTAGATGAAATCTGATTGGACAAAATCTAAGACAACATCTTCAAACACACCTGAGTTTTTATTTCTGTTTTATTTTTAACAATTTATTTTTGTGTGGCTTGCAAGATTTGTGTAAAATGGAAAATCAGAGATACATTCAACAATAAACAACAGAGTAATACCACAAAAGTACAACCCTTTTAAAACATTTTTTGTTTCTTTCTATCATCAGATTCTGCTTTCTGAACAAAATTCTTTCAATCACAGCAAAACAGAAAAGAGAAAAGAAAAAATGGAAAACCAAAGAAGTATGCTCCACATCCAAATATCAAAAAATAGAAAAAAGGCATCACATTCTAGCATCACATCACTTCTTAGTACTTAAATACTTATATAAATGTGTGAAAAGCAAGATATTTTTCCTCCAGGAACAGGAGAGTGCTATCTCACTGTAAATTTAGTTACATTGCTAATTAATATTTGATCAATTTTAGACAAATCTGAACAAAATCGACATATTGATTCTGAACCAGATTTATAAATATTCCCAGAGACATCAAAATAAAAATATCTCTCACTACAAATATCTTCTTCATGTGCTGTGTCCTTTCAGGACGTAGGCGATCTTTGATTTCCACTTGCCCCTATCCCTTATCGCACTTTATATTTTTCCTCTTGGTATCTCTGCTAAACCCTGTTATGCCATCCACCTGTTGAAGCCCATCAAGTAAATTTCACACTGATTTTACCAGTCTCTTTCCCTCTATCCGTCCTGTGAGTATCGATTTTTTGAGCCCTCTTTTTTCATTACATGTCCCAAAAACTCAGTTGTTTTTTCTCAATGCCAAATGTAAGTTTGCTTTTCATTTGCATCCTCCTTAAAACCTTGTCATTGCTCAAATGTTTAATTCATGTTATGCTTAGCATCCTTCTGTAGAACCACATTTCTGTTGCTTCGAGTCTCTCCTTCATCTTTGAGGAGATCATCTAGCATTTGCTGCCATATAGAAGGACAGATATCACATAACAGTCCAGTACTTTTTTCTTTGTCTCCAATGAAATCTTCCTATCTCCCAATACTCTGCTTAGCCTTTGAAATGCATCTTTGGCTATGCCAATCCACCTTTGGATCTCAGTGTAGCATTTTCTCTCCTCTATCAGAATGCTTTCCAGGTAATTAAATTTCTGTCCCTGATGTATAGTTGGCATTTTGGAGACCTCTTTTTGCTAATGACTTGAAGTTTATGCTGAGCCCTTTCTCCTCATTTTTTGTTTCTTTTTTGTTACCGTCTGTAGTAGGTCCTTTATTTTCTTTTGCATGTCTCTTTCTCATACCCACATGCCATATTTTATGGTAGATATGACCCCCAGGCCTTTGCTATTTCAGCAGAAAATATTAATCATCCTTTAGTACTGCTTGGTGTTTAAACATCCCATAGAATGTTTTTCACTAATATTTAGCAACAAGACAGAATGCATGGTTGTCAACAAAAAGAAGAGCCTAACATGCAAATTAAAATTGAAGATACCAAAATCGAGCAAGTACAAATATTTAAATATCTAGAAAGTGTTATAACAGAGGACAGAAAATGTGAAACTGAAATCCAAAGACCTACTACAATATCAAAAGATGCCTTTTAAAAGCTAAGCAAAGTATTAAGAAACAGATAAATATCATTAGAAACAAAAATTACCTAACTGTTATGAAATATCTGTCCTTCTATATGGCAATAAATGCTGGACAATAACCTCACAAATGAAGAAAAAATTTGAGGCCATATAAATGTAGTTCTTCTGGAGGTTGCTGAGAATACCCTGAACTTAACATGTGAGCAACAAAGAAGTTTTAAAGAAAATGAAACACTTATAATTAACACTGAAAAGAGAGAGTTGAAATTTCTAGGATGCATAGAGGAAATAGGGCTTAGAAAATAGAACACTCTCAAGATATATTAAAGGCAAGAAGAACAGAAGGTAGAAGAACCTATCTGTAGCCATTTGTAAATGGCTGGCAGAACAGGGGTTAGGAGAGATAGCAAAAAGATACAATTTACTAAGAGCTAATAAGGATAAAAAATTGTAGAAATCCATGATCACCCACGTCCTAAATGGTCATGGCACATAGAAGAAAAGTCAAATTTCCATGATTAGTCAAGTAGCTTAGCTTTCTGAATTGCCACTGTCAAATAAATCCAATGGGTTGCTGGTTTTAGTGATAATAGTTATATGAATCTTGCAGTGGCCCAATGTAAAATGGAGCAAATCATGCTTGGCACCACTTTAGATGACAGAAAGGACATGTGGATTTGAAAAGCAGACAGGTATGAAAAAAATAAGACCATCAAGGGCAAACAAAGACAGGTTGGCCATGTCTCATATCTCAGAGACAATTGATGGACAGGTGACAGAGTGAACACCAAGGCAGTGAGAAAAACTAGATGGTGACTAAAGGCAAGATGGTGCAACAATCTGACCCTATACTTTGCCCCCCACATGGTGCAGTGGTTTCATTTGAAGTTGAACTAATTACAAGTACATGACCATGAAACCATAAAGATTCTCTGTAATAATTGTTATATACACATAAGCAAAGATCACAATGACTTTTTTGTTCCAAGATTGAAATGAGAAAATGACTGTTGAAGGGAAGTCAGACTGATAATTTATTTTAAAAGGTTCTACTGAAAATAAAACATTTTTACAGATTTTAATTTTTGGTGTTTGTTTCTTAAGTTAAAACATTCTGAAGTACAGGGTGCGATGGGTAAATTGTTGCAATTTTTAATTTTTAATTTTACACATGCTGTGTTTTTTTTGTTTTTTTTTGTCAACTGCACAGTATAGTAAGGTCAGTTGGGTACTGTCTGTGAGAAAAAGAGCACCATGATAATTCACTCTGCCAGAAATTTGGAAATAGCATGCTGTACTGTTTGGCATTCATGCTGGAAACAACACCAACATGAACAATTCAGAGTGCTTAGGTATCAATCTGAGGACAGTGCAGAGGATTCCGAAATTGTTGGAGAAGATTATGAAGGTACAGCAGCTTGAAAAACTCACTCTGATCATTCTGATAAGAAAAGAACTTTCAAATATGTTGGCCTACATCAAGTGTTTAGAGAAGGTAGTGCTGACCTGAGTCAAGAGGGTGGCTACTGGCAACCAGACTCTGCACCATACTTTACTTGCAGGAGAACCCAGTCATGCCTGTCAGACAATTTCTGCAACCACATCACTCCTTACATCCGGCCACCTAACTCCCCAGACTGCAGCCTCTGGATTTATGTATAGGGTGCAGATGAGTGAGAGGGCAACAAAACTCCTTATAACATCAAAAATGAACTGAAAACAATGGTTTTTGACAGCTTTCACCAACTTAAATAAGAAGACAGTCCAGATGAGATGCAGGAGTTTCCAAAGTCATCTGGAGTCCATGGGTGTCACTTACGACAATTTATTGAATAAATTTACTCTTTAATATTTCAAGAATTTTGTGTCATTTTGGTGAATATATCTGATAAAATGTGTTATTTTCATTTTTTTAGTCATTTAGACGACAATTTAACCATCGCACCCTGTATATATGAGCGTGCATCTGCACAAAATTTTTTTATTTCCTTTGTTTTTGAAAACCTGAAACTGAATGGACAGAAAGTCAGTTGTGTGTTTTTTTTTGTTCTTTTAATAGTAAAAACACCAGAAACTGTTGAAGAAACTTAAAATGTTAAAAAAATTCATATATAAAATTGTTTGTATATATTTTAACTGAACTTTAACAAATTCATAAAAAAAAAATGGAGACAACGGTCAAAAATACTGCACTGACTAACAAGAAATAAGATCCATCATGGTTTTTAAAGTGAACTGTTTTTTGTGATTTTTCACTGAAGGTAGCTATGGTAACCTGAGACAGAAACACCAGTTTTAAAAGTAGCTATAAAATAAAAAGCAATATTTGAAAATGTCATATCTTGAAAACTGTTGACAGTTCAATTTTTAGCAAATGCTCTTTTCTTTCTCTTTTTTTAAAACCATAGCAAGGCAATAAAGCCACTAAGATGCAATGGGTTACTGAGTATTAGAGAATATGAAAAGAATATACTCTTAAGGAAAGATGAAAATAAAAGAGGATTAAGACAGAACATAAGAATTGAAAAATCAAAGTTGATAGGAAATCAAGAAGCCAGAAAAGAATTCCCCAAGTGAGAAGATGATAGAAGAAATTGTTAGCATAGAACTTACAGTTACATTTAGCCATTTTAACTATAAAATGAGAAGAAATAAAAATAGAGACTTTATCAGAATTATTTTCACCTTACAAAAATCAATTAGAGTCTTTGATTTTTTTGCATAACTAACTTGTTCAGTGTCAGATGTATTTTTAACTGTAGTGGTGGGTTTCTTTTGCCAAAAAATTGATTAAAATAGAAACTCTTCATTGCATACTCAAAATGGTTTAATTTTCATCAACAGTAGACCTACTAAATTGTGTACTTAATTATATAGGGATATAAGTACATTTGTAATTATTATAAGTATTATTAATTATAATATTATTATTTATAAGTATTATTATAAGTACATTTGTAATTATATGTAGATGGATCTAAGTATATTAAAACACAATGATTCAAATATAAGTGTATTAAATGATTTTTAAATTAAACAGCATAAACATAGGTGTAGCCAAATTATTTGATTTCAGTTTCTGTGATATTAAAACTATCATTAGAAAAGTTATATTTTTAACCTTTTTGCTAAGAGTTTCTTTTGATTCAAATCCTCTATTTGGTTCTCTTTAAAAAATCAGCAAACTTTGACCTTCATATATGCAAAAGAAAAAAAATAGAGTGTCAAAAGTATGGTTTTTCCCTTAACACCATTATTATTTGAACTACCTTCAGCAATGTTTGTTATTTTAAAGAAAGATTATAAGAATTTTAATAAAACTTAAAAATATGAAAGTGAATTAATACATTTTGCTTTGTTCTTGAAAACTGACAACAAAAATAGCAAACACTATACGATTGTTTATTGGAAAGGTTGGCAAAACATCAGCTAATTACCAACTGATTCAAAATTTATGAAATGACAAATAAGGATTTCCTTATAGTGGATTCACAATTTAGAAAATGTTTAAAAATTTGTAAATAAAAATTTGTTTTCTTATTTATTTATTTATTTATTTATTTATGAATTGGTAAATATTGCATTTCATTGATTCTAACAGTATTAGTTTTTAAAATGTTGTAAATATATAATTGTTCTTGTAAATAAACAATAAATAAGGATTCATTTTTTTTTTTTTGTAAATTCAAGAAAAACAAATATATAAATTTACATTCATCATGTGTTTAAATTTTATTGCAATTTTAATCATCACTTTAAAATAATAAGCAACAGAGAATCTGTAACGTGATCGATCCTGTCTTGGCGGTACGGCTGCAACAACTCTCTCACTGGCGTGACGTGGCTTCCCTGTACCTCCTCTATAAGTACTTTCACAGCTTCTGCTTCAATGAACTTAGGTCATTGGTGCTGCCTAGGTACAAATTTACATGAGATACTAGATTAGCAACTAGGTCCCACCCTTTTACAGTGAAACAGATAAGATGTAACTGTAATTTCTACTCCAACAGCTTCTTTTCTCACGCTTCCCGCCTGTGGAATTCCCTTCCACATGCCTGCTTCCTCGGCGGCTACAATTTCCAGGAGTTTAAATGCAAGGTCAATAGACACCTCCTAACACACTAACTTGCATCTATTCTCTCAAACACTCTCACCATCTAACCAACCCTCATTCTCGGTATCCTTACCCATCTATCACCCTCCTTCTGACATTTCCTTTATCTAACCATCCTTTTCCCATCACTTCCCCGACCCTATGTAACCCCCTGCGCAACAGTGGCAGTGGAATGCCTTGCTCGAGGTGAAATGATTAAAAAAAAAAAAAAAAATTGCCGAGGAGTGGAGGCAGTCAAAATAATAGCATTGTTAAGGAAAAAACTGTTATTTTGATACTCTGCTTTTTGCAAGCATAAAGATTTATGTTTGCTGAAATTTCTTTGTTGACTATTTTGAACATAAAACTGAGCTGATATGCCTTTTGAGAAAATCCAAACGAGTGAATGTGCTTCAAAGGCAAATAGAATCTTGCTTGATTGTTAAGCTCTTTGTAGGTAAGCAGTCAAATCATATTGGATCAGTCACAGCAATGAATCCTGCCAGAGTGTATACTTCCTTTATGTTTGAGTATACAAGACGGTGGACAAAATATTGTTTAAAATAAACCGAGTTTAGTGAAATACAAGCATCCACTAAAAATAATATTAGAAGTAATATATATTAGATCTTTTATAAACTTTATATTTACAACATTCTAAAAAGTATTAAAACTAATGCACTGCAAGATTTATCATTCATCAATTTATAAAGAAATGGATATGAAATAATTCTTTATTCATAAATTTATTAAAATTATTAAAATATGTGAAAGAAATATAGGGAAATTCTTATTATTTACCATTTTTATAAAGTTTGAATCAATTAGCAGTTAACAAATGTTTTGTCAACCATTCCAATATATTAAATAAATAAGGATTAGTATTTTTGTTGTCAACTCTCATGAACAAAAACAAATGTATATATTCACTTTCATAGGTTTTATTGTCCTTGCAATATTGACTTTTCGCATGTTGGTGCCTTCAAAATTCAATGTGTAAAGTTTATTATGAGAATATTTCACAGTACATGAAAAACTGTTGGTGAAAAAAAAGTACATACACAAAATAACAGACCAGTTCATTTGCAATGCAAAATAACATTTCTAAACTAAAGCTAAACTTATTTATAAATGGAACTTTGTCTGTGTGTGTATGTGTGTCCATTACCTATAGACTCCAAAACAGCTGATCCAATTTTCTTGAAAATTTACACAGTTGTACTATAAGTGTCTGCGAGTGTTCTTAGCTAGGTTTTGTGCCGAAGTACCCCTGATAAATATTGAAAATCGATAATCAAAAAAATCGGGTTATAGAAGGAGTGGTCCGATTTTAATCAAATTTGATACACTCATAGACAAAGACATAAGAAACGATATTCAGAAGTTTCAAGTTACAATAGTGCAGAAAAACAATAATATATATATATATATAAAAGGCAAGATGTGTGTGTGTGTGTGTATGTGTGTTTATCTGCCTGTATGTTTGTATTTTTTTCAGCCCTTTTATTTTAGTTTTTGCTTCAGGTTTGGCTCTAAGTAGGTATAATTGTAGTTCTTAGTCTCAGCCATGATACCATTTACTCAGACGTCTTTTTTAGCTTTAAAATTCAGTTTACGATGAAAAAAACTTATTTGATATCAATAGCAGGAAATCAAAATTTGACTTACATCCATTCATTTTTCTTTCAGTCTACAGTTTCACTTTAACTGAAAACAACTATTGCTTTTTAGTCTTTCGTGCCAACGTCCAAAGAGTCTGAGCTCCAAGACCATAAATTAGTTTTAAAGCCTTCATTACACCCGAGCAATGTCAAGCTATACTGCTAGTATGAAATAAAATCAACTAAAGGAAAGTTGAAAACAAGAGTTTCTTTTGTAAGAAGTAAATTGCATATACAACAAAATGTTCATGAATATTTTTGAGTGGTACTTACTGTGTTGGTGTGTTTCAGTGTGAACCATTCACAGTCCTTTTAGTGTCAGTGTAAAAAGTTCATGTCACATAATTCGAAAGAGGGAAATTCAGAAGTGACTTACTTTAAGGGTTTACATTTTTTTATACATCAGAGCTGCTGCTGATATAAGGCTTATTAATGGCTGCTACTGTTACTATGTGCGTTGTAGTGCATTGAATATTGGCTCGGAATGAGAAATCAGGGAGCCGAGTTCGAATTCTAGTTGAATTCATTGTATTCACTTACGCGCAAATATGCTTGGGAAAGGTATTAATCCATCTATTCCTTCTAGTTATGGGTTAAATAACAGGACAGATTGGGTTCTATAGCCTTGGTCAGCAACCAGTCTACCACAGAAAGCAATGGCAACCTACTGCGAGATAATCTTCTGCCCAGTCAGTCATGATCGCCCAAGCATATATCACGTATGGCACCTAACTGACTGACTATTACTATATTTAAGGGCTGCTACTGATACTTGTTGATCACAACAACTTTTTCGAACAAGCATTGCCAAGGAATGAAGAACATTAAAATAATAGCGGTGTCAAGGGAAAAAACATTTTTTTGTCCAACTAGTTTTGTGGGCATCAAGGTCCAATTTTGCCAAATAAAAAAAATCAGTGCAAAACAAAAGTTTTCATCGTGTTTAAAATGGTTTCATTTTCATGCAAATCATCAGAATATCTGCAACAGGATATCTAATAAGCGTAATAACATGCATAAATGTGTTAAAATATTTTAATAATCCTAAACAAGTATAAAATATCATAAAATATGTATCAACGCATAAGACATTATGTTGCACAAATATTCACTAGTTGACATCTCACCAGAGTAAATATGCAAATTTCCTTTGTTTGTGCAAAGTGTTGCAGCCATTTTGTAAAAGAACAACGCTTTCACAAGGGAGGTTATCTTGTTCATAACAGAAACCTCGATGATTTGCTAAGACATTTTATTTCATCGATGACAGAAAACTAGATGCCCAACAACTGGCACAAGGCCTATATTTTGTTAGTGCTATAAGTCATTATCCGTTGTAAGGATACAAACAGTGATTCTTTCCTTTTCATTGAGATAGTCATGAGGGTTATGTGACAGTCAGCAAGTGATGTCAGGAGATAGATTGATAAATATTGCAACATAGAGCCCACAGCATTAGAACCTACAGAAAAACCACATTGCCTAACAAGGTTCATAGAGAAATAGCCATGACTACAGTTTCCCCTTTAGTAAATATTACAAGGTACTTTTTTTTACATATTATTTGTTGTTGCCTACATGCTATAATCTGTGTGCGTATAAAACTTTGTGTATGACGTAGCATTATAAAACTTGCTATGAAAACTAAGCATGTTTGTCATTCTCTTACCATTTAGATATCCTGTTACATCTGAAAAGTAGGATGTTATTATATCATGAATATAATAATATCCATAAGGGGGAAAATTCAAATGAGAGAATAAATCTTCCTTCGATAGCAAACTTTCATTATACTATAATTGATAAGATTTATTATAGAATTTTACTAATCTCAAATAATTGCATGTAAAATGGTCCTCTTTTATCACTGGTTTGCACAGATGTGTGTGAGCATTATTTGTCCTTTTCATTTTCTTTTTTTCACTTTGCACTCACTTCTTAAACTTTTCTTTCTTTTTCTCTTCTTTTCTTTCAATTGCTACCATTTGACTTCTAGTTTTCTAGACATGCTGTTGTTAATTTTTGAGCATTCTTATCTTCTCTTCAGTTAGTAAAATTGTATTTCCTTTTTTACATGAATAATTAATTTTAATGCTTAAATGAATAAATATTTATAAATGTCTTGGCCATTATTTCATTTTCTTATCTGATCTGGTGGTAGCTTGAGTATTATTAAGGTATTAATTGAAAGATGGTTAGGTTTATAATTATATTTTTATTTATTATTCTTTAAATTTGTCTGCAGATACATATATTTATACATACACACATGTACATAAATCTTATATGTATACATAAAAAAATTTTTAAAAAAGTACAAACAGAAAACAACAAACTGGAATTAAACTCAATAAAATAAATGCTTACAGTAGGATAATATAATTTAAGAATTAATTTTTCATTTATTAATCAATCAGATTTTATTACTTAAACATTATTTTTAGTGGATTTCTCTATATTTGAGTAGACACTCTGTATATTTATTAAACAGTATATTTATTTACATCTACTGGTTTGAATATTTGAGAAATTTCATTAGAAAATTATGTGCTACCCAGCAAGATTCAAGCCTGCACTTCCCTAGGAGAAACTCTCTTTAGATCTGGTGTGCTTTAACCTCTTGGCTACAAATTACCTGCTTAGCCAAGCAAAGCTCTAATAGTGCTTTTAAATACAGATTTTTTTTCCAATTCTCAAAATAGATGTATCTACCAATAAACAAAAAAAATTTATTGCTTAATAAATTAACAGAGCACCTACTCAAATATTGATATCCACTAAAAATAACATTTACATCATAAAATCTGTCAGATTAATAAATTAAAATCTATTCCTAAATTACTTTGTTTATATTAGAATATGAAACGGAACAGAAACTTATATTTCAAGAATTGTGAAAAAGATTTGAGGCATTTTGTCAGATAGAAGAATAAATAAAATGTTCTGTTATCTATACTGACAGCAGTACAGCAAATTTCTGCAAGATTCCAATATGGCTTTATCTTAGATATATAAAAGTAAAGTGCAGAAAAACTGTGAGCCTAACTTACTTTTATTTACATTATTTATATTGTTCACACTTTTGTCCTCATCTTTGTTGCCATATTCACAATATTTTGGCTGTTCTAAACTTCAAACTTCTTCAGGCGATTGGAATTTCAAACTGAACCCTTTATTTTGTTCCCTAGAGTAGATTGTTCTCATTCCATGAGTCAAGCCACTTCCAGATGTCACAGTATCTGTTATCTCTTTTAAACTCAACTAAGTATTTTGTTCACCTGTAGCCAGGTACTGAACTCACAACTCTTTGGGTCAAGTCAACACCTTTATTCATTACTAGCAGTAGCCCAGCATTGCTCGGGTGTAATGAAAGCTTTAAAACTAATCTATGGTCCTGGAGTTCAGACTCTTTGGACATTGGCACAAAAGACTAAAAAGCAATAGTTGTTTCCAGTTAAAGCGAAACCGTAGACTGAAAGAAAAATGAATGGATATAAGTTAAATTTTGATTTCCTGTTATCAATATCAAATAAGATTTTTTTCGTCGTAAACTGAATTTTGAAGGCTAAATAAGACCTCTGAGTAAATGGTATCATGGCTGAGACTAAGAACTACAATTATACCTACTTAGAGCCAAACCTGAAGCAAAAACTAAAATAAAAGGGCTGAAAAAATACAAACATACAGGCAGATAAACAGGCACACACACAAGCATCTTGCCTTTTATATATATATATAATCGATTTTCTGCACTATTGTAAGAACTGCAACCTTGAAACTTCTGAATATCGTTTCTTATGTCTTTGTCTATGAGTGTATTAAATTTGATTAAAATCGAACCACTCCTTCTATAATCCAATTTTTTCGATCACTGATTTTCAGTATTTATCAGGGGTACCTTGACACAAAACCTAGCTAAGAACACTCGCAGACACTTATATTTAGCTGTTTCAGAGTCTATAGGTAACGGACACACACACAAAGTTCCATTTATAAATAAGTTTAGATATAACCCTATCTACATCTTACATTACATCACCCACATTCAGTTGAACACAAAATAAACAACCATTCTTCAACTGAAGACATTTTCTATAGAAGCAGTCATTACTACAATACAGCCCTAAAAAACAGCAACTATAAATACAATATTTAGTATCACAAACAAATTAATCATAATACAAAATAGAATCAAAATAGAAAAACAATTTGGTACATACCACCATTTTACCTAATGGTTAGTACCAAGTTAGGCAATAAATACCTTAATCTAATTCAAAAACACTTATTTAATAATCCCCTTTGCAAAATTTTTAATGAAAATACACAAACTTAATTATAGCCGCACTGATAATTTTGGTATGATAATAAAAAAAAAAACACAATGATAAAATCCTAAAACAACATTATGATATTAATTATAACTAATTTAGCATGAATAATAACATAATTTCCTCCAATTGTCATAGCTCTAACATATGTCATTTGCAAAATAAATGCCTTACAGATTCTATAGTATACCAAGCTACCATCTAAAAATCCTAATCTTACCAAACATATTGGATACACTAAAAATAAAACTAAGTCTCGATTTTACCAGCATCACCTATCTTTCAATAATACAGCAAATAATAATTCTACTTCTCTCACTAAACACTACTGGCAATTGAAAGATGCAAATAAAACTCCTGCAGTTAAGTGGAAAATATTAACTAAAGCTAGAACAGGTAAAATTATTACATAAATATCATTTCTTTGCTAACAAGAAAAATCCATATAATAAAATCTGAGTCTGACTTACTGAACCAACGTAATGAAATCACTAATCTTCGCAACCATAGAATTTTCCATACTCTTAAATATATATGAAATTATCTCAATTTTATCTCAATAGTTTTACTATTTGCTACTTTTATTTTATACCTTAATATATAGCTTATTTAAGTGATAAATCTTTTCATTACTATCATTCTTTTATCTGTACTTATGAACAAATCCCCTTAAGATTATATATATATATATATATATATTCTTATTCTTCATGTTGTTTTTTATTTTATTTTTTCCATTTCGCTTTTTCTATGGCTTTGTTTTTTTTTTTCATTTCATGCTATTATTATAATAATAATAATTACCATATATATATATGAGAAAAAAATTTGGCTAAGCAGTTACTTCCACACTACCTACCACTACTAACTTAAGGCTCAAGCCACATACCTCCCACTACCAAAGAAGAAATTACTACTAAAATTCCACTAGCTTAACTCCATAAAAACCAACATCCCCAACCCCTTCCTTTACAAGAGCAAACCTCTGAACTTAAAATTTTTCCTCATTCTTTGTTTAAATAGAAATGAGAATGCATGTCTTAAAATGACATGTTGAAAATGGCTATTTCCCCTCTAAGTTTTATCTGAATTTATATATATATATATATATTTTTTTTTTTCTAAACATATACTGTTAAATATAAGAGACAATGAATGTCTATTATGTTTAATCATGAGCCGTTCTAAACGTCGTATTTTGACTTTAATTTCAGTTGAAAATAAAGACAAAAATTCTCCAACATTTGGATAATTTTTTATTAATTTGTTTCTAAGCTTTTGGCTCACATGAGCCATCTTCAGAGAGGTCACCAAGACGGTAACACAATGACTTGAACAGGTTAAGATTGAAGTGATCAGGGAGATATCGTCTTGGGAGTTAGTTCCTCATAGCAGTGGTTCACGAGAAGAAGCTGTTCAAGTTAAACTGAATTCTCACCAATGGAATACAGAGGGAATGTGGGTAGTTTGCTACAATATAAGTGACATGGTGAGTCCTAGCCATGAAGATTAGACCTGGCAGAATGAAGAAATGTGGTTTGTCTAAGTACTTTCCATGATAGTGTTAATATAGCAGTAAGAGGCCCACCACATTCCACTTGTGAGATGCTGAATGTCAGAAAATAATTTGTCACCTGAAAGTACTTGGAGACACTTTTGAACTTGCACAAAAGGTCTTGTAAAGGCTTTTGAACTCTGTCAAGGCTGAAAAGTAAGGATTGTTCAGCTCAAGCCCAGATATGGCAGCAATAATCCATTTCTATAACTTTGGTTTCTGACTTGGAAACTTTCACATCTACTTGAAAAGATCAAACAGAAAGAGTAATGCGAATGTGCACTTGGTGTAATGGTTATTGTCACAGAAAATGGAACAAAAAAAAACAAGTTCAAACTATTGGGCATGTCTGCTGTGTTCGCTTTGAAACGAATATCCTTGGAAAAGAAATGGATCAATGTCTTCTACTCCAGCCTAGCTACTGGTCATTTAACATCAGAATAAACTTGGCTCACTAAAACTTGATGGCCATCAGTCTAGGAAAAGAACAAGCTTGAATTCTTAGTTTTTAATTAATGAATTGATTTTTGGGAAGGATAGTACAGTGGTTTTTGTTCTTTTATCAGAAGAGTTCCTTCTCTGAAGACAACAGAAAACACTGTACTATCCTTCCCAAAAATCAATTCACTAATAATAAAGAAATGGAATGAACCACGATTGTCTATACCCTGAATGAAAATGACAATCAAAAAAAAAATGATGAACACAAAGGAAGAATTACCATAATATCTACTTTGTGAACTGACATGCCTAAAAAACTGTTGAAACTAAAGACATTTTGTCAGGTGGCAGAATAAGTTTGAGCTTAAGTTTTGTTTAACAGCATATCAACCTCTGTGGGTTATTTAATGCCAAAAGGGTAGAGTTTTAAGGTATTTTTTTAATGTTCGCTTATAGTGAGAAGGTTAATTTAGTCAGATTTTCATGAAAAATTTAAATTTATTTTATTTCATTTTAGAAAACTGTAGATGTCTTCTAGTTTTGTATTCAAAAATGTATCGCTGGTAATATTGTTTTCTTTCAAAAATGTATTGTTGGTAATATTTTTCATTCAAAAATGTATATATTTCTCCAAAAGTCTATTTTTATACTTTCATAGTGTTTTAACTCCAGTTTGAGGGTTAACTATTTGCCCACAGCTGGGACTCTAGCAGGTGCTACCACTCTGAGTCAGGGTGGACCTAAGAACAACAGCAATTAAGAAGTGGTTCCATCATCCTCACAACCTCCCAATCAGAGTCCTTGCTGCCAGATGCAGTTCACCGTCATACCCAGGACTGTGGCAAAATAAGTGAAACATTATCAATAGCCACAATGATAGCAGTACAGCAAAATTCTTGCAAGAATTCAATATGGCTTTGTCTTAAATATAAGAATAGGGTGCTGAAAAACTGTCAGCCTAAGTCACTTCTCCAAATCAGTATTTTAATTCAAGATCAAATCATACTCTTTGGTTGGATCAACAACATTTTAGCATCTTTTTCTTTTTTTGTTGTTATTGTTTTTCCTTTGAGTGTGCATGGAGGCAATGTATCTTATTAAGATGAATAGACATTTTATGACTATTGTGTTCACTGATCTTTTTTCTAGTATATGAATAACATTTTACAAATGTTGCTGTTGTTGATATATAAACTAGCCAAAATTTGTATTGTGCCCAAGCTTTTGATTCACATGAGTCATCATCAAAAGTTTGACTAAGAAAAAGAGAAGAAGAGAAAAGAAAAAAGAAAAGTGTATTTTAAGCAATTCATTATTTTTAAAGTTTTATTATTTTTTTTTTATACATCAACAACAACCACATTTGCAAAATGGTATTTGCATACTAGAAAAAAAACAATCATTAAATTTCATTAGATATAAAATGTTTGTTTTTTGTAAAAAAATTCATAAACATTTCATAAACAACCACAGTCCCCCTCCCCCAAATATATATATATATATATATATATAAAAATCCAGGTAAAGAGGACCCAAGGTTTTATGATTTTGAGTTCTCTGGCATTTACTTTTTTATAAAAAAGTGGTCAATACAATAAATAGTGTAGAACATAATATAATTATACAATGAAAATTAAAAATACATTGGAACACGGAAATTTCTGTGTTTCAAGATTTCTATCTCATCATCAGGCAATGTTAAATGTTAGTTGTGAAAATCATTTTTAAATGATTTTCCAAAAATGCTTTTATTAAGCATCCCTTTCATTTATTGCATATTGAAAAAAATTCTGACCCACACAATTATAAAGATTCTCCCACAGTATTAGTCACCCAAGAGATTTTAACAAAAGATCCCAAAATGCCAAGTCCCTTTTATTAAAGATAAAATGCCCAGACATATTTTTTTGTTTTCTTTATAACAGACAGGGAAATCAGAAAATATTTCCAAACTGTTTACAAAAAATAGCAAAGCCACCTGTTTCAAATAAATAACATCTGTTCTTAGTTTGTAAGTAGAACTAATCATTTATACATCCATTTCAGATAATTAGAAAGTTAATATTTCTCCCAGGTGTACAAACAATTTGGGAGACAAGACAATTTTGGATCTATTTCACTCAGATTAATATTTAGTTGTATTTTGCTTTTTAAATTAAACAAGTTCAAAACAAGGAGTTATAAACTTGACTCTTTTCTGATATAGACCTTCTCCCAACATTACAGAAACTACACTTTATGAAATAGATAAATCAATACTGCTTAATATATTGGTCAACAAATTCAAAATTAAGGAAAAATTTTCTGGGGAATAATTTCTGCAAATTACCAGTTATACCCTCCTCAATCTACATTCCTTAAAATGGTTGAATAAATATTAATTTTTCTCAATTTAGAGTGTACTCCCACAGTACAAATCATTCCGAATGCACTCGTCATAGCTCAAGTCATTCTGAATGCACTCGTCATAGCACAAGTCATTCCAAATGCACTCGTCATAGCACAAGTCATTCCGAATGCACTCGTCATAGCACAAGTCATTCCGAATGCACTCGTCATAGCACAAATCAATCCAAATACACTTGTCATAGCAAAAATCATTCCTAATGCCCTGCCATAGCAAAACCCATTCTAAAATAAAATCATTCTGAATGTTTTCCTCTTGTAATTTCTAAAGAATTTCTCTATGTGCTTTCAGTATTTTTTTCTCACTGCACAAAAATAGAAAAAATTCTAAGCCTAGCCAAAAATGGTTTTCAAAGATAAATCTAATCACCTGATCAGATATTTGGAAGGGGGTTTGAGAAGGACCATATTGTGACCTTTTGTAGTGTCTAGATTAACAAAATTACATGACCCACTCCTCAGAAGAGCCACTCAGTAACTTGGCCGTACTTATCTTAAATATTATATACTCATATTTCAGCGACATTTGCATAGCTTGAAATAAACTTATTGCAAATTATTTGAATAAACTGGAATAGTTATTTTTTGTTTGTTAGTAAAATATTACTAGGACATTATTACTATTTATTGCAAAATAAAACAACATATTTCAACACAACCATAGTAAAAAAAACCAAAAAAACCAAAAATAGATTTTTTTAAAAGTAGCATTACAACAATAACACAAAATAAATATGATTTTGTCATACTGATATTTCAATTTAAGGAACTATAATATTTTGAAAAATTAAACTCATTGTTTTACAAAACTTTCTAAGGTTTAAACATTCTGAACTAAAATCAAATGTTATCTTTGCTTGATTCTATGGTTCATTTGAACGAGTACTTTTTCAAAGAAATTTCTTTGGACTTTTTAAGCCCCATGTTATTATTTATTAAATGTAAGGTCAATAGACACCTCCTAACACACTAACTCACAATCACTCTCTCCAACTCTCTCCCTATGTACATCCTAAGTCATCTGCCACCCTCCTTCTGACATTTCCCATACCGAATCGCTCTATGTAACCCTCTGCGCTATAGTGGCAGTGGAATGCCTTGGTTGGGGTGACACAATTAAAAAAAAAAAAAAAAAAAAAAATCTACTTGAAATCATTTCTTTAATTTGCTTCCTGCAAAGTAAAATGAATATGAGTTTGTCATATGAATATCATTTCAGTTTATTTAAAAGTTATAACATCTAGAAAATTAAAATCTTTGTTTTTTTTAAATCTTGCAGTCTATACTTGCCTAAATGAAAATCTGGCCCTGGGGTTAAGCCAAGAACTTTTCAGTACTCCCTTCTAGATATCACGAGTGAATGAATACTTTGAGATATTTGTTGAATCACACTTCCCTGTGGTATTATGGCTTGCACAAAAAATGAACAGGAAAAATTCAATACTGAATTTCTTTCATGATTTACACTATTCAAACTGTTGTCCTCATCTTTATTGCCATGTTTATGGTGTTTCAGTCATTGTACGCTCCAGCTTTCTTCAGATGCTAGAAATTTTGAACCAAACCCTTTATTTCGATCACTGAGGTATGTCATTATCCTTCCATGTATGATACCACTTCCAGATGCCATGCAGAATTTGTTCTACACTGCTGTACCCAGGTATTGAACTCACAACTCTTTGTGTCAAGTCACTGGAACTAACAAACTCCTATATCTACTAGAGCATGTGTCCTCCAGGAGCATAGAATAAAGAAGAAAAAAGGCTAAAGCATACAACAGCCAAAACATTGCAAAAATGGCAATAAAGAGGAGGACAATTGTTTAAACAGCGTAAATAATGTAAATACTACCTCATCTCAGAAGTATAGACAAACTAGCAGTATAGCCCAGCAATGCTCGGGTGTAATGAAACCTTTAAAACTAATCCACAGTCCTGGAGCTCAGACTCTTTGGACGTTGGCACGAAAGATTAAAAAGCAATAGTTGTTTCCAGTTAAAGTGAAACCATAGACTGAAAGAAAAATGAATGGATGTAAGTCAAATTTGGATTTCCTGGTATCAATATCAAATAAGATTTTTCATTGTAAACTGAATTTTGAAGGCTAAATAAGTCCTCTGAGTAAATGGTATCATGGCTGAGACTAAGAACTTCAATTATACCTACTTAGAGCCAAACCTGAAGTAAAAATTAAAATAAAAGGGCTGAAAAAAAATACACAAATACAGGCAGATAAACAGATACACACACAAACATCTTGCCTTTTATATATATATATATATATTATTGATTTTCTGCACTATTGTAAGAACTGCAGCCTTGAAACTTCTGAATATCGTTTCTTATGTCTTTGTCTATGAGTGTATCAAATTTGATTAAAATCAGACCACTCCTTTTATAACCTGATTTTTTTGATTGTCCATTTTCGATATTTATCAGGGGTACCTCGACACAAAACCTAGCTAAGAACACTCGCAGACGTTTATAGTACAACTGTGTAAATTTTCAAGAAAATTGGTTCAGCTGTTTTGGAGTCTGTAGGTAACGGACAGACACACACAGACAAAGTTCCATTTATAAATAAGTTTAGATAAATACTGACTTTCATCCTTTCTGAAACCTTTTCACAAAAAAGAAGAAAAACTTTCAATCCTACAACTGTGACTAATAAGAAAATTAAGAGGATCTGTTTCAGTCTATCAAAATAAGGTTCTTTGTTTCCACATAAGAAATCTCCTTAAAAATGGAATCTTAGTTTCAGAAACAACAGAAGGAACAAAACTTAAGGATGAAGTGGTTGAGATAGCAGGATATGATACTGGTTCCATGGTGCAACATCATAACAGAACATTAAATTCACACAATCCAGATTAACTTATGATGCCGAGCAGGATTTATGGCAAGTTAAAAGGTGTTAACGGCAGACAATGGATTGGATAGAATGTGATAATAAATCCATTCAACATGTCACCGTACACCTTCTGACCAATGACATCTGATGAAAATATGAATTTATAATATCTCACTAAGTAGGTTGTTATTTTTTGTCTTCTTTTTAGAAAGATGTCCTGAAAATGTAAGGCTTACATGAATTTCTCAGCTCAGTCTGAGAAAGAACCTTTTGATAACAATAACTGGCTGATAACATTCTTCTTCTATGTGTTGTGTCCGTTCAGTACCTCTTAGCACACATTCTCCTGTTACCATACTTAAACTTTGCTCTGCCAACCATTTGCACAAGCCCATCAAGTATGTCAAGCATTGCTTTCCCTTGTACCTCTTTCCCTCTGTCCTGTGAGTATCAGATTCTCAAAGCTATCTTTCCTCATCGCATGTCACAGAAACTTCAGCTGTCTTTTCCTGATGTTAAGTATAATTGCTCACATGTTCAGTCCATGGTATCCTCAGCATCCTTCTGTAGAACCACATTTAGGTTGCTTCAAGTCTTTTCTTCATCTTTAAGAGATTGTCCAGCATTCACTGTTATACTGAAGAACAGACATCACATAGCAATCCAGTAGTCTCTTCTTTGTTACCAGTGAAATTTTCCTGTTTCTCAATACTCTACTCAACGTCTTGAATGCATCCTCAGCCATGTCAATTTGCCTTTAACTCTCAGTGTCACACTTTCCATCTTCTGTAAAAACACTTCCCATGTATTTAAATTTCTGTACCAGCTTGATTTTA
Organism: Ascarosepion bandense; assembly: GCA_037127315.1. Classification (NCBI taxonomy): domain Eukaryota; kingdom Metazoa; phylum Mollusca; class Cephalopoda; order Sepiida; family Sepiidae; genus Ascarosepion; species Ascarosepion bandense. Next base: position 2,300,157 of record JBBBDQ010000124.1, on the reverse strand, counting down.
GTATCCCCAGCCTGTAGTTGGCATGTTGGGCTTCTCTTTTTACTGATGATCATGCATTCAGTTTTTTTAGACAACTGATATAAAAATTAGAACATTTTACATTCTTCAGTTTTATATTAGTCATTAAATGAATATAATTTTAATTGACCTATCAACTGAATGACTTCAAAGTTTCATGGACACACCAAATCACGATAACTGGTGAATTCCAGTCTGGTTCATTACATTCACTTATGTGCAAAATCCCTTAGGATTATGAATCCATCTCTTCTACCCTACAACATTTCAGCAATTTCAAGCAAATAAATATAGAGTCAAATCCTATTGATAGCAATTTTAATGCCAAAGTAAGTTAGATTAAATATCTCTGAACGCCATCTCTCTCACCTGTCTTGTCACTGCGAGAACTCAACTGCAAACAGTAAAAGAAATGGGTGGTTAAGCTCATAGACAACAACTCGATGCTACACCCAATAGCAGACTTGACAAAGGTCATTGCACAGATGTAAATCAAAATAAGTATTTCTTTACATAACCTAGCACAAATTTATGCAAAACATTTTCATAATGCTCAGAAAATAATTTGTAATTTTACTTAATCATCCCTAAGGTCACATGCAAAAAAGAAATAATTATTCCACATCACAATATCGACAGCATTTTTCCCTTGTGGCATCTAAAATTCAGGCACTGAACACTTTCTGACATTTTATGAAATGCAAACATCTCTGAGGTGCCAAATTCCCAACATTAAACATGTCTAAATTGATGAAATTGCATTCTATTCTGTCATGCTGAATAAGTATTTGATTATTTGCTAGCATATTACAAAAACAACTGTCTCAGAACATCATAAGTAAACCATTCTGGGATAGACACTCTGAGATAAAAAGTTCATATTCTTGTAATGACATAAGGCTAGAAATACTCATGAATATTTCACAGTTTTATTTAAATATTACGATGAAACTTAATTCAGAAGTTAATAACATAATAAACTCTTTGTATGTTCCACAACTACAAAATACCCATAGAAACTTTACTACATTGTTAAATATTTCAGCTTAACAAGTTTTACAAACTATTTTTTTTATAATCGTTTCACCCCGAGCAAGGCATTCCACTGCCACCATTGCACAGGCGGTTACATAGGGCGGAAAGTGATGAGAAAGAATGGTTAGATATAGGAAATGTCAAAAAGAGGGTGATAGACGGGTAAGGATACCGAGAATGAGGGCTGGGTAGATGGTGAGAGTGCTGGGAGAATAGATGCAAGTTAGTGTGATAGGAGGTGTCTATTGACCTTACATTTAAACTCCTGGAGATTGTAGCTATCGAAAAGCATGCATGTGGAAAGGAATTCCACAGGCGGGAAGTGCGAGAAAAAAAGCTGTTGGAGTAGAAATTACAGTTACATCTTATCTGTTTCACTGTAAAAGGGTGGAACCTAGTTGCTAATCTAGTATCTCGTGTAAATTTGTACCTAGGTGGCACCAATGATCTAAGTTCATCGGAGCAGAAGCCATGAAAGTATTTATAGAAGAGGCACAGGGAAGCCATGTCACACCAGTGAGAGAGTGGTTGCAGCCGGTCTGCCAAGTCAGAATCGATCAGGTTACAGATTCTCCGTTGAATTTTGTCAAGAAGCCCGATATCAGTAACAACTATAAATATGAATGTGGGTTATTATTTAAAGAAGTAAGAGGGTACAAATGAAAAGTTTTGAAATTGACAAGTTTTTCCATTTCACAGAAGCAGATGCTGAACATAATCTCTTTCTTTCTTTTCCATTCCATCCTTTAAAAGGAAACAATGCCTTTCATAAATCTTTTATTTTGCAGTCAAATTAGAATGGTCCATTGTTTATCTTTGGTAATGGCATGAGAGTTTTGTTCACATATCCTCTATCCTTTCTTTTTCATTCTTTCTTTTCCATTCCTTAAAACCAAACAGCACTTTTGATATATCTTTTCTTCTGTCTATCTTTGCAAACAGAAATGGTTCATTGTCTGAGGTAACAGCATAAGAGTAAGTGAGAGAAATAACAAACAGGCTCTTCCCAGTTCTTTTTCTTTAGGCTAACATTTAAGAGTATTTCTTATCATGGCCTCTAGATTGCTTATTTTCTTTTTATCATTTCACTAGAAAGGTAGGATGTGCGTTGTAGTGCAGTGGATATCGACTCGGAACGACAAATCGGAGTCCTAAGATTAAATTGCAGTTGAATTCCTTGCATTTACCTACGCACAAATACCCTTGGGAAAGATATTAATCCATCTCTCCTCTCCAGTTATGGGTTACATAATAGGACAGATTGGGTTATATAACCTTGGCTGGCAACCAGTCTACTGCAGAAAGCAATGGCATGCTACTGCAGGATAATCTTCTGCCCTGTTAGTCATGTCTCTTTCAATTTTCTGCACTATTGTAAGAACTAAAACCTTGAAACTTCTGAATATCTTTTCTTATATCTTTGTCTATGAGTGTATCAAATTTGATTAAAATTGGACCATTCCTTCCATAACCCGATTTTTTCGATTATCAATTTTCAATATTTATTAGGGGTACCTCGACACAAAACCTAGCTAAGAACACTCGCAGACACTTATAGTACAACTGTGTAAATTTTCAAGAAAATTGGTTCAGCCATTTCGGAGTCTATAGGTAATGGACACACCCACACACACACACAGACAAAGTTCCATTTATAAATAAGTTTAGATGATCATTAGGAAACATTTAGCCTTTATTGACCCAGCAGCCAGTCTACTTTCAGTTGAAATTTATAAATCTTTCTCTTAAAATAATTTTTCAGAAAAATTTTTTTCAAGTTCAGTAACTATTATTGCTCTTTCCACTACTGATTGGGGTTTCCTTCCTAACCTTTTGTTTGAAGTAGTGTGGAATGTTAACATCTTGATTATGTCATTTTCTCTTTGAGTGACATAAGATATCCACTTTAGCTGTTGCTGCTGTTAAAATCCTCAAGTGACATGGTTTCTGTTATAAGATACAGTTTCTTGTTTGTGATTCTGTAGCTCCAGTTCAAATACGTGCAATAGGCAAATTGTCACCATTTTATATTTATGATTTTGCTCATGTATATTGTTTGGTTTTTATTTAATTTTATGATGGCACATTTCACTTCACCATAAATTTGGAAACAGCATGCTGTACTGCTTGGCATTCACACTGGAAGCTCAAATACGAACATTTCAGAGTATTTGGGTGTCAACCTAAGAATAGTGCAGAGGATTCAGAAAAAGTTGGATGAGTCTAATGGCAATCACAAAGGTATGACAGCTCTGATCATTCTGATAAGAAAAGAACTCCTGAATTTGTTAGTGAAGGCCCCAGACTCAGCTCAAAGGCCCACATCAAGTGCCTTGAGGAGGTAGTTTTGCCCTGGGTCAAGAGGCTGGTTCTGGAAGACAATATATCTGGCAACAGGACTCTGCACCATGCCACACAAGCAAGAGAACCCAATTGTAGCTGTCAGACAATTTCTTCGATCCCATCACTCCTTACATCTGGCCACCCAACTTCCCAGATTGTAAACTCCATGATTATTATGTATGGGGTGGAGTTGAGCAAGAGACCAACAAAACTCCTTGTAAAACACGAAGGGGAAAAATTATGGCAGCATTCACTAACAAGGAGACCATCCAAAGAGATGTGCGAGATTCTGAAGTCGTTTCGAGGCCATGCTTGAAACCAATGACAATTTTATTGAATAAATTTACTCTTCAGTATTTCAATATATTTTTGTGTAATTTTGATAAATACATCTATTAAAATAAGATGTCAGTGTTATTTTCATTTTTTTGCATCATTTAGATGACAATTTATCCATCATACCCTGTAGATAGTTTTTGCTAAAACTCATAGGCTTCACTGGCTCATTTTTAACCATTTCTCTTAGAAAATAGTGTATACAGCTGAAATTTTTTATATTTCTGACTGGATCTGGCACTATCTATGACATAGATATGAAATAGTTGATCCCACAAGGATATTTAAGCACATGGCTTATGCTTTCAAGTTAATGTTTCAGGGTCTGTAAATTTAAATACCTCAGAATTGTTCTATAAGAGAATGGAAAGTATGATACTGAAATCTGAAGGAGTATTGGGATCACCAAGGATGTGTTCCAAAAGTTAAACAGAGTATTAAGAAACAGAAAACAAACACTAAAGAACCATGATTACCTATGCTTTGCTTTGAAGAAGAAACACATGAAAAGAGTAATTTAACTGATATGACTACAAGATTATTACAGCTATTTTGTTAAAATAACTAGTCCTTTAGTTCAAAAAACTAAAACTGTTGATTCTTTTGCATGCTATGTCCTTTCATGACATAGGAAACTATGACTCTCTACAACTTCCTATTCTTCATAGCTCTTAGAAATGTTTGTTTTTTTACTGTTCTTTGCACTTCCTGTTCTGCGATCCATTCACACAAGTTTATTAGGTAGATTATTCACTTTTCCTTTTGTCACTCTCATCTTCAATATGACTTATGAGAGTCTAATTCTCCAAACCCTCTTTCCTCATGTAAAACCTTTCTCCTTCTGATTCTCAGTATAAAGGGTCTTTCTTATTCCAAATTTTTTTAAAACCTTCTTCACTGCTCACATATCTCATCCAATATATTCTTTTATAGAACTACATCTCTGTTGACTCAAATCTCCTTTCGTCTGTGAAGAATTTATTCAACATATGCTGCCATATAACAACATTGATATGATATAGCAATTCAGCATTTTACACCACAAAAACTTGATAGAAATGCTCGGCAGCCTAGACATATTAAGGAAAGACATTAGAATTATCAAGAATTCATGTTGGAATCAAATCACCTGCATACAGACAAGAAATGAGTTCAACAGACATACAACAATAGAAAGGGGTGTGAAACAAAAATGTGTCTTCTCGATAGTTCAGTTCATATTCAGGTGAATGGAGCATAAAGCAGAATCAGACCAGAGATAAGACAAGAACAGTGTGGTTTCGTTAAGGATACTGGAACAAGAAATGCAATATTTATGCTTAGAATGCTATCAGAAAGGGCAATACGGATGCAGGAGTACATGTACTTGTGTTTCATAGACTATCCAAAGGCATTCAATAAAGTATAGCACAAAAACTTGATAGAGATGCTCAGCAACCTTGACATATTCAAGAAAGACATTAGAATAATCAAGAACCCATACTGGCATCAAATTGCCTGCATACAAACAAGAAATGAGTTCAGCAGATATACAATAATACAAATGGGTGTGAGACAAGGATGTGTCTTCTCAATAGCTCAACCTATACAGCAAGGCAATTCTGAGAGAACTAGAAGTCCGGCCAGGATTCATCATTGGTAGCCACAATCTGAACAATATAAGATACACAGATGATACAGTGCTGATAGCAGACTCTGAACGGAAACTACAAAACCTCCTACAGAAGGTTGGTTAGTTGTTTTGTTTTTATGGCATATCTGAACTTAAACTATAAGAAAACTAAATGAATGGTCATCAGTAAAAAGTGGATCTTAAAATGTCAATTGCAGGTCAGGGGGACTGAAATCAAGCAGGAATAGAAATTTAAATACCTAGGAAGTGTTCTAACAAAGGATAGAAGTTGCAACCCAGAAATCTGAAGATATAATGGCATGAGAAGGGACGCATTCAAAAAGCTGAGTAGCTTATATGAAAACAGAAAGATTTCATTAGAAACAAAGACGAGCGTACTGTATTGTTATGAGATGTCTGTCCTTTGACAAAAGAAAAACTTGAAGTAACTGAAATGTGTTTCTACAGAAGGATGCTGATGATACCATGCCCCAAATGTGAGCAATGACAAGGCCTTGGAAAGGATGAAAGCAAAAAAGAAACTAATACTTAACAACAAGAAAAGGCAGAGGGCTTGGAAAATCTAATACTCACAGGTCAGAAAAGAAAAAAGCTTGAAAGAAGGAAAGAAAGAATAAAAAAGAAAATGAAAGAATGATTTTACTAACCAAAAGAAAGAACGAAAGAAAGAGCTTGTGAATTTGAAAGAAAGAAAGCAATGGAGAATCTGTAATGTGATCGATCTCGACTTGGCAGCTAGGATACAGTCGCTTTCTCACCGATGCAATGTGGCTTCCTTGTGTCTCTTCTACAAATACTTTCACAACTTCTGCTCCAATGAACTTAGCATTCAAAAAGCTAAGTAGTGTATATGGAAACAGAAAGATTTCATTAGAAACAAAGAAGAGAGTACTGTATTGTTATGAGATGTCTGTCCTTTGATAAAGGAAAGACTTGAAGCAACTGAAATGTGGTTCTACAGAAGGATGCTGAGGATACCATGGACCAAATGTGAGTAATGACGATGATTGTTTTCTCACATATGGTATTCTCACTCATTGCATAAATGCTGGCTTTTTAGTTAGTGGTGTCAATGAATGCTAAATCAGAAAAACAATCCTCATTTTCTCTGGTTTGAGATTGCGTGATGTTTAAGAATGGCAATGATGAAATGAGAAAAGCACAATGAAGAACGTGGAATATCTGCATGCAAACATGATAGTTAAATATCATTTTTTCTGTTCATTAAGAAATTTCTCCAGTTGGTGCCATGTGTACAAGTATTTTTAGATGATAAATGAGCCCAAAAGGTCACCAAGAAAACATTATTTCCAGAAATCAACTTTGAAAAATTCTGTCAGTTCTTGTAAAAAAAAAACTTCCAAAATAAAATCAACAGCAGGCATGTTTTCCTTTTTTCCTCCTGTCTTATTTTTTATTCACTAATTTTAGAAATTATCTGCTTGCTTGTAAAATCATGTTACATTTTTGGAGAAATAATAAAAATCCATTTAATTGTGGAAGAGTTACCTGCCTTGAAAACCAGCATTCAAAATCCTGGCTTTCAGCTCAAAATTCGACATCTTATTTTTTAATGCCATAGATATCTTTTCAGAACACAGGTGATTATGCATATTCCAAAATACCCTATTTTTCTAAGAGTGAACTGCTCTGAAATATGGTGGAGTGGTTTCTCAGTTTTCTCTATGGTTTGGAATCCAGAGTTCTTCTTCTAGACTGGCTGCTACTCAAGGCTAGAAACATTATGATAAAAACAAGAAAGATGAAGACAATAGTCAGCATATAGTGTATATAAGATTATTAATACCATTTTTACATGCCAATATCTATTGCAGCATCCACATATCTGAATCCAGTTTAATGTCATAGTAAAGAAGGCTTCCCACACCCCAAATCAAAAACAAATATTCCATTCTCATACCTGCACAATGGAATCTATGACATCAAGGGGCCAATTTTATGCTTAAAGCAGTTACAATGCCCTAATGGAATAAAGGTCAACAAAAAAGATAAGCATCTGGGATTAATAAATTATTCCTATTAGAAGGCATAAGTTAGATATGACAAATATCACAAGGTTGTATTTGTACCATTCATAAAACTGGCCAGTTTCCACTCCAGAGATCAGTATTTTGGACACTGACCAATATCCTGAATTCTGTTCTATGGTCATTAAAAGCCAGAGTCAATATGCATACTCTGCATAGCAGGATTTTACTATCAAGTGGACAAAATTAGTATTTCAATTATTTTTTTTAATTGATTTCAATCCAAGCTAGTCAGTAAACCCATTAAGACAAAAGGATTTACTGGACATAAGAGAATTAGGAAACATAAACTTCAGTAAGGACAAGAAGAAGAATAAGTAGAACAGCAAAAAGTGGTAGACACTGCATTTAATGTTTCACAGATCATAGCTGGTGACAAAGCATGGAGTGAGAAGAAAGTTCTACAAGCAAGAAGTGTGAGAGAAGAAGCTATAAGCAGAGAACTTACAGTTAAATCTAACCAACTCAACAGCAAATTGGTGAAACCACTTTGCCAGTGTAGTACTGTACTTAAATTCAAAATGTCTAGGTACCATAGAAAGAGCTTATTCAAACAATTACCAAGATTAATAGTAAAGGCAAAGAAAAGCAATTTTAGAGTAGTGAGAAAGAAACTGAAACCAAGGTGCCAGATTAGGACCAATAATATTTGCTGATTCTTCTTCAGATTTTATCAAGAATCTCCAGATATATAGTGGGAGCACCAGATCATATGTCACAGCAATATTCTAAACATGGATAAATGGTAGACTTGTAAATATTGTCGAGCATGATACAGCGAACCAACTTTCTTAGCCAATAACTTAGCAGAGGATTCAATATAGTCACTCTCCTTGAGGTTAGCATCAACCATGCTGATAGAAGGCAGAAATTGGTCTCTCAGATTATTAATAGAAAGCAGTTGTGTTTTTTGACAATGTTGAAATTAACAAGCCACCCTTTGCACCAGTTAACAAAACAAAAACTAAAGGTCATTTATGATATCAGTCACCAATTTTACTTTATTGAACTGATCAAACTTAGTATCAAGACAAGAGTAAATGGTAGTATCATCAACATAGCTTGAGAGCTTATGCCATCAGGAAGGTCATTAATGAAAATTAAAACCAAAGTAGAATGAAGGATATAGCCCTGGATGGACACCTCCATTGGTGCAAAAAGAGTGGCCATTCAGGATAACTTTAATTTCATGATTTGGTAAGACTGCATGAAATCAAAAATTTGTCTATAACTTTTTAATCTATGAGGAAGACATGCAGGCCAAACTCTGTATAAGGCTTTTAAAATGTCTCAACAAACAATATATTCAGGTGAATGGAGCACAAAGCAGAATCAGATCAGAGATAAGACAAGAATAGTGTGGTTTTGTCAAGGATACTGGAACAAGAAATGCAATATTTATGCTTAGAATGCTATCAGAATGGGCAATACGGATGCAGAAGAACATGTACTTGTGTTTCATAGACTATCCAAAGGCATTCAATAAAGTATAACACAAAGACTTGATAGAGATGCTCAGCAACCTTGACATATTCAAGAAAGACATTAGAATAATGATTAGAATAATCAAGAACCCATACTGGCATCAAATTGCCTGCATACAGACAAGAAATGAGTTCAGCAGATATACAACAATACAAAGGGATGTGAGACAAGGACATGTCTTCTCAATAGCTCAACCTATACAGCAAGGCAATTCTGAGAGAACTAGAAGTCCTGCCAGGATTCATCATTGGCAGCCACAATCTGAACAATATAAGATACACAGATGATACAGTGCTTTCTCACTGATGCAATGTGGCTTCCCTGTGTCTCTTCTACAAATACTTTCACGGCTTCTGCTCCGATGAACTTAGAATTCAAAAAGCCAATTAGCGTATATGGAAACAGAAAGATTTCATTAGAAACAAAGACGAGCGTACTGTATTATTATGAGATGTCTGTCCTTTGATAAAAAAAAAACTTGAAGTAACTGAAATGTGGTTCTACAGAAGGATGCTGATGATACCATGAACCAAATGTGAGCAACGACAAAGCCTTGGAGAAGGATGGAAACAAAAAAGAAACTGATACTTAACTTCAAGAAAAGGCAGCTGAATTTTCTGGGACATGTAATAAGGAAGGAGAGCTTGGCAAATCTGATACTCACAGGTCAGATAGAAAAAAAAGAGACAGGGGAAAGTAACACGTGTCATATTTAATGGGCTTAAGTAAATGGAGTTCAGAGCAAGGATTTGAGATAGTTACAAGAGAAAGCCTGTTAAGAGATACAAGGGTCAGGGAGATGTGGAAGGCTATGGTTATCTAGGTATTGAAAGAACATGAGACAGAAGAAGAAGAAAGGAACAGCCTGAGCACTTTTTTTTTAATCGTTTCACCCCGAGCAAGGCAGAAATGCCACTGATGAGCGAGGGGCTACATAACTGTAAAAAGATTAATTAGAAAAGAGTGAGGAGTACAAACTAGTTAGAAAGGAGCAATAGAAAGCTGAGAATGCAGGTGCAATGACAGATACATAGGTGGAGAGAAAGGGAAGGATATACGGGGGTGGGGAGAGAGCTAGAGTCCAGTGGTTAATAGATGAGTATTGACATTGCATTTAAATTTCTGGAAGTTGTAGCCATCAGGAAAGCAAGAATATGGGAGAGAGTTCCACAGGCAGGAAGTGCGAGAGAAGAAGCTGCAGGAGTAGAATTGTCGTCTGCATTTGGCTAACCTGACTGTGAATGGGTGGGACCCAGTTGCCAGTCTGGTTGCATGAGTAAACACCTATTGAGGAGGCACCAGTGACTTAAGTTCGTTGGAGCAGAAACCATGAAAGTATTTATAGAACAGCCAAAGGGAGGCCACATTTCGACAGTGAGGAAGTGGCTGCAGTCGAGCCGTCAGATCAGTACCTATCACATTACAGACTCTCCTTTGGAGCCTGTCGAGAACACTGAGGAGAACGGCAGGGGCGTCTGACCATAAATGGCAGCAGTACTCCATGCACGGACGGATGGTTGACTTGTATATATGCAGGATGGATTCAGGCGGAAAAAACATCCTGGATAGTGACCCAACCTTCTTAGCAGTAGTTTCAGCTATAGAATCTTTAGGTCAATATGAAACTAGAATCTCCTCCATGATTCAACCAACACTTTAAGCACTCTTTTTATATTGGGAGTATTTTTATTCATATGCAAAAAGTTAGGCTTTTCTTTGAAAACCTGCAAAGCTTTACCACATTTCAAAACTTGAACAATCTAATAAATATCTATTCAACATTTCCCTATCAATCATGCTTGATAATTAAGTCATCAGGAAAACTGAAAATACATTAAACTTCCACTACCTATCTGTTTTTTTTTTAATGCTGTGTTCCTCAAAAATGTAGGTAATAATGGCTTTTTAGAAATTCTTTTTCTATATTATCTGTCAATTGCCATGAATACTTAAGAAGCATAGTAGAGTGGTTTCCTATTGTCTTCTCCATGGTTTAGAATTGTCATAAGAGTTCATGCCTTTTGAAGATTTTTAGTGCAAAAATGTATTCAACAGACTAGGCCAAAACTTGAATTTATCTTGTCAATTCCACTTCCTGTGCTGATGTTACACTACCCACAGATCTTGTAATTATTAAAATAAACAAAAGTTTTGAGATATTTAATAAATCTTATCCCTGTTATTAAATCCTAAATAAATCAATGGTAATTTAGAACATTCAAAATTATAACTTCTTTATTGCCATGTTAGTTTTGTCTGTAAATGATCATGCCTCTCCACAAGTTCCTTTTTCTTTACCATCCTGTGAATTGCCATGACTTTATGAGAGAAAAAGTTGGGTAGTTTTATGATGACTTTTCCATAGTTTTGAATTTAGAATAATCTTTATCCCAGTTTAATCCATACCTAGTGGAAAGTGATGGATTCATGCCTTTTACAATATTGTGTAAGTGAATGCAACTGACTAGGCAGGAACCTGAACTCACTGATTCTTCTGTCCATGTCAATAACTGTTAGACTTCCTACGTATTCCCATCCAAATCAGAATTGACTGCATTTCTTTGTTTATCAAGCCAGCCAGCTACACATCAACTTATTGGGAAATGAAACTTTGGCATTGGAAATTAATTGTGCAGCCACACCAGGAACAGAGCCACCCAATGCTCACTTTTCAGCCCTCGACTGAGTTTGAAATTGTACTGCCATTTAGGTGATAAACTGTTCTCAAATTCTTCAACCACTTTCCTACAGAGAAAATATATTTTCATGGCAGATGTTCAAGCAAACAATATTCCTTGTTTCTGCCTACACAGCTAGGACCTGTCATACCACATTCACTGAGTCAATTTATCCTCATTTCATATATATTCTATTACTAAGGAGTAAGTTCCACTCAGACAGCTTCTTCTGCAGAACTGTGGCAGAAATGTGAAACAGACTCTCAACAGGAAGCTTCCGTCAACACTACAATCTTAACCTCTTCAAGTCAAAAGTCAGCTGTTATCTATAACAGTATATCTTCATAATACACAACCATCACTCCCTCCCTATACACCATTACAAAATCCCCATTTAGTATCCCACTATCTTCTGTGGCACTTAGGCCTTGTTTTGAGTAAACAATTCTGAAGCAGCCACTTCCTTAGATACATCAAGAGATGATAATGTTCACTTCCAATGCTCAAGTCTATCTTATTTGTATTTCATTTATTGGCTATGAATCCAGAAACTATTAATTTGTCTTTGTAGTTTTTTTTTTGCTTTTTTTACTAGCTTATATATCTTAGTAATTGGTTGGTTAATAGCATAACATAGTTTTTTTGTTTTTTTTTAATCATATCACCCCGAGCAAGGTGGTAACGCCACTGATGTGCAGGGGGTTTACACAAGAGTGAAAAAATTTGGAAAAGAGAAAGCCGGAAACCACATCCTAAACAGGGAACAAGGGATGAGCCTCTACACCTGTACAATAGACGTGGGTGGAGTGTGAACCGGGCGAGAGTTTAGTCTATCTACTACAATTGAAAAAAAAAAAATAAAAATAAAAATTAAGAAAAAGAAAAGTGAAAAGATTTGAAAAGAGAAGTTAAGAGCATATCAACCTCTGTGGGTTATTTAATGCCAAAATCTACATATTTTGAACACAGTTTTATGATTTCAACTACAGATAAAATGTAGTGTTAGTTATTTTACTATAAATTGGTGTTGGTAATTTTATTACAAACATTTATTGTTGATTGGTGGATTTTTTTTCAGCTGCATATTATCTTCTATAGTTTTTTAGTTTGAGATTAGGATATAAAGGTAAAGAAAATGAGAGGAAAGATCCAAAAGATCTTCTGTCTATAGAATATTAGCAGTATAGCCTGGCGTTGCTCGGGTGTAATAAAAGCTTTAAAACTAATCCATGGTCCTGGAGCTCAGACTCTTTGGACATTGGCACGAAATAATAAAAAGCAATAGTTATTTCCAGTTAAAGCGAAACCGTAGACTGAAAGAAAAATGAATGGATGTAAGTCAAATTTTGATTTCCTGGTATCAATATCAAATAAGATTTTTCGTCGTAAACTGAATTTTGAAGGCTAAATAAGTCCTCTGAGTAAATGGTATCATGGCTGAGACTAAGAACTACAATTATACCTACTTAGAGCCAAACCCAAAGCAAAAACTAAAATAAAAGGGCTGAAAAAAATACAGACATACAGGCAGATAAACAGACACACACACACAAACATCTTGTCTTTTATATATATATATATATATATATAGGAAAGAATATTAAAAAGTTTTGAATTTAAAAATGTATTTTTGGACAGTATTTGTTTATTTTTATTATTGTATTTTATATTTCAGACCGCCCTTGGTCCTTCATCAGAAACAAGTGATTTTTTCTGATGAAGGACTGAGGGCGGTTTGAAATATAAAATACAATAATAAAAATAAACAACTACTGTCCAAAAATACATTTTTAAATTCAGAACTTTTTAATATTCTTTCCTATACATATTAAGACAGTATACGTGGATCATCACTATGTTATATATATATATATATATATTATCAATTTTCTGCGCTATTGTAAGAACTGCAACCTTGAAACTTCTGAATATCGTTTCTTATGTCTTTGTCTATGAGTGTATCAAATTTGATTAAAATCGAATCACTCCTTCTATAACCCAATTATTTCGATTATTGATTTTCGATATTTATCAGGGGTACCTCGACACAAAACCTAGCTAAGAACATTTGCAGACACTTATAGTACAACTGTGTAAATTTTCAAGAAAATCGGTTCAGCCATTTCAGAGTCTATAGGTAATGGATACACACACAGACACACACATAAACACACAAAGTTCCATTTATAAATAAGTTTAGATTTAGATGATATTATTCAAAAGCAGTTCCACTCTTTACAGACGTCTATCTGTTGGGACGCCCGTGCCTATTCGGCTATAATGGACTATTCCATTACTATGTAAAGTAATGGTGGCATCTACGTAGTAGAGTGTGCCGAGCAGCTGATCGACAAGTCAGTTGTAGACTTCCGGTGACGACCCGGAAGTACCCATTGCTCATACTACGTCTTACGACGGTTGAGACGATTAACCTCTATTCTTGTATTGGATACTAATAACCTTTGTAAATACTATTTTCACGGAATACAACAATTAACCTATTCCTGTTGTTGAGTTATTTATTCTTACTCACGACATAACACTATCCTAAACCAAACCCTAACCCTCGGTAAAGAACATAACCAAGAATTATGCATATTTCATTTCATTCAGTTGTGACAGGAAGAAAAAGAGAAACTAAACAAAAAAATAAGGTACATAAAAATAAAAAAAAATAATCAGTATGAGGTGATAATGAAATAAGGTTTCGTGGATCATCTGTCTGCTTGCATTTTTCCTTCTCAATCAGAATCCCTGCTACAAAATATGATAATTAGATATGCAAATGACAGCAGTAAGGACAAATATCTAGAGAATACAAAAGGTGAAATATTTACTTATAAGCTGGGAATTATCAAACATTTACATTAGTTTAAAATGATTGAAGACTTTTGTATGGTACCGTATACATACTAGTGTAGCTTAATATAGCACAAGGTCAAAACAGAAGGAATGGTAATTAAAATGATAATTGTTTTAGACAATTCTTTACAGCAAAAAACAATTTCATTATCAGTGACAAATCTTCCAAAAGATACAAGGTGACATTTACTGGTAAAAACTGTGAACTCATCAATCTGTAGAGAAAAAAATTTCTATTTTTCAGTTTATCACAAGAAAAGTGACACTGTTGTGTGACACGTCATTGATATATGTCAACTAACTGAAAATAGAGCAGTGTTGGTTTCTTATAATGCATCTTGCATTTTACCTACAATGATTTTACAAACTGGCATTGTTAGTGTTGTATCCTTGAGAAAGGTACAATAAATAATTTAGTACTCAAATGGTAAATTACCAAATACGAACACTGAAGAGCAAACCAGATTACTCTGTACAAGAGAGTCACTGAGAGAGTAATCTACTGCAGTATACACTATCATACACACTCTTCACTAATCAGTCGCTATGACTCATGGATGATGCATTCATCCATTCTACTGTACCAGAAAGGATAGCAAGATATTCCACTACAACACCCATCTCCTAGATAATTTTTTCGATCAAGTACTAATCTGCAAATGGTACGTAACAAAATTTGAAACCAATCAGATCATTAGTTTACAAATTGGTTATTTAAGTCAAGCAAATTTTCAAAACAATAGAAAAATCTTAAATTCTTATGTTGAAAAAGCATTGCTTTCTGATGGTAAAAAATACTGTTAAAGCAAAGCAATGACTTGATGAGTGTTATTCAGACTCTGGCAACTTAGTTTGACTTTTTCAATGTTGGACAACCGATTTTTTCCATGTCTCATTGCTAATAATGGGAATGTCATTTTCTGTGTTTATTAGAAGTTTCACTGCATATCCATTTATTTTGACATTTACATATTTTCATTTGTCCTTGCTTAGTAATTCTTTATTAGAATGTAAAACATTTACCTCAGATTTACACTTTTTTTTGTTTAGTTTTGCAGTGTGAGCTTTTGTGCCCACGATAGCCACAAGTGAAGCAAATCTTGTTTTTGAAAAAACATTTTTTCACATCATGCCCCACACATGCCTGACATAAGGATATTTCCGTCTTACCAACAGATAATTTCTTCTTAACCTCCAGCACTTGCAAATTTCCTTTTTCTTGTATTTAAACATTTTCTTTTTTAATGTTAATCAAACACTGGCATTCTTCAGTAATTTTCTGGAGTGTAATTTCAGAGTCTTGTTCAATCATGGCTAATATCCGGGACCTCACATTTTTGTCTTTTGGAGCTGTTAGTCCTTGCATGAATATTAAACTCTTAAACATGTTGATAGACAGTTCACCCAGTTTAAATAGCTCACATTGTGCATTAACAATTTCTGTGCATGTGACAAAATCCACTTGCTCATCCTTTACGATATTTAAACATTTATATCGTGAATGACCTAAACACTCTCTTTCATCAAAAGTACTCGATAAGATTTTAATTATTTCATTAAAGGACAATTCCTTGGGTTTCCTTGGTAGTATCAAGTTTATAGATTTTGCATTTTCATTCGTTCCAAGTTTGTGTAATAATAAAGGACTTTTTTCCTCAGTCGACCAATCCTGACAGCTTTTAGTAAAAACAGTTTCATATCTTCTAAAATATGTCAGGAAGGTTATGCCATTCTCTGGGTTATATATAAATTCAGACAATGAATTTGCTGTTCCCTTGGCAGAGAAAAACCTATTATTTCATTCTTCTTTACACTTGGACATAATTGATTCAAACACTAATCTCATATCCTCTTGTAGTTTCTCTTCCTTTTTTAACATTTGTTCTGCTATTTCTTCAGTTCTTTGTTGTTTTCACACTATCTGTTCTTGCATTAACTGCAAACTGGCTTGTAGAGCTTTAGTTAACTCTGAGAATTGTTCCATTCTTAGCAGAAAATATATTAATGCACAACTTCAAAAAAAGGAAACAGTGCAAGTAAAAATAAAAGAAAAATTTTTTAAATTTCTTTCCGACTACAACTGTTATAATTAATGAACACTTGTGTTTAATCCTTAATATTTGAATCTCTGTTCAAAAAAATGATGTGCTGATACCTTTTTACCTGAGACCATCAACACTGCCACATCTGCATAGAAGAAAATATTTTCCTAATTTTTCCTTCTGTTTCAAACATGTGTTCATCGAGTTTTATCGTTACACGCCAAATTTAGCAATTATCTGATTGCATTCACTGTAAATTTTTTGTTTGAAAAAATTTTTTTCATACTTTGTATACTTCAAATACTTGATTGCTCTGTTGTACTTGGCAAGTACTTGAATGAGTTGTTAGAAAATTTTTCGCAACTTCGTCACTTTGTAATGTATTTGATGACTGCCAGCTTCAGTTCTTCAAATCCTTGTCACCACAAATATTGAATCCTTGAGAAAGGCACAATAACGAATTGAGCACCCAAGTGGTAAACTACCAAATATGGATGTCCTAGAGCAATAACCAGATTATTCTGTATGAGATTAGTCAACAGCAATATACTCTACCATACACACTTCTTGCTAATCAGTAGCTATGACTGTCATATAACAGATGGATTTATCTATTCTACTGTACCAGAAGGGTAGCAGGATATTTCACTACAACAGTTAGGCTCTCAGGAACAACATGAATATGGTGTTGTTCTTATTCTATGTGCCATGTCCCTTCAGGTCGTTAGTGATCATGACACACCACAATTTCCTGTCCTTTGTGGCTCTTAACAAATTTTCTCTTTTTGCAATCTCTCCTAACCCTGTTCTACCATCCATTTACTCAAGCTTGTTTGATAGGTTATATGCTGTTTTTCATCTAACCTTCTTGCCTTCAATATGCTCTGTGAGTATCAAATTTTCTAAGCCCTCTTTCCTCATATACCCTAGAAATTTCAACTATCTTATGTTAAGTATAAGTGTCCTTTTTGTTACCATTTTCTTTAAAACTTTGTCATTGCTCACATGTTCTGTCCATGGTATTCTCAGCATCCTCCTGAAGGACTACATTTCTGTTGCTTCAATTCTTTTTGTAATGGACATGGCCTATCTCCCTGCTGTGCCATACACATTCAGGAAAATTACTTAGTGCCTTAGGACTAATTAAATTCTTGTAAATGGGCATGGAAAGACCTGGATAACTAACTGGGGCAGATTTTGTCTTTGCATGAGAAGGAGAACGAGCCAGTTGTTTTTCAAGGAAAATGACATAGCAATGAAGAATGCGAAATCGATTACCAGATAACTTACAAATATATTACTACACTTTTCTTCATATATATATAAGAAGACTGATATTATATTACAGTTCAGTATTGTTTTCTTTGATTCTGAATACTTTGCTTAGCTTTTGAAAGGCATCTTTCACTATCCCAATGCCCAGTTAGATTTTGGTGTTGCACTTTCTGTCCTCTGTTAATCTATTTGATTTTGATATCTCAGATTTGTAATTTACTCACTGGTCGGGCATTTTCACTGGTAATATCTTTACTTACAAAAGCTGTACCTTGTTTATTTTAAGATTCTAAGACTATTTTCAAGTAACCAGCACTTTAATTTTTCAGATGACTATGATTTATCACGAAGTTCTTTTTTGTTTAAATTTTGCTGTAGCCATTCATGCATTTGAAAGTTGTTTCTCCACAGACAAAGCACAATGGAATGAACAAATTGAATCACCAGCCGATGTAAAGCCAATTGATAAGTTTGCTTTTATTATAAAGACATTTTTGTATATCCATTTTTACATTAGTGCAAAGATGCTTACCAACAGATTACAATTCTTCATCAGTCATCTTCTCAGAACTTTCTAGATGCTTCCTTTTCAAAAATGCCTTATTTGATTTTAAGGCTTAAAGATAATACCTTTTGTGAAAACAGAATTTTACTCCAGAAACTGTGTGACAGTACTTCACAAATAGAAAAAAAATGTTCACTGAGAAGAAATTTCAATAAACTTAAATAATGCCTAACGGCTAAATCTACTTTGGAAAGGAGGGAGACAAGCCAGCTACTGCCACTGCATAGAACATGCCTGTTAAGCTAAAAAGCGGAAGTCTAATATCTTCAGAAATTTGTTAGCCAAGGATAGTGAGTTCAATCCTAAGTCAGACTAAAAGAATCAGCATAGTTAACACCTATGTTAATTTACTAACCTGTAACTTATGAATGACATTTCTTACTTTAACTCATTTTTCTCACTATCCAAAGTTTTGGGCTATTGCAGAATTACTGCTTTAAAAACTGATTTTTACAGCAAGAATGAAACAGTGACCCTAAATTTAAGTAACTCTTCTGTTAAGATGACATTTTTGGTTGCTGATACTTGTGCTTTTCTTAAGGTGTTTCATTTTGTTCATTACAATCTACTTAGAAAGACTGCTAAAAACCTTCGCTTCTAAAGTTGAGAGGCAAATCCTGCTGATGCATGCTGGGATTTCTTCCTAATCAATAAAAAAAGGACAATTCTCAGTCTTACCCATGTGTTTTTTTAATCATATTCCACCATGCAAGGCAATAAAGAGACAAAGACACAAGGGGTTACTGAGTGGCACTTCAGTGTTGCCTTTTCTGTCCTCTGTGAATTTATTGTATGTGTTTGATTTTGGTATCTATGATTTGTAATTTACTTGCTAGTTGAGCATTTTCACCAGTAATATCTTTACTTACAAAAGTCGTACTCTGTTTTTTTAAGATTGTAATAGTATTTTCAAATAACCAGCACTTTAATTTTCCAATGACTATTATTTATTATGAGAATATAAGAAAAAAAGGAAACCTTATGAAGAAGAAAGAAAAATATAAGAACAAAATTTTAAAAAACAGTAGATAGTGATTGGCATTTCATTTAAATTTTTGGAGATCAAATTTGGCTTGAAATTATGGTGCTGGAAGAGAGTTCCACAAGTGGGAAGTGTAAGAAAAGAATTTGTTAGCATAGAAATTAGTTACATCTAAGCAATTTGTATAAGATCTTGAGTTTCAACATGACATGGCTATATATATATATATATATATATATGTGTGTGTGTGTGTGTGTGTGTGTGTGTTGATGGTTTGGCCATCTGTCTGATTCTTCATCTCTCCTCTTGAACTGATTTCTTCCACTGTACTTTGACATGATTAGCATATATGACTTCCTTGAAAATTTCACCAGAACCATCTGATAAGTGATAATATTCCATACAAATCCCTATGACCTAGAACATTTTGAATATAAAAACATTTGTTTGTGTATTTTCTCCAAAAGTTCTTTAATTCAGGTTCAAACTAGAGTTTGAACTGTAATTTAGTTGTTTCTAAACAACTAAATTACAATTCAAACCAAATATATATATAAAGATTAAACTATATGTATAAAATAAATATTAAACCATATATATATATATATATATATATATATATATATATATATATATATATATAAACATCCACATTATTTTTTTAAATATTTTTTATCATTTCACTCCATGCAAAGCAATAAAACCACAAAGATGCAAGGGGTTACTGAGTGTTAGAGAATATGAGAGAAAAAACAAAACTATTAAGGAGAGAGAATATTAAAAGAACAATAATTAATAGATATTGATTGATACTGTATGTAAATTTTTGAAGATCAAAGTTGACTGGAAAGCATAAAGTCAGAAGAGATTTTCACAATCAAGAAATCTGAGAGAAGAAATTGTTTGCATAGAGGTTATTTAAAAGTAAAATGAGACCTTGTCACCAATGTAATTATTCTATTTTATTCAGTTGAGCTAACTCAGACATTAGAAATATTAAGGATGGGTCCATAGAGCTGTGATTCAGTTGGATGTCGACTCAAAGAAATGTGAAGTATAGCTCTTAACATCTAAGTGTAGATTCCATCAAACTCAAGAGTTTCAGTTAATGTCCAAACAGTGGCACCATTCATTGTAACAGCCTCTAGAGAGGTGAAAAAGAATCTCCATTTTAGGTTGTCTGGCATATCAAATTACCAGATTACATCCATTTTATCCAAGTGGCCCAGGCTTTAACTATATGAATTTTCACATCTTTTTCAGTACAATTTATTGTGCTTTCTAGGTATGCAAGAAAAAAATAACGATATTTTATTTATTCACCTGAAACAGTTTGTATTGAGCATTACTGGTTGAAGCCCATGAAATCAGTTTTAGAGGCATTAGCACCTTCGAAGAACATAATACGCATCTCTCACCAATCTTGAATTGTGCTTAAATTCATAAAGCCATGATACCATAAAGGAAAGAACCAACATTTAGTTTCTCTTACATAAAAACACAAAAGAATAAGGATCTGTATGTTGACTGTCATTATACGATTTTACCTCATCTAATTCAACACTCCATTTTAAATTTGATTCCACCAGATCCCTCCAATTTTGTTTCAAATTGCAGTTTAGAAATAATTAGTCTGATTGTTAAATCAAAAAGGCAAAAACTTAAGTACAGTTTAAATCTGAATCAATAATTTCTAAACTAGATAGTTGCCAATACTAATATTTGTTTAATTAATGTATTTTTTTATTATCCAATAAATTATTTTTAATGAAACCTTGTTAAATGCATAAGAAATCAAAAATAATTTTATTTATTATAATTTCTATTAGATAACAATATATTGTTCTATTTTTCATATTATAAGGCGTCAGTCCCCTTTTTGTTGACATTTTACATTAAGAATGCTGAGGATATCATAGGCCAAACATGTGAGCAATGACAAGGTTTTGAAAAGAATGGAAACAAAAAGCAAATTTATACTTAACACTAGGAAGAGGCAGTTGAAATTTCTGGGACATGTAATTGGAGAATCTGATAGAATGAAAGCGGAATGGGGGAAAGCCATACATAACTTCACGAGCTTGAGTAGATAGATGATGGATCAGGGTTTAAGAGAAATAACAGAAAGACCAAACATATTAAGACCTACAAGGTACAAGAAGATGTGGAGTGCCATGATCACCTATGTCCTGAAGGGACAAAACACATAAAAGAAGATGTCTACTAATGGCCAAGATCTGAGCTAATCAGATTAAAGATGAACAATCTGTAATAATTTCTATTCTTCATTGAATGATAAATTTAAATATTACAAATATATTAAAAGATTATATTATACTGAGGCATAGAAATGAAACAAACAGAGCTATAAAGGGTAGGTAGTTGTGGAGAGTCATGATTACCAACATCTTAACTATGATACATAAAAAAAAGAAGAATCTTATCTGATCTGTATTTTTTTTACAAAATCAAACAGTTTAATAGTGTTGTCAAATCTCTAAAAACCACCCCCTACAAAAAAAAAAAAGGATGCAACAAAAAAAAAAAATAACAATGAGAATTCTAAAGATTTCTTTTTGCTAAAAATAAAACCACAAATAGTGTTATCAAAATTTTTTTTGCAATATGAGGTAGAGTAATGAGTAGTCTTAGATAAAAAAATCAACAAACTGAGTCAAAAGTTCTGTTTTGTCATTTTACTGACCTCCATTAAAATCTGAAATATCATCTTTAGTAATAAGAACCATTCAAAAGACATAAAACACAAAAGCCCTTTTCTTCAATATATGAATATCTATCAAAGAAATCAATAACATTAGCAAATTTGTTTCTTGAGGTTAACAACTCAAGACAAAGGCAGAGACATGCCGAAGTCAAGGATGATTTTCTTTTCATTGAAAATCAGAACTTTTATATATATATATATATATATATATATATGGTGTGATGAGTAAATTGTTGTCATTTTATACTTTAATTTTATGCACGTGTGTTGTTTCATTTTGATTTTGATGACTTCACAGAATAGTAAGGTTGGCTCGGCACCATTTGTGAGAAAAAAACACCATGATGCAATTCACTCTGCCAGAAATTTGCAAACATCATGCTGTACTGCTTGGCATTCACACCAGCAGCTTGAACACAAA
Organism: Ascarosepion bandense; assembly: GCA_037127315.1. Lineage (NCBI taxonomy): Eukaryota > Metazoa > Mollusca > Cephalopoda > Sepiida > Sepiidae > Ascarosepion > Ascarosepion bandense. The sequence continues at coordinate 2,277,709 of JBBBDQ010000124.1, read as the reverse complement.
CATTTCAGAGTGTTTAGGTGACAATCTGAGGACAGTGCAGAGGATTCAGGAAAAGATTTTATAGAATTTTTCATGGGATCTTTTTTTTCCTTTTCAGAAAATAAATTATATTAAAATTGTCTGAACATTTTATTTCTCCAAGTACTTTTGGCTATACATTTAGCCATTATCAAGGATGAATTTTATTTTAGTTTAAACTGAACATCTTAATTGTGCATGTCTGTAGAGTCATCAGAATATTTTCACAAATGCAAAGCAGTACAGCAGACTGTTTCCAAATTTCTGGCAAAGTGAATTGCATCATGATGCCCTTTTTTTCACAGATGGTTCCCAACTCACCCTACTATACTGTGCAATTGACAAAATCAAAAGCAAAGTACAAGTGTGAAATTAAAGACATAAAATTACAACAATTTACCCATCTGTTATGGTGAAACACGCCTATTCTATAGCGAGTAGACTCTTTCACCTAATTTAAGTAGGAGTAGTAAGAGGAACGAGGGTCAGTCGATGTTGGACGATCGGAGTCGACAGGCGAATACTAAAGTAGTCAGTGACCTGGCAAGATTACACTGCGTAATACACATTATATCAAGTTCTTAACATTTTGTACGTTGAACCTATTAGGACTGACTTTAGCACAAATACTAGCCTCCACTGTGAAAATAACTCCACAACACCATCGCACCATACATATATATATTTAAGGGGCTATATCTACATACAAATATATAATAATGGTATCGAGTTTCGATTCCGGCTGGAAGTAAATGGATGTATCTAGCCACACTGATAAGCTGTGATAAAGTGAAACAGGCTTGTATGTGGATGACTTAAATATTATGCTCTCATTACGATTAAGCTCTCTAGAAAGGAAAATTTTAAAAACAGTTACCACTTCTGCAATTTACGCATTACTCTTCAGTGATGAATTGAGTTCTCTCGGTGACTGGCATGTGTATACACTGCATATATATAACACACTAAAACTTCCCCTCTCTCATTCCATGTGCCCATGTCTTAGGGAGTAGGGACTCTGACTGACTCCAAATCAATCAAGTTTCGATCCTGGCTGGAAGCAAGTGAATATGTCTAGCCACACTGATGAGCTGTGATACAGTGAAACAGGCTTGTATGTGGATAACTAATATATATATATATATATGAGTGCATGTGCATGAATACTGTGTGTATTATATATGTATATATTTGATGTGCGTTGTGGTGCAGTAGATATCTACTCAGAACGAGGAATTGGGGAGCCGAGTTCAAATTCCAGCTGAATTCCTTGCATTCACTTACGTGCAAATACCCTGAAAAAGGTATTAATCTGTCTCTTTTCCTTCCAGCTATGGGTTAAATAACAGGACAGATTGGGTTCTATAGCCATGGCTGGCAACCAATCTACTGCAGAAAGCAATGGCAACCTACTGCGGGATAATCTTCTGCCCAGTCAGTCATGCCTCTTTCGAGACATGATTGCCCAAAGCGTGTATCACGTATGGCACTTAACTGACTGACTGAATATAATAGTTGAAAACAATTAAAACTTCTACTGGGCATAAAGTGGGGAATCACGTATGGCACTTAACTGACTGAATGAGATTGGGTTCTATAGCTTTGACTGGCAACCAGTCTACTACAGAAAGCAATGGCAACCTACTGCGGGATAATCTTCTGCCCAGTCAGTCATGTCTCTTTCGAGACATGATTGCCCAAGCATGTATCATGTATGGAACTTAACTGACAGAATGAGAATATAATGATAAACATAGGCCATTAATAAAATATACATAGATAATAAAAAAAGCTCTGAGCTTATTGTATAATTTGTCTAGACTTTTGATCTAATTTTATTTAAGATGTTATCACAAAGTTTCAGTTGACTGATTAATCGACTTTCATGTGTGTGTGTGGAGAAGTACATAGTGATGAAAATATAGACAGATGAGTGAACTTGAGTTTTTATGTCATTCTGTACATGTATCACTGCATGTGTGCATTTACATATACACAGAAATATAAAATACATAATAATCTACCAGTGTATGCATATGAATATAAATGAGAGAGAAAGACATTGAGCATCTTTTTTACAGCTTATAAACCTTTTGCAGGTTATTGAAAGCAAGAAAATATTTTTAGATTGAAAGTATTTTGGGGGACATAATGATTTTCTGATACAAGTCCTACTAATTACCCATATTTGATGGGGGAAAGAAGGAAGTAGATTCATACCTTTCCCAGGAGTATTTGTGTATAAGTGAATATAATGAACCTAACTGGAATTGGAACTCAGCACTCTGATTTACAATTCCAAGCCATTATCCATTGCACCACCAGCACTTGATATTCTCAGGCGGTCAGTCATGTACATACTGACCAGGATTGATGGAGAAAGAAACAAATAAAATAGGATGTAATTTTATAGATATGCTAGTCACTCATCAGGAACTTTGTTGGTAAAATTATATATCATCATAAATTGCAGCCAAAAGGAAACCTTAAGGGCTCAATTTTCAATAAAAAGATTAAAGATTTCTGTCCAAGAGGTGTCATGAAGTAAATCACAAAATTAATCCCAATCAGTGTAAAATGATTTGTGAATAAAGAGTTCTTGCCTAAGAGACAAACAGAAAGAAATATCTACAGACATGACAGGATGATCCAACTTGCCAAGAGGACAGACTTGGGAAGAATGACAAAAGTTCAGAGATGACGTAATGCACAAATCAAGTAAAGAATTCTATCAGAATTGTTAGGGAAACAAGTAAGAAAATCTATTTGAGTTAGAGATTGAGCAATTTCAAAATTCAATATCTGAATCCCAGTAAGATCAGTGGTATTTTTATGATGATGATGCCACTTGAAATGATGAACATTGAAACTGTCAAACACAAAGATATTTTTAGATAAATGTAGAAAGAGCACTAATTCTCTAATGTCAAATATTTTGCGAAATATGTTACTGTCCTGAGAAGAAGGGGAATGATAAAGGAAGATGAGATAATTAACATAGTTTAAAATTAAAAAAAAGGCAAAATGACATCTCAGAACGATCCAGAGATTCAAGAGACAGTTCCTGTGATAATAGGAGATTTTCCCAAAGACCCTGAGGCTATGCATATGCAATCTGAAATTCTTTTAATGAAGAAAAATATAGTCTGGCACTGAGAATTCAGCACTGGAGATCAAAGAGGATATTAGTTTCACACATACTTTCAGGGTGAAAAAGGCCAAAAATAACAGTCACTATCTATTGGCTAACACAAAACAAGCAGACCAGAAGGTTGCACATTCTATAGCATAGTATTTTTCACTAAAAGTGTTTGCAGAGACAACTATCTATGCATGACATGGCATGACAAAAACCACAATATTATGCGACGATTGATCAGGGTAGCCTCTCTAAACGCTACCAAAGAATTGGGGCTCCTTTGCTACCATTTGGGATAAAGCAACTAGAAAACTCTCAATGTGGTATCCTCAAACTGAAGAGTCAGTCATATCACCAAAAAAAAGTTAAGACAGTTGTTCTCTTTGAGACCTTGAAAGGGGGACCTGAAATCCGCATCCTAAACAGGAAATAAGGGATAAATCTCTACTACTGTTCAAAAGATAAGGAAAAACTAACTACTGCTGTTGAAAAAAAAACTGAATAAAAAAATAAACTTAGTATAAGTTGTATGACCTCCTAACAAAGTAAAAACTGAGAGGAAAACTTTTTGTGCTGTGTCCCCTCAAGTCATAGTTCATCATGCCTCTCCACAAATTTCTGTTCATTTTAGCTTTTAATAAATTTTGTCTTTTTGTTATTGTTTCTGAACTTTGTTCTACCATCCATTTCCACAAGCTTGCTAGGTAGATTATGAGTTGTTTTCTTCTGATCTTTTTGCCTCTAACCTATCCTGTGAGTATCAAATTCTTCAAGCTCTCTTTCCCCATTATGTGTCCTAGAAAATTCAACTGTTTCTGATGTTAAATACAAATGTCCTTTTTGTTTCCATTTTCTCTAAAACTTTGTTTCTTCAAGAGTGCAAATGCAATGTCAGCTGTTGTCATTTGTCTCCTTGAATCCTGTTCTGTTATTGTCTTCTCTGTTTCTTTTTCTCTCAGCAGCCCTTTGCATCCTAATAGCTTTCATTGCCTTGCTTGGTGTTAAATTGAATTAAAAAAAAAAATAAAATAAGAAAGAGCAAAAAAAAAAAGCAGAAAGAGAGAGACTGGTAATGAGAAAGTAAAAACTCAAGAAATAAACCAAAGAATGTCAATAAAATGAAAAACAAAAGAAGCCTTTTTGTATTCTCTGGAAGAAAAAAAGGAACAAAGATGGCTGAAAACAACTGGGATGACAGAAATATATATGATAAAAACATAGCATGAAGCTATGCTATATTTATGGGTAAAAGTGCATCTACGATTATTTCTACTCAGTAGCCTCAAGGATAATTTCAAATATAACTATTACTACTTATGCAATAACCATTATTTAATAATACAATAGACCTTGCTGCCCATAATGCACCAGTGCCCAATAATAATCAGACCCAAATATAAACAGATATGGACTGAAAATCATGCACAAGCATGAAACAGATTGTCACCACTCAGTGTTTGACCTCAGCATCCACATTTATATTTATATATCACTTGAACAAGTGAAGCTGTGAATTATAAAGCGTTTCAGTAAAAACCACCAACTCAGAGCAGGCGTAAATAAAAGAAAATATTTTGTGAGCTTCAGTTTGATCTGAAACTTCAAGATATATATATATATATATATATATATATATATATATATATATAAAGGTGAATAAAGTGTAAAAACACAAGAAACAAATCAAATAATGTACATAAAATGAATAAAAATGATAACATTTTAATTCTCTTGGAGAAGTTCTATATTTCCATGAATGAAAACTATTCTTCAATTCCCAAAAAAGCAATAAATATAAAGCTACAGTTTTCAACTTCTTACATGAGTGAGGAAGATTTTTTTATTTTATTTAATAAGTATCGAAGGCAAAGAAAAGAAAAGTCTCCTTTCAGTTAAAGATAAAATCTTTTTTTTTTAATCTATTGATTTCAGTCCCATGGGAATGACTGCAAAACATTTACCTCTCTCCAATTGATAAAAAGAAGCACACAAATGCATGCTGGGAGTTTTTTCTTAGTCAATAAAATAAACCGGTTCTCAGTTTCATTAGACTCTATTTTGATCTGTCTTGTTTTAAAGTCATAACACTAAATTCGCTTGTTGAAACTTGCTTTTGTGCTTGAACCTCAATTTTTAGTTGAACTTTCTGCCATATTACTGTTGATTTGCATTGCGTATATTGTTTGCTTTTTGTATTTGGTCATACACACCACATGGAGGACAGTCGATGACCTAAGAGGCTCTTCTTTAGTGAACTCTCCACAGGGAAACATTTGCTTGGCCAGCCAAAGTTGAGATACAAAGACAGCTTAAAGGAGGCCCTTAAGTGATGTGACATTCTATACTCCTACTGGGAATCCACTGCTAAAGATAGAGCTGCCTGGAGATCCCAAGTGAAATCTGGAGTTGCAAAATGTGAAGAAGGTCGCATCAGGGTTTTCAAAGAGAGACACCAGAAAAGGAAGGAGCCCCCTGCATCCCCTGCCCCTGCTGCAACAGGCTCTTCCATACAAAGATTGGCCTTATCAGCCACCTCTGCACCCACCCAAATCCTTAGTGACCAGGGGGTCATGGTCCTCTTCATCTGCAAAGAACATCATTGGTGGCTTGATTTATAGTATTTTTTGCTGCCCTGTTCTTTCCTTTTCCTTATTATTGCTTATTGCAAACTTTATCAGTTCTGTTTGTCAGACAGTTCTGTTATTTTATATTTGACCATGGCTATTCACTCCCCATAATCATTTCACTCCAAGCAGGTCAATAATATCACTAAGATGCAAAGAGTCACCGAGAGTGAAAGAGAATGATAAGTCTTTAGGGAGAAGTGCATTGTGGTCCAGTGGATATCAACTCGGAACGAGAAATCGGAGAGCCAAGTTCAAATTCCAGTTGAATTCGTTGCAATCATATACGCGCAAATACTCTTGGGAAAGGTATTAATGTGTCTCTTCCTTCCAGTTATGGGTTAAATAACAGGACAGATTGGGTTTTCTAGCCTTGGTTGGCAACTAGTCTACCACAGAAAGCAATGGCAACCTACTGCGGGATAATCTTCTGTCCAGTCAGTCAAGTCTCTTTTGAGACATGATCGCCCAAGCGTGTATAGCGTATGGCACTTAACTGACTGACTGATTAGAAAAAACAATAAAAGAACAGGATTCAGGAAGAAAAAAATGGTAATTGATGCTAAATCTAAATTTCTGAAGACAGTAGATTTCAGGGAAGTAAGAAATCAAATGTGATATACAGATGCGTAGTGTGAGAAAAGAAACATCTAACTCATTCAAGACCTAATTGCCAGTCTAGTTGTATGCCTAAATTTATGCAATCAAGGTACCAAGAAAGAAAGCTTATCAAAACAATTACCAAGAAAATATTTGTCAAGCAGCTTCTTTTCTTGTACTTTCCGCCTGTGAAACTCCCTTCCGTATACTTGCTTTCCTGATAGCTACAACCTCTAGGAATTTAAACGCAGTGTCAATTCCCATCTTTTATCCACTTGACTCCAGTCCTTTCTACATCATCTCATGTATCTTGTTGTTTTCCTTTCTCTCTACCTTCGCAACTGTCTTCACACCTGTGTTTCCATCCTTCTCTTGCCCTTTCTCTGACACCCACTGTAACTAGTTCATCTTTCTCTTCACTCTTTTCTTACCAAAACTTTTTACTCTCTTATATAGTACCCAGTCCTTTCTACATCATCTCATATATCTTGTTCTTTTCCTTTCTCTCTACCTTCGCAACTGTCTTCACACCTGTGTTTCCATCCTTCTCTTGCCCCTTCTCTGACGCCCACTGTAACGAGTTCATCTTTCTCTTCACTCTTTTCCTGCCTAAACATTTTACTCTCTTATATAGTGCCCTGCACATCAGTGGTGGTATCACCTTGCTTGGGGTGAAAAGATTAAAAAAAAAGACAGAGGGAAGTTATGGCAGTAGAAAAGTGACTGAAGTCGAGATGCCAAGTTAGGACTGATTACATCACCAGACCAAGCAACAATATTTAATGTACAGACGAATGGTAGATTTATAAATGTGAAAGATGGATTCTGACATGAAAAACTGTCTGGCATGGCACAGTAAACTAACTTTCCTAACAGCAGACAAAGCAATTGATTCAATGTAATTACATCATTTTATGTCAGTGGAAAAATTGAGCCTAAGAAAACACAAAGAGTTGTACTCCAGGAGGTTAGTACCATGCTGATGGAAGACAACAAATAACAAAGACATCATTTGAAAACTTACAACAGCAAAAACAACTAAAATGGCGAGCACATTCTAATTAGAAAGGAAAATAATCAAGACGTTGATTTTCTACATGACCTTAAATAAAAAGATTAGAAGAAAACTCAATATTAGAAAAAATGTTAATAGTGGATTTGGGAAACCGGTTTTCTTGAAAAACTGTTTTAAGAAAAAGATCTAATAATTTTCAACCTGCAATAATCGCCCGGTTCACACTCCACCCACATCTATTGAACAGGTGAAGAGGCTCATCCCTTGTTTCCTGTTTAGGATGCAGTTTCCGGTTTTCTTTTTTCTAATCTTCTCATTCTTATGTAACCCCCTGCACATCAGTGGCATTACCTCCTTGCTTGGGGTGATATGATTAAAAAAAAATAAAAATAAAAAATAACACTAAATATTCTCTCAATAAATGTCAAATGTTTCCTGCATGGAAACAGCTAATCTTGCCATTGCAATATGCTTTTCTGAATATTCCCTTATGAAATGGAGTGGGGTTTCATATATCATTAAACATGGTGAGAAACAGGAGTTATTTAAATTAAAAAAATGAATTATTTCATAAAAAAGAGAGAAATTATGATACTGAAGCAAAATAAAACAAAATTTAAAAAATCAGAGTGACAAACTGATAAAAAAAATAACATAAATCAAAATAATTTAATCTGAGAGATTAAACACACATTACAGAAAATCTAATCACTTCTCTTGCAGAAAACACACGTGTTCTTTGTGACATTTTTCATCTAAAAAGAAAATACAAACTGTAGAAAATTTTTTTCAAAAATTTATTTATTTTAGATCTTGTTCTTCTTAGAAAATAAAATTGGTCATATTTTAGGATTAATTGATAACTAGTTTTCTTTTTATCTCATTCAGTAAAACTAATAGTAGTAATAGTCTTATTTGAATTCGTACATGCAAATTTTCAGGTGAGCTAATCAGGGGCTCACATTTTCCTTGATAATAAGCAAAATGATTATATTGAATCAATTGCTAAGTCTGCTACTAGGAAAGTTAGTTCGCTGAGTTGGGCCATTTTTCTAGTCAGAATTCATATTGCACATTATAAATCTACTATTTGTCCGTGCATTGAATTCTCCTGCCATATCTGGTCCGGTGCTTGAGCTGTATATCTCAACATTCTTGAAAAAATTCAATGATGTGTCTAATGTAATCAATTCTGACATCTCAACTTTACTCAATTTCTAACCACCTGTAAATATTTTCATGGAAATGGTTTTGATGAACTTTCCTCCTTGGTATTTCAGCTACATGAATTTAAGTGAACTACTAGATTAGAAACTAAGTCTCACCATTTTTTAAACTGGAGATGTAACCAGAAGTTCTATCTTAATAGTTTCTATTCTTGCACTTCTTGCCTGTGGAACTCTCTTCCAATTCCCTATTTTCCTGCTACCTACAATCTTCAAAACTTTAATCATCAATCACCATCTTTGTCTTCATAAAGCAAGTTCTTTTATTGACCTTTCTCTTCATTCTCTCTCACTCCCAATAACTAAATATTCAACATCAATGAGGTTATGGTTTATTACTGGGTTTTAAGATTTGGATTAGTTCAAGAGTTGATGCTGAATTTACTAGGTATTTAAGCAGTTAATGATTTTCATTGTTACACTATATAATTTTAAAATTGGCATCATGTTTATACATGTATGCTCAAAATTCATAACAGTTAAACTGTAAGATATTTATAACTTACAACTTTTAATAACAGACAACTACATTAATTACATCTTGACAATCAACCCCCTGAAGATGAGCTTGGACAAGATTGAAAGTACTTGGGACTATAAAAATAAAAGTAAAACTAACAAAAATACACAATGCACTTTTCTTGTTGTTTTCAGTACCCATACCAATAAACTTATTTGTGACAATAAGAAGATTGACATAAAATGTATAAATTATTTAATCAAACTAAGTTAAATTAATATACATGTGTAAAGTGCATGTGTGTGTGTATATATATATATGTGTGTGTGTGTATGCGTGTGTATGTAGTGTGTGTGTGTGTATATATATATATATATATGTGTGTGTGTGTGTGTGTATAGTATATATGTATGTGTAGCGGATATATATATATATATAGTATATTAATATATGTAGTGTGTATATAAAATACATGCATATTGGTTATATATATATACAAATAATACATGTATATTTGTTTTATATATATATATATATATATATAAAACATGTATATCGGTTTCACCTCAAAATCAAATATGAAGTCAATGGCAGGATTCTATTCTAATTTAACCCATATTTTATGTTCACACAGTTTCAAGTAAATTAAAAATTTCTGTTCAACTCAAAATTTTGTTACCTCAGTTTTTCAAGTATGGCTTTCTCACATACAAAGGACAAAAATAACTTGACAAATGTAACCCAGATGCTCAAATGTGAATGAAAATTAGCGCTGTATTATGCTTTATTTGCCTTGGATTTCACAGCCAAAAATCAACCAAAGTATTCTTTTGATCTTGTGCCAAATTTGACTGGATCCAATCAATATAAACAAAACGTTTACTTTTTTGTAAATATTAGCATTATTAGAGAATGTTCTTTGTAATTTGCTTATAATAATTCCTTGTCAGAATTAGATCAGATATTCCTCAAACATCAAAATACGATCAGTGTCCCAAGACAATTATTTAAGGTGTTAATTATTAATGGCCAGTTGACTGCTGTCATAAATGGATAATTGCCAGCAGATGCATTTGATTAATCACTTGCACTAAATGATCGCTAAAAAAGAAAATGAAATTGAAGATAACACATTTACTCATTTATTATCTAAAGGTGAGTGTGGCCTCATGATTAATAGCAGTAAGAATGGAATCAGTAAACCAAGTTTAGACTCTAGCTCTCATAGATCACAATCATATCGCCCTAATAACTTTAGAAAATACAGAAATCCACCCAGCTACCTCAGGGTAGTTAGTTTCTTTTGAATCTCTGAGGCAGTCCTTAAAAATATGCATACTAGTAAACCTGAGTGAACTTTAAAAAAATTGTTACTTTTCCTGAAGAACAAAATGTGTCATGAGTAAAATTTTTCCCCATTGTCATACATATAAGTATGACAAAGTATATATATATATATATATATATATATATATATATGTGTGTGTGTGTGTGTGTGTGAGTGTGTGAATGACAAACCAGTAAAAACAGTGAGGATAATCTAGAAAATTTTATCTTATTAATATTAAATATTAAATCGATAAAAACGGAGAGCTCAATGGATATTATCCAGAGCGATATGAAATATTGATAGGAAAACTTAACACATAATAAAACGGTTTTAAATCCAAAATTTATTTCGGCAGGTTGTAAAAATAACACACTGCTTTGTCAAAGCTACAAAATCAATTGATTGTTTTGGCTTTGACAAAGCGGTGTTAATTTTTACAACCTGCCAAAATAAATTCTAGATTTATAACCGTTTTATTGTGTTGAGTTTTCCTCTCAATATTTCATATACATACATACATACATACATACACACACACACATGTATGTATGACAAAGTGAAAAAAGTTTACTTGTAATGGATTTCAACCTTCAGGATTTCAGACAAAATTTGTTATGTTCATATGACTACATATGGGCATGAAATAACATACCAATTTTAGTCAAACAAAACACATCACAAGTCAATTTTTTCCACTCTGTCATACATTTTACCCAATATCATTCCACAGGCTGGAATTGCAAGAAAATAAACTGTTGGAGTAGAATTGGAAGTTAAATTTAACTATTTCAACAGAAAAAAAATGGGACCTTGATGCCAATCTAGCAACATGCTTAAATTCATGTGGTTAGGGCACAAGGGGGAAAAAAAGCATGAAAATAATTGTAGAAAAGACTGAGGGAAGCCATGTCATGTTGGTGAGATAATGACTGAAATTAAGATGCCAAGTCAGGATCAATAACATTATATATATATATATATATATATATATATATATATATAGAGAGAGAGAGAGAGAGAGAGGGTGCAACGGGTGAACTGTTGCCATTATAAATTCTTAATTTTGTGTTTGTGCATTGTTTGTCTTTGCACAGTATAGTAGGATCAGTTGGACACCGTCTATGAGAAAAAGAGCACCATGACATAATTCATTCCATCAGAAGTTTGAAAATAGTATGACATACTGCTTGGAATTTGCACCAGAAGCTCCAACATGGATATTTCAGAGTGCCTGGATATCAATCTGAGGACAGTGCAGGGGATTTGGAAAAAGTTGAAGGAGTCTTATGGTGATTATGAAGATACAACAGTTTGGAGAACACCTGAATTTGTTGATGAAGGTCTCACTCAACACAAATGTCTACATAAAGTACCTTGAGGAGATAGTACTGCCTTGGGTCAAGAGGGTGGCTGTTGGAAGTCTCTATGTCTGGCAACAAGACTGTAACATGCCATACAAACAGAAGAACCCAGTCACAGCTGTCAGAAAATTTTTACAACCACATCTCCTCTTACATCTGACCACATGACTCCCCATGCTGCAACCCCCTTGATTATTATGTGTTGGTGCAGTTGAGCAAGAAACCAACAAAAGCTCTTTTCACAGCAAAGATAAACTGAAAGTAGTAATTATGGCAACATTTACAAATTTAAACAAGGAAACTATCCAGAAAAGGTGCAACAGATTCGGAAGTCGTTTGGAGGCCGTGATTGAAACCAGTAGTGGTTTTATTGAATAAATTTACTGTTTAGTATTTCAAAATATTTTTGTGTAATTTTGATAACTATATCTGTTAAAATGATCTCTCAGTGTTATTTGAATTTTTGTGTAATTTAAACAACAGTTTATCCATAGCACCCTATATATATATATGTGTGTGTGTGTGTGTGTGTGTGTGTGTGTGTGTGTGTAAGAGAGATATGTATTTTTAGATATCAAGAACAGTAGTGGGGAAAATTATATGACAAAGTAGAAAAATTTTACTTGTGATGCACCTTATCCTACAGATGATTCAGATGAATAGTCATACAATTTCCTATTTCCAAATATATATATATATTACAAAAAAGTGAAAGAAAACATAGATTAAAAACCCACTGTTAAAGCATTTACTTTGATAATGAGTGCTCGATACAGAGTACAGTTTAATATTGTAATTTTGTTGTTACAATGGTTTATAAAAGCATAATATCACTACACAAAAATTGTCATGTTTCAGAACAATACTCTTCCTCTTCAGGTGATATGTTAACATTTTTTTTTTTAATCATCTCACCCCAAGCAAGGCATTCCACTGCCACTATTGCGCATGGGGCTACATAGGAGAAGGTAAAGAGAAGGAGTGGTTAGACATAGGGAATGTCAGGAGGAAGGTGACAGATGAGTAAGGATAGCGAGGATGAGGGTTGGGCAGATGGGAAGAGTGCTTGATAGAATGGGAGCAGGTTAGTATGTTAGGAGGTGTCTATTGACCTTACATTTAAACTCCTGGAGATTGTAACCATCAGGGAAGCAATCGTTTGGAAGAGAATTCCACAGTCGGGAAGTGCGAGGAAAGAAACTGTTGGAGTAGAAGTTACGGCTGCATTTTATCGGTTTCACTGTAAAAGGGTGGGATCTAGTTGCTAATCTAGTATCTCGTTCAAATTCGTAATTAGGGGGCACTAGTGATCTAAGTTCATCGGAGCAGAAGCCGTGAAAGTATTTATAGAAGAGATACAGGGAAGCCACGTCGCGCCGGTGGGAGAGAGACTGCAGGCGGTCTGCCAAGTCGGTATCTATCACATTACAGACCCTCCTCTGAACCTTATCGAGAAGCCCGAGGAGAACAGCAGGGGCACCCGACCAGATATGGCAGCAGTATTCAATGCACGGGCGGATGGTAGATTTATAAAGGTGCAGGATAGATTTAGACGGAAAAAACTTCCGGGCCCTACACAGAGAACCGACTTTCATAGCAGCAGATTTAGCAATGGATTCGATATAGTCCTTCCATTTGAGGTCCGCTGAAAGTGTGAGACCAAGGAGGCATAGTGTTTTACTCTCTGGGAGACAAGCCTGGTCCATGCTAATGGGAGGTAGGTGAGATTGTCGATGATGGTTAATTGAGAGTAGCTTCGTTTTAGAAGCATTAAAATTTACTAGCCATTTCTTACCCCAGTTCAATATGGATTGGAGGTCTTTTTCAATCTCGGCTGCGAGGTTAGCTTTGATGCCTACACCAGATTTTTGTAGGAGGCGAGAGTAAACTGTGGTGTCATCGGCGTACAAACCTATTTGGGCTCTTATGGAATCAGATCACCTGAAGAGGAAGAGTTTTGTACACAGAGAACCGACTTTCATAGCAGCAGATTTAGCAATGGATTCGATATAGTCCTTCCATTTGAGGTCCGCTGAAAGTGTGAGACCAAGGAGGCATAGTGTTTTACTCTCTGGGAGACAAGCCTGGTCCATGCTAATGGGAGGTAGGTGAGATTGTCGATGATGGTTAATTGAGAGTAGCTTCGTTTTAGAAGCATTAAAATTTACTAGCCATTTCTTACCCCAGTTCAATATGGATTGGAGGTCTTTTTCAATCTCGGCTGCGAGGTTAGCTTTGATGCCTACACCAGATTTTTGTAGGAGGCGAGAGTAAACTGTGGTGTCATCGGCGTACAAACCTATTTGGGCTCTTATGGAATCAGATCACCTGAAGAGGAAGAGTTTTGTTCTGAAACATGAAAATTTTTGTGTAGTGATATTATGCTTTTATAAACCATTGTAACAACAAAATTACAATATATATATATATATATATATATATATATGCAGTATATTTTCATTCAAACATGTTTTTTTTAATAATATAGACATATTGTGTCTACTTATTTTTATACTGATTCATTGAATCTGTCTAATCAGTTTCTTGATGTCAAGTTGAAATCCATGAAGGAATGAGTTGTAGTTGTTTTTTAGCCCAAGTACTTTCAATCTTTTCTAAAATCATCCTCATTGATAAATAACAAACACAATACCGTAACTGTGATAACATCTGTCTAGTTATTTTACAATTTTTAATATAATTTTTTAAATTTAAAAATGATTTATTTTCACAGCCTAGGCTTCAACATTTCTGTATCTGCAGGCAATTTACAATAATTAGTTATTGTAAATTGCCTGAAGATACTGAAAGGTTGAAACCTAGTTTGCAGAAATAACTTTTCAAATGAAAAATATTCAAAAGTTCTACAATATAAATGTATTGAACACTTTAATACAACTGTCTACTGGTCTAATTTAATTGTGACCAAAAACTAACTGATTATATATATATATTCTAGTCAACTGAAGATTGTGAGAGCAGTAAACTTAAGTAACAAATCAGTCAGTCGTTTGCTAGGAGTTGACATTGAGAATCATTTTTTAATTTGTCTTACTCATCTGGGCATTGAGCACTTTCTTTACTGAGTAGGTATGTATTTTCCTTTTGGTCTTTCTTTGGGGGAGGGTTTCTTGTCTAAGGTAATGGTTCTTCTGGCAAGTTCTGTTGGTCAAACCAATGTAGTTGTTTATTTTTCTATGATATATATATATATATATATATATATACAATCATGTACAAGTAGTTAACAGGAAAATATTTACTGTTATTATAATGTATTAGACCTTTCAACAGCCAATCTAATGATCTAAAATGATAGTGCTATCACCAGGATATAATTCTCCTTCTGCACATTCAGGTATGAGAAATAAATCAAATTAGCAGAAACTGGGTGTAACAAAAAAAAAAAAGATTTCTAAGTGTGTATTTTATGTCACAAGCTTAAAGTAAAGAGGAGCGGCTTGTTTCTTTGGAATAAATACAGGATACGAGATATTTAGCATAAATCAATATCTGGTATCAGTGCATTGAACTGTTTAATAAATTCCTACCCACTACAAAGACTGAAAAATAAAGAACAGAAAGAATGCTATAAATCTCAGCACTTCTATAGGGACAGGAAAGAGGAATCATAAAAACTGAACACAGGAAATGGCCCTGTGAAATTCTTTTAAGAAATCTTATTTTACCAAAGAAAACAATAATTAGTAATACGAAACACTGGTTAGTAAGTTAAAAACAAAATTTAATTAAGAGCTGCAAAGAAAAGAATATTGTAGAGAGCTATGATAGCCAACATCCTGATGGGACACACACCTAAAAGAGGAATACAGAGATCGTAAATGGCTAATAGAACAGGCTTTAGGTGAGATGACAAAAAGACATATTTTATCAAGAGCCGCGAATTACAAGAAATTGTGTAGAGCTATGATTGCCAATATCCTGAAGAGACACAGCATGTAGAAGATGGTTAGTAAGCTTGAATCACAGATGCATTTGAATGCAAGATGAGTTCTTTCCTGACGAGGAGCAACACTTTTATAACCTCGAAGCTGAATTAATTCACCCCAACCTTGGTGATATCCCCCATTAACACAAATGTAACTGCCACTTTTTCTTTATTCCTTTCTTTTCTCAAACTTCCCACCCATGGAACTCCCTTCTCTATGCTTGTTTCCCTGATAGCTACAATCTCCAAAGATTTAGATGCAACGTCAATTGTCATCTTCTATCTCCTTGACTCCTACCTCTCTCTTACCCTTTCTTCAACATCCCCTGTACTGTTTTTTTTCTCTCTTCTCTCACTGTAATCCCTTGCTTGAGCTGAAACAATTATAAAAAAAAAATTTTTAAAACTGGAAGTAAAAAAGAAGAAAAAGACTTTAGAAAGAACTGGAAACCCAGTAATGGTATAAATTTCAGAGTTGAGGCAAAGACATTCATATATAGCTGAAATTGTCTTTCAAAGGAACTAGAAATCCAATTCTAAATAAAGAACAAGGAATAAATCTCTATTCCTGTTCAAATGGCCCGGGAAGTGTGTGAACTCAATGATAGACAAACCTATCTACACTGATTCAGGAAAAAATAGTAAATAAAATTTTAGTGTTGAGACTGAGATGTTAAAAGTACAGAATTTTGAACAGACTTTAGAAGAGACCAGAAACCCAATCTTAAACAAGAAACAAGGGATAAATCTCTACTCTTGTTCAGCAGGATTGGATTCAATTCTAATTCAATCCCCTATACTTGTGAGTTTGTTCTGTACTAAGTCAAGCTTAAGATTATGAAACCATCATTGTTTTTAATTTAGTATGAATTATTTAATACTTTAATTTTAATACTTTCACGGCTTCTGCTCCGATGAACTTAGATCACTAGTGCCCCCTAAATACGAATTTGAATGAGATACTAGATTAGCAACTAGATCCCACCCTTTTACAGTGAAACCGATAAAATGCAGCCGTAACTTCTACTCCAACAGTTTCTTTCCTCGCACTTCCCGACTGTGGAATTCTCTTCCAAACGATTGCTTCCCCGACGGCTACAATCTCCAGGAGTTTAAATGTAAGGTCAATAGACACCTCCTAACACACTAACCTGCTCCCATTCTATCAAGCACTCTTCCCATCTGCCTAACCCTCATCCTCGCTATCCTTACTCATCTGTCACCTTCCTCCTGACATTCCCTATGTCTAACCACGCCTTCTCTTTACCTTCCCCTATGTAGCCCCATGCGCAATAGTGGCAGTGGAATGCCTTGCTTGGGGTGAGATGATTAAAAAAAAAAAAAATTTCTTACAACCAAATAAAAAATCTGACCAAATGTCAGAATATTTTTTCAAAGCATTACTTGGCTGAAACTTTTTAAAATTATCTCATATAATTAATTTAAATGTGAAATATTCTTGATCATGATTTCGTGAATGAATTAATAAAATTGACATGGAAGGATCCAGGCAATGGTATGAATTACACTTTATAGAATTGTCTGACTATTGTAATGTGTCTATTACTTAGTTATGAACAGTCACTCTTAGAGAAAGTCCAGCTGCAGACCACTACTGTATTTTCTCAGACAACTGCTAAATACAGCTTTTGCTGTCTCCCCTAGTTCCACATTGCATTCTCAGTTACACATGTGTGGGCGAGTCTACCTCATTGCTCAAGGTATAACATCTCCCCCTGTTAAAAAAAAAAAAAGTATTATATTTAACAACTGGAGTGGGTATCAAGAAAACATGACATAGTCACTCTAATAACAATGTCTGACCCCCTTTCTTTCTATTTCCTGGGGCTTAATTGATATATATATATCTCTTGTTTATGTCATTTTTCCCCTGAATCAAATATATTACCTTGCTGATGCATTTTTGGCAGTCAGTTAAGTGCCATATGTGATATACACTTGGGCAATCATGTCTCAGATGAAGAGACATGACTGACTGGGCAAAAGATTATCCCAAAGTAAATTGCCATTACTTTCTGCGGTAGACTGGTTGCCAGCCAAGGCTATACAACAAAATCTGTCCTGTTATTTAACCTATAACTGGAGAGAAGAGATGAACTATTACCTTTTTCCAAGAGTATTTGCTAATAAATGAATGCAACAGATTCAACTGGAATTCGAACTCAGCTTCTCAATTTCTCATTCCGAGCCAATATCCACTGAACAACAATGCAGATTTGTATCAGTCAGTTAAGTGCCATACATGAAACACGCTTGGGCAATCATGTCTCGAAAGAGACATGACTGACTGGGCAGAAGATTATCCCACAGTAGGTTGCCATTGCTTTCTGCGGTAGACTGGTTGCCAGCCAAGTCTGTAGAACCCAATCTGTCCTGTTATTTAACCCATAACGGGAGAGAAGAGACAGATTAATACCTTTCCCAAGGGTATTTGTACAGAAGTGAATGCAAGGAATTCAGCTGGAATTTGAACTTGGCTCCCCAATTCCTCGTTCCAAGTCAATAACCACTAGCCTGGGGTAGGAAATGGCTAGTAAATTTTAATGCTTCTAAAACGAAGCTGTTATCAACTAACCACCATAGACAATCGCATCTACCTCCCATTAGCATGGGACAGGCTAGCTTCCCAGAGAGTAAAATACTACGCCTCCTTGGCCTTACACTTTCGGCGGACCCCAAATGGAATGACTATATCGAATCCATTGCCAAATCAGCCGCTATGAAAGTCGTGTCTCTGTGCAGGGCCTGGAAGTTTTTTCTGTCTGAATCTATCCTGCACATTTATAAATCTACCATCCGCCAGTGCATTGAATACTGTTGCCATATCTGGTCGGGTGCCCCTGCTATTCTCCTTGGGGTTCTTGACAAAATACAAAGGAGGATCTGTAACATGGTTGATACTGACTTGGCAGACCGGCTGCAACCACTCTCTCACCGGCGTGATGTGGCTTCCCTGTGCCTCTTCTACAAGTACTTTCATGGCTTTTGCTCCGATGAACTTAGAGCACTGGTGCCACCTAGGTTCGAATTTGCACGAGATACTAGATTAGCAACTAGGTCCCACCCTTTTACAGTTAAACAGATAAGATGTAACCGTAAATTCTACTCCAACAGCTTCTTTTCTCATGCTTCCCGCCTGTGGAACTCACTTCCACAAGTCTGCTTTCCCGACAGCTACAATCTCCAGGTGTTTAAATGTAGGGTCAATAGACACCTATCACTCTAACTCCCAATTATTCTCAGAACACTCATCTACCCAACCCTCATTCTCGGTATCCCTACACGCCTATCACCCACCCACTGACATTTCCTAGATTTAATCATCCTTTCTCCACTCTATGTAGACCCCTGCGCAGTAGTGGCAGTGACATGCTTTGATCAGGGTGAAACGCTTATAAAAAAAATAAAAAAAACTCTCATTTTTGTTCACCTACTTGGTAAACCTGAAATTGTACTCAATGGCAAGGTTATTTTAAAATAACTACAAATTTTTCCGTGTATCCATTTGATCTTGGGTGGCATAGTGGCTATGTTACATGTTTGATGGTCTATTCTCTGCAAAATTCCTTGAATTCAGCCTTCGTAAATGGTGTAACATTATCTGTTACTACTGTGCCCAGAATCAGTTCTCATATTTTAATGGTACCACTAGTTGTTTCTCTTCTACATCTTGCCACCCCTAGACACTTAGCGAAACTATCTATTATTACTAAATATTGCCAGCCATTCACTGGTCCTGCATAATTCATATATAACCTGGATCATGTGTTTTTGCTTGTTTGTTTTTTGGCCAAGTTTGAATTTTTACTGGTGACAATTTAGCTGTCAATACAGTCTTGAAAAGACTTTGCTAAATGTTTGACATCCTGATCTATACCCTTCCAATATGCATAATTTTGCATCAGTGCTTTCATGCAAGATATCCCAAAGTATCTGCTATGGAACTTTGTTTTTGCAAAGTCTCTGGTGTTGTTACTCTTTTTTTTTTCTGCTAAAAATCTGTCATGTATGAAAAATGACTTTTCCTTACCACTGAACATTTTTACTTCATTTCTTTTTCTTCTTTTTACCACTCCTGACATTTGCTCATTTTTATAATACTGTCATCTTTCAGGGATTCACTCTTAATATCCTTGTATCTAATTCATAATGATCTTATTTTATTCCATAGAGTATATTTTATTTCTTCCTCAGACTGAGATTTGAAGGCGAATTGGCATGGTGAAGAAAGCATTTCAGAAGTTGAGTAAAGTATTAAGAAACAGGACAATTTTGCTAGAAACAAAGAGGAGAGTACTGGACTGCTATGTGATGTCAGTTCTTCAATATGACAGTGAATGCTGGACAAAATCATTGAAGCAACTGAAATTTGGTTCTACAGAAGGATTCTGCAGATATCATGGACTGAGCATGTGAGCAATGATGAGGTTTTAGAAAGGATAGAAACAAAAAGGAAATTAAGACTGAGTATCAGGAAAAGACAACTAAAGTTCCTGGGACATGCAATGAGGAAGGAGGGCTTGGAGAACCTGATACTAACAGGCCAGATACAGGGGAAAAAGAGACAGGAAAAAGCAGTGGATAACATATTTGAAGGACCTGATCAAGTAGATGACGGAACAAGGGTTGCATAGTGCAATAGGAGAAAGTGTGCTAAGAGCCACCAGAGATAGGAAGATGTGGAGGGCCATGATTGCCTATGTCCTGAAAGGACATGGCATATAAAAGAAGAAGAATGACAGTAGCTTCAAGTTAACCCCCACACTAATATATTTATCTCAACAGACTATTCGCATGTCCTATGTCTTTAGATGGCAAATATTCAATAATGAAATCCTATCCTAGTAACATTATAGCCCATTGTTGCATGAATGTACAGGGAATTCTTTTTTTTCCAGCCAACAATTTCCAAAGTTGGTTTATGATCAGTTTATTGTACAAGCTTTCTACCATGTAACATTCTGTGGAATTTTTTTATTGCAAAAACACTTCTTTTTTAATTTAGCTATAATTTTTTTCACTAGTAACAAAGTTCTTGACACCTGAGCAAGAGCAATATGTGATTTTCTATCCTTTTTGTGTAGTAATATATCTCCAGTACCATATTTGCTAGCATCAGCAGTTACTATTATTTCTGCTGAAAAGTCAAATTGCACCAGCGCAAACTCAGACGTTATTATTTTTGAAAATTTTTTCAAATGCCTTGGGGCAGTTAACTAACAAATTCTATTGTTTATCTTTTTTTTTAGTAGCCTATTCAGTGGAGCTATCAGTTCATACATTTTCAGTATAGCTCAGAAAAAAAAAACTGGAAAACAGTAAGATTTAAACTCAGATAAAAATGAAAATTCTCTTAAAAATGAGTTTTCAAATGTGGCTTCCCTGTGTTTCTTCTACAAATACTTTCACAGCTTCTGCTCTGATGAACTTAGCTCACTGGTTCCCTCTATATATGAATTTACTCAAGCAACAAGATTAACAACTAGGTCCCACCCTTTTATTGTGAAACCAATAAAATGTAAACACAAATTCTACACCATCAGCTTCTTTTCTCGCACTTCCCGCCTGTGGAATTTCTTTCTGCTTACTTGCTTCCCTGACAGCTACAATCTCCAAGAATTTAAATGTAAAGTCAATAGTCAT
Source organism: Ascarosepion bandense (assembly GCA_037127315.1). Classification (NCBI taxonomy): domain Eukaryota; kingdom Metazoa; phylum Mollusca; class Cephalopoda; order Sepiida; family Sepiidae; genus Ascarosepion; species Ascarosepion bandense. The sequence goes on along the minus strand of JBBBDQ010000124.1, from coordinate 2,256,323 downwards.
TTCTTACCTCACTAACCTGCATCCTCTCACTGATGCTTCTTTCTCCATCCACTACATTCTCATCCATCTCTTACCCACTTCCTGACACCCCCTATAACCTGTAATTTTTTCTCATAACTTTCCTCTTGACACCTGAGCAAGAGCAATATGTGATTTTCTATCCTTTTTGTGTAGTAATATATCTCCAGTACCATATTCACTAGCATCAGCAGCTACTATTATTTCCGCTGAAGAGTCAAAGTGCACCAGTGCAAACTCAGAAGTTATTATTTTTGAAAGTTTTTTCAAAAGCCTTGAGGCAGTTAACCAACAAATTCTATTGTTTATCTCTTTTTTTTAGTAGCCTATTTAGTGGAGCTATCAGTTCATACATTTTCAGTATATAATGACTATTATAATTCACTATTTCTAAAAATTTTATGTAGAATGTTTGAAGGAGCCAGCATATCCTTTATGGCCCACGTTTTTTCAGGATCTAAGTTACAACCATTATCAATAATTTAGGCTAGATATTTAATTTGTGACATAAATAATTCGCATTTATCCTAAGCAAGTTTAAAACCAAACTCTTTTATTCACCCAAACACACTTGCTACATGGCTTGTGTTCATCTGCCATTTTATTTCAAATCATAACATCAATCAAGTATCCAACTAACAAATCAAGTCTTGCCAGGATAGTATCTATAATTTGCTGAAAGATTGCCAGAGCAACTTTTACACCAAATGGTAGCCTATTAAACCAAAATATTCCTTTATGTGTATTAATGAGAAGAAATTCCTTCCTTACTACTTCCATTTCAACTTGAAAGTATGTATCTGACAAATTTATTTTGGAAAATATTGCTTCCCTGTTTAATTTGGTAAATACTTTGGCCCCTGAGAATGGATAACTATGGTCTTATTTGGCACCATGCATGGCATCCAATTAAAGTCTAGATCTAGTGATGCTGCTTAAGATAAATTCTCAGGTCAATATTTTGATTTTAGAGGTGTAAGGCAAGGATGTATCTTTTTGCCAGACTTATTCAACCTCTATAGTGAGGCAATTCTAAGAGAATTAGAGGATTCATTATTGGCAGCCACAATTTAAGCAGATAACACAATGTTGATAGCAAGCATAGAAAGGAAACTACAAGAACTCCTACAGAAGGTACTGAAGGAAAGCAAGAAGAAAGGACTAAACAGCAATTGCAAGAAGACAGAATACACGGTTGTTAGCAAACGAAACATCCCAACATGCAATTTACAAATTAAATATATCAAAGTCAAACAAGTACAACAACTTAAATATCTGGGGAGTTTTTAAAAGAAGACAGAAAGCACAACACTGAAATCTGAACGTGCCTTAGGATAGCAAAATATGCCTTCCAAAACCTAAGCAAAATATAAAGAAACAAGAAAATTTAATTAGAAACAAAAGAAAGAGTAATGACCTGTTAAATAATATCAGTCTTCTCAAATGACAGTGAATGCTGGACGATCTCCTCAAAGATGAACAAAACATAAATGCAGTTCTACAGAAAGATGATGAGAATACCATAGACTGAACATGTGAGCAATGACAAAGTTTTAAAGAAAATGGAAACAAAATGGACACTTATCTTATCATCAGAGAGAGAGAGTTGAAGTTTCTAAGGTACATGATGAGGAAATAGGATGTAGAGAATTTGATACTCACAGGTTAGATTAAAGGTAAATGAATGGCAGAACAGGGTTTAGAAGAGTTAACAAAAAAATAAGATCAGGAAATTGTAGAGAGCCATGATCACTTATGTCTGGAAGAGACATGGCACATAGAAGAATAAGGATCTTTACTGCTGGACAAAAGTATGCCACATGTTAACTATACTGTATTCAACTTATTGATCTCTTGTATTAAATTCGTTATAAATTATCCAGACATCAAGGTATATAAAATTTAGAAGTTATCATTTAAACATAGTGAATGTTTATAAGGGATCCACACTAGGTGCCATCACCACTTTCATCAACTGGTATAAACAGTAGATGATTGAATTGTAATAGATTTATGTAGAAACATGTTTAAGAAAATGTATAAATTGTTTGATTTATGATGGAGATTGATCATAGCCTAAGAAGAAATCTCACAAATTTAATACAGATAAGAGTGTTTCATTTTAAACAAGATAATAAATTCTTTTTATGTGAAAAATATTTTGGATGCAAATTGAGATAAAATCAACAAGTTCAACACAAAAAATATTTCCTGATAAAGTTTAATAAACCGTTTTATCAGATAGTTATTATGAAGGTTCTTAATATACAGCTTGTATTTTGCTATCAATCATAAACATCTTATCTCCTTTTCTGCCCGCAATTATTGCATTAGTTTCTGATGATAATTTTCTTTTTTATTCACAGTGCATTCCTACAGGAAACGTTTTATCAATTTGACTTTTCTCTGTTAATAACACTTGTATTCTATTTCACTTTATGTGATTTTATTTTGAATTTACAAGTAAAATTGCTTGTAATACATTTCTGTGGTAGAAACATCTGCAATGCATTTCCATTATGAAATTTGCCACAATACATTTCTATTGTAAAATCACCTGCAATGCATTTCAGGCAATTTTACAATAGAAATGCTTTTCAGGCAATTTTACAATAGAAATGCTTTTCAGGCAATTTTACAATAGAAATGCTTTTCAGGCAATTTTACAATAGAAATGCTTTTCAGGCAATTTTACAATAGAAATGCTTTTCGGGCAATTTTACAATAGAAATGCTTTTCGGGCAATTTTACAATAGAAATGCTTTTCGGGCAATTTTACAATAGAAATGCTTTTCAGGCAAAACATTTCCTCCTCTCCAATTCACCAACAAACCATACAGATGCATACTGGGATTTCTTCTTAACCAATAAGATTAGGCCACCTCTCAATCTCATCATATTTAATTCTGTTCTTTCTTGTCTTGAAGTCAGAACGCAACGATTGCTTGTCTGCAACCCTCAGTTTGTGAACTTTTTGCCTTATTACTCTTGCTTTGCTTTGCATATATTGTTTATTTGCTTTCATATAATTTTTTCTTTTCTTTCTCTTGTTATTCTTTATTGCAGACTTTGTCAGTTCTTTTTGTTGGGCATTTCTGCCATTTACATTTAACCATAGCCAATTAGTCTATAGATGTGATTAAAATGTAGTCATTAACAGTTCAGAAAGTTGGACTGGAGTATCAAGTCTGAATTTCAGCCAAGGCTTTTACACAAATACCCTTGGGAAAGTGATGAATCTCTTCTCTTCCCCAGCTATGGATTAATAACAGGGAAAACTGAGTTATCTACCTTTGGTTGACAACCAATATAGAAAATGAGCAACTCTGAATTCAAAACCAGTGAGATGAGTGAAAGTAATTTCCACACAATGTGGTGAGGCTATAACACCATGTAATGTAGTAAAAGACACTAAAACAGTTACTCAGTGTGAAAGAATAAGAAAAAAAAAAAGAATCATTATCAAGGGTCGAGAACAATAGAAGATTAATCAGTAAGACAGTAGATAACAATTGACATTGCAATTAAATTTTTAATTTTTACGAGAAAACAGAAGCTGAAAGTTCAAACATAGAAACTATTAGCATAAAACTATTATCAAACCAATTCAATGATAAAATTATCAAATCTTGCCACAATTTAGTACTGCACTTAAATTCAAAAAGTCTACATACAGTGGTAAAAAGCTCATCTGAACAGTTGTCATGAAAGTATCTATAGAAAAAACACAGGGAGGCAATGTTACCATGGCGAGAAAGTGACTGAAACCAAGATGCCAGATCATTACTAATATTTCAGATTCTTCTTTTATCAAGAATCTTTAAATATAAAGCAAGAGTATTGCGCCATACGTGGCAGCAATATTTGAAACATTGACAAATGGTAGAATTATAGACATGCCAGATAGATTAAGAAGAGAAAATCTATCTAGCACAACATAGTAAACCAACTTTCTTAGCAGCTGATCTTGCAATGGATTTAATGCAGTTTTCTCACTTCATGTCAGCTGAGAATGTTAGCCTAAGAAGGTGCAACAAATCACTTTTCTGGAGGTTAGTGTTAGCCATACAGATTGAAGTTCTCAGATGAGAGCAGTTTTGTTTTAAAGACATTAAAATAAACAAGCCATTCTTTGCCCCAGTTGATAACAAGCTGAAAGTCTTTTTTGAGTTCAGCCACCAATTTGACCTTATTGATCTGATCAGACTTACTATTGAGACAAGAGTAACTAGTTGTGTCATCAGAAGAGATACTAATGACTGCATTCATGAAAAATCTGAATACTTTAGTCCAATTAAAGTGTTATATTTCAAAAGCCATTGAAAATCAAGTACTACAAATTAATTTGATATGAGAATAAATTTGTTTCTCTTGCAAATGATAAATTTAGTTTCCTTGGTGAAACTGCTTATGAGATATGGTTCTGGAAATTTAAGACTTTGTAAATTCTTAGTGTTTCCAGTTGATTATATGATGTTGTGTACTGAATTAATGTGCAACCCAACTGCAGACACATGAAGGCACCCCAAGATTGTAAGCTTTTAAAACTTTTGGGCATATTTTGTTGGCTGTTTCCAGCCTGAAAGAGTGAACATGCAACAACACATAAAAAAATAGTAAATAGACAAATTAGCTCAGAAGAAAAAACAAGAAAACAGTAAGATTCAAACTCAGATAAAAATGAGTTTTCAAATGTGGCTTCCCTGTGTTTCTTCTACAAATACTTTCACAGATCTGCTCCAATGAACTTAGCTCACTGGTTCCCTCTATATATGAATTCACTCAATCAACAAGATTAGCAACTAGGTCCCACCCTTTTACTGTGAAACCAATAAAATGTAAACACAAATTCTACTCCAGCAGCTTCTTTTCTTGCACTTCCTACCTGTGGAATTCCCTTCTGCTTACTTGCTTCCCTGACAGCTACAATCTCCAAGAATTTAAATGTAAAGTCAATAGTCATCTTCTACCTCACTAACCTGCATCCTCTCACTCATGCTTCTTTCTCTGTCCACTCCATTCTCATCAGTATTCTCATCCGTCTCTTACCTATTTTTTGACACCCCCATAACCTGTCATTTTTTCTCAAAACTTTCTTCTTATGTAAAACCCTGCAAAACAGTGGCAGTAAAATGCCTTGCTTGGAGCGATATGATTATAAAAAAAATTCTATACATTTATAGTCCAGAAAATGCAAATAACTCTAAAAGACATGCATGTGTAGCTAATCAGTATTTCATTTACTGATTGATTTGTTTCTGTGGCTTATCAACAGACAAGAAATTATGTAAATATAAAGTGGGGGATCAATTTTATATTACAATCAATATGTAAATTGATCCCTCACTTTATGGCCACCGTCATCTTTCTCTTATTCACTTTCTGACACCCCCTATAACCTGTCATTCTTTCTTATAACTTTCCTCCTATGTAACCCCCTGCAAAATAGTGGCAGTAAAATGCCTTGCTTGGGGCGATATGATTATAAAAAAAAAAAAATCATTTCACCCCAAACAAGGCTACGAGTGTGCAACAGCAATACCATGAAAGAAAAGACTAGCCACAGAGGGTACTGAAGAAAGGATAAAAGATGGACTGGATTCAAGGAGATATAAGATGGCAGTTGATGATGCATTTCAATTTTTAGAAACTGTAGCTATCATGAAAACTAGTAAACAGAAGGGAGTCTCAAGTGCTATAAGAAAAGAAGCTCTTAGAGTAGAAGTGTCGGTTACATTTAACTATTTTAACAGTAAAGGGGTTGGACCTAGATACCAATCTAGAAGCAAGCTTAAGTTTATTTGGTCAGGGCATCAAGAAAAAAAAGATCATCTGAGCAGTTACCATGAAAATATTTGTAGAAAAGACAGAGAAAACCCACATCATGTTCATGAAAAAGTCACTGAAATCAAGATGCCAGGTCAGGATTTGTTACATTGCGGATCCTTCTTTGAAACAACATCAAGAACACAATACATAGGTTAAAATAACAATATTTGGAATGCATCATTCTTATTTACAGTATTAAAAAACAGATAACCTAACACAAGCTGATTGAAAAATCAACAACATAACTGAAATATTTCATTTTGGAACCCCAAAACAATTTCCCTGGCATTTATGATGATTTTTATTCATGATGATAAATCAAGCAAATTTATTAAGTGAAGATCAATAAATCTTGATTTGAATGTCCACTGTCATTTATCTGAGATTAGAAAACAGCCCATTTCACAATATGCTTTTTATCTGTGCAACACCCCCACAGCTTAATCATTAACTCTATCCATGAATCATATTCAGGATATTAAAATTATTTTCAATTTTACAAATCTTCAAGAGGGTCTAGAGAATCTGATGGAGGGAAAATGAGACATGGGAAAGCAGTGCAAGACATACTTGATAGGCTTGAGCAAATGGATGGTAGAGCAGGGTTTGGGAAAGTATTATGAATGACAAGAGACAGGGGCAAGTGGAAGTCCATGATCGTCTACATCCTGAAGGGACACAGCACATGAAGAACAAGATGACTCCCAGTTTTATTTCATGTGCACATCTAAAGACTATCAATATCTCCAATAATTAGTGTGTATCAAAAGTACATGAATTTTTACAGTTATTTACTCCAAAGTTTATTTCCTTTGGATGTGCAATTGCTGCAATGATAAGCTGATCAGAAGACATTGCTCAATTTCTGTTACATTCCCTTCCACATAAATAACCTTGGGAAAGATATGAATACATTTTTCTCACCCGACATATGGATTAAATAAACTGAAAACAACTTTTGTTGTCAACTAGCCTAAGAGAAAAAAACTGAGTGAGTTTGTATTTCATCTACACATCTAAAGACTGTCTATAATTCCACTATATTATTTATTGTGGTTTTACAGAAGAGAAATGAGAATACCATGGATAAACATGTGAGCAACACGGTTTTAGAAAAAATAGAAACAAAAAGGACATTAATCCATAAAATCAGGAATACTTTCATGGCTTCTGCTCGAACAAACTTAAGTCACTGGTGCCTCCTCAACAGGTGTTTACTCGTGCAACCAGATTGGCAACTGGGTCTCACCCATTCACAGTTAGGTTAGCCAAATGCAGATGACAATTCTACTCCTGCAGCTTCTTCTCTTGCACTTTCCGCCTGTGGAACTCGTTCCCATATTCTTGCTTTCCTGACGGTTACAACCTCTAGGAATTTAAATACAATGTCAATATTCATCTATTGACCGCTTGACTAGTTCTTTCCCCATCCCGTATATCCTTTCCTTTCTCTCCACCTTTGAAGCTGTCATCACACCTGTATTCTCATTCTTCTATTGCTCCTTTCTAACTGGTTCGTCTTCCTCTTCACTCTCTTCTAATTAATCTTTTTACACTTATGTAGCCCCCTGCACATCAGTGGCATTACTGCCTTGCTCGGGGTGATACGATTAAAAAAAAAAAAAAAAAAAAAAGATATAGTTGAAATTTCTAGGTTGCATAAAGAGGAAAGAAGGCTTGAAAAATTTGATACCCTCTGAAAATGAAGATGAGGGGTAGAGGAAAAACAATGCATAACCTAAATAGAGAACCTACGTAAATGGATGGTGGAACAAGTAGAGATAAAAAAAGTTATTAGCAACTACCAAGTACAGGAAATTGTGGAGAGTCATGATACCGAAGGAACATGACACAAAGAAAAAGGTTAAGGTAAATCAAAAGACTAAACATTTTTATTGGCCAATTCACCAAAACTTATTTAATGGAAAAATCTATAACTCCTCTATATTATTATAACAACTAGAAATACACATGAAAATCCTTTATGTGCGGTGTCCCTTCAAAAAATAAGCAATCATGGTCTTCCGAATCTTCCTGTCTCTTGTGACTCTTAATATATTTTGTCCTGTTATTTCTCCCAAACCCTGCTCTACCAAACATTCGTTTAAGCCCATCAAGTGTATTACATGTTGTTTTCCCAATCTCTCTTTCCCTCTATCTACCCTGTGAGTCAAGCTCTTCTTCCTCATTATGTGTCCCAGAAACTTCCTCTGTCTCTTGCTGATGTTAAGAATAGGTTTCCTTTTCATTTCCATTCTCTCCAAAATATCATCAGTGCTCACATGTTCAAGAAGATGGTACCCTCAGCATTCTTCTGGAGAACAACATTTCTGTTGCTTCAAGTCTTTCCTTCATCTTTGAGGATGCTCTGTGTGTGTGTGTGTGTGTGTGTGTATATGTGTAGGCGTCCTCTCATTGCATCGTAATCAGAACAGATTATAGTTGTCCTTCGTTAAACCACCATTTTTCAAGTCAGCCTAGTAAAATTTTACTCATATCACAAAAATGGTATAAATTCAGAAATAACTATAGTTTGTATTTAAGAGCATTTAGAAGTTGCAGCCTTGAATATCTACCGAATAAATTGCCTACTGTTCAAATTATTTCATATACAATGCAAAAAAAAAAATCTACAAAAACAAAAGGCAAATCTTAACATGAAACCTATATACATTATAGCTAACAAAATTTTAAAAAATTTAGCTAATATCAACATAAAGATTATTACATTTTAAAAACCATTCCAAATTGAATCTATATAAAACTGAAAAGCTAACTTTACATTAACAATAGTTTACTGAATAGAATGTAAAGAATATTCTCATGAAAAATCAAAAACTTTAAAGAAAAGAATGTATAAACAGAAAAAAAGAGTTAAAATTTAAAATTTGACAATACACACACAGACACACACACACAGTGGTTGTGATGGATACATTGTTGTTTAAATTATGCAAAAATGAAAATAACATTGACATGTCATTCTAACAGATATATTTGCCAAAATTACACAAAACTATCTTGAAATACTACAGAGTAAATTTATTGATTAAATTGCCACTGGCTTCAACCATGGCCTCCAGATGATTCTGGAATCTCCTGCAACTTTTCTGGATGGTCTCCTTGTTTAAATTTGTGAATGCTGCCATTATCTTTGCTTTCAGTTCATCTTTGGTACTTTACAAGGAGTTTTATTAGTCTCTCACTCAATTGCACCCAACACATATTAATCAAGTGGGGTGCAATCTGGAGAGATAGGTGGCCAGATGTGAGGGGTGATGTAGTTGCAGATATTGTCTGACAGTCATAACTGAGTTCTCCTGCTTGTGTAGCATGATGGAGAGTCCTGTTGCCAAACATAGGGTCTTCCAGCAGCCAACCTTTTGACCGAGGCAAAAACTACCTCCTCAAGGCACTTGATGTAGGCCTCCATGTTGAATCTGAGGCCCTCAACAACAAATTTGGGAGTTCTTTTTTTATCAGAATGATCAGAGATAGTTTTCAGAGTTGTTATACCTTTGTAAACACCACTAGGTTCATCAAACTATTTCTAAATTTTCTGCACTGTCCTAAGATTGATACTCAAATATTATGAAATGTTTGTATTGGAGCCTCCAGCATGAATGCCAAGCAATACAGCAAGCTGTCTCTAAATTTCTGGTTGAGTGATTTATGTAATGTTGCTCTTTTTTTACTCACAGATGGTGCCCAACTGACCCTACTATACTGTGCAGTCAATAAAAACAAAAACAAACAACATTCATATATAAAATTGAAAGTATAACATGGTGACAATTGCATCATGCTTGAAACCTGGTGTTGTGCTACTAGTGAGGAACAAAATATGTATTTATCATTTGAATGTTTGCGTATATATATATATTTTCTTAACATAATTATTATATTTTTTAATGGATACTCATATTTGAGTGTAAAGTCTGTGTATTTTATGTGTGTGTGTTTATATATATATATTAGTTAAACAGTACATTATAATTTTCGCTGGCCTTAATCATTTGGAAAATGTCTATCTTCCAGCAGGAATCAAACCTGCAAACTCCCAGTGTGGAAGTTTTCAGGTTTTATGGAATCAATTTCAAGTTATTAAAAGTGATGTCATTTGAATAGTCAAACTTAGATTTTCATATGTATTTTTTTTTTCAGTTTGAGCATTTAAATTATGTCACCTTGAGTGACTTGAAATTGATTACATCAAACATGAGCATGCTGAAATTAAAATAATACTCGTATAAATACAAAAGTACAATCCTTGAAAATGAATGTAGCAACATTTGAAAGTACTTAGAGAAAAAAATTATATGAAAAAAAAATATATATGAACTTTGGCAAATTTACCAATAACATATAAGAACTAATTTGGAAATTTTAAAAAATTGATAAAAAGAACTGATAGACTGAACTTGTTAATATTATTTAACCAAACATATGGTTAAATATAACTGCCACTTCTATTCAAACAGTTTCTTTTATTATTTGCATCTCTGAAAATCTAAATGCCATTTTCTATTTTCATCTTTTATCCTTTCTTTAATACTTCCTGTAACAGCTTAATGAGTCATGTAACAAAACTCATCATCCAAATTCTGATGAATAAAGTGTGCAGCAGAATAAAATTGAAAATACAAGATCAGTGCAATTTTACCAAGAACACTGGAACAAGGATCATGATCTATTCAACTTATACAGCGAGACAATTCTGAGAACTCTAGAAATCCTGCCAGGATTCATCATTGGTGGCTGCAATCTGAACAATACAAGATACACAGATGACACAGTGACGATAGCAGATACAGAAAAGAAACTACAAAACCTCTCACAGGAAGTAGTTAAAGAAAGCAGAAAGAAAGGACTACATATAGACTACAAGAAAACTGAATGCATTGTCATCAGTAAAAAAAGGAGTCCCAAGATGCCAATTACAAGTTGGGGATACTAAAATCAAACAGGTGCAGAAATTTAAATCTCTAGGAAATGTTCTAAGAGAAGGCAGAAAGTGTGATACAGATATCCAAAAGCACGTTTCCGGCTTTCTCTTTTCCATTCTTTTTACCCTTACGTAGCCCCCTGCGCATCAGTGGCGTTATCGCCTTGCTTGGGGTGATATGATTAAAAAAAAAAAAAAAAAAAAGAAACTGAGTAGGTTATTAAGAGACAGGAAAATTTCACGGGGAAACAAAGAAGAGAGTACTGGAGTGCTATGTGATGTCTGTCCTTCAGTATAGCAGTAAATGTTGGACAATCTCATCAAAGATAAAGAAGAGACTTAAAGCAACTGAAATGTGGTTCTACAGAAGGTTGCTGAAAATATCATGGATAGAACATGTGAGCAATGATGAGATTTGCAGAGGATGGACACAAGGAAACTGATACTTAACATCAGAAAAAGACAACTGAAGTTTTTGGGATATGTAATGAGGAAGGAGGGCTTGGAAAACTTGATGGTCACAAGACAAATGGAGAGGAAGAGACAAGGGAAAGCAACACATGACATGATATAATTGACTTGAGCAGATGGATAGTGAAGCAGGGATCGAGTGGGATAACAGAAAAAGGTATATTAAAAGTGACAAGGGATTGGGAGAAGTGAAAGGCCATGATGCTTTCATTCTGAAGAGACACAGCACATAGAAGAACCAGTCAGTTCTCTCACTGTAACACCTTGCACACTAGTGGCAATCCTGCCTTGTTTGGGGTAAAATGTTTTAAAAAAAATAAAGAAGTTTGAAAAAATTATTGCTGCCAATATCCACCTTATTATATGTTATTATTATATAATATTGTTTTTGCTCCAAAATAACAATTAGCCAGGATATTTCTGGATGATATGAAAACAAAAAGGATGCTTATACTTTGAATCATCATCATCATTTATCCATCACACCCAGATGGTGCATAGGGCAGCAACTTTTTGTTGCTGTTTCTGTAACAAACTGTCTTTTACAGGGCAGGGTTGTTAGCCCTTCACCCAACCCCCAAACCTGGAGGACCGGTGGACCATTCTTGGTCCTTACGTTTACAGCACCTGGTATTCCCAAATGGTCACCCATTTAAGTACTGACCAGGCTTGATGTTGCTTAACTTTGGTGATCAGACGGGAACTGGTGTATTCAACACAATATAGCCGTAGACGATACTTAGAATCAGAAAAGACAATTTCTAGGGCACATAATGAAGAAAGATGGCTTAGAAAATATAACACCCACAGAACAGGTTGAAGGCAAGCAGAAAGCAGAAAATAACCTACTAAACAAGCTTGAATAAATGGTTGGCAGAATAATGATTAGGAGAGACAGCAAAAACACAAACACTGCTAAGAGCAACAAAAATCAGAAAATTGTGAAGAGCCATGATCAACTACTTCCTGAAGAAGCACATTACATAGAAGAATATTTTTAAGGAAAGCAGCCTTTTCAATTACAGTTATTCATATGAAAAGATAGAAAATTAATAAATTTCACTTATCTGATTTACAATTCCAAGCTATAATCCATTACCTGGATGTACATTATGGTACAGTGGATATCGGCTTGAGATGAGAAATTGGAAAGCACATTTCAAATTCCAGATGAATTTATTGCATTCACTTACATGTAAATACCTTTGGAAAAGGTATTAATTCATCTCTTTTCCCTTCAGCTATAGGTTAAATAGGACAGATTTGGTTCTATAGCTTTGGTTAGCAACCAGTCTACCTACTGTGGGAAAATTTTCTGCCCAGTCAGTCTCTTTTGAGATATGATCGCCCAAGTGTGTATCATATATGGCACTTAACTGACTGGATCCATTACCTATGTACTTATCTAAGCTTACAGTACCTGGTATTCCCAATTGGTCACCTATCTAGGTACTGACTAGACTTGACATTGCTTAACTTTGGTGATCATATGAGATCTGATGTTTCAACATGATATAGCCATTAGCCCATATATAAAAAGTTTGGAACTTTAATTTTAATAATGTAATCACTAAACCTACTTTCCAAACTTGTAATTATAGCTGATATTATTTAGACATTTAAAAAGTCATGAGACTAACTCTCCCTGAACAATATTTTATCATCAGTTAAATTGATCAGAATTCTTTCACTGGTACACAAAGATGTTTGACCTCAACCTTCTCTCCTTGTTAGTTAACCATGAAACAAGAGCAAAATAGCTATTATATCCATTATCAGTAATGACATTAAAGCCTTAAGTGTTGCTTAAGTTATGTCCAACTAAATATAGTCTGTTATTATTTAGTAAAAGTTATTTCAGAGAAATATGAGGCAACCTTGTCAATAGTGTATTCTCTGGTTGCAATATCGATAAATGTTAAGAAAAGGATTTATCAATGAGTGATTGATTTTTGAGAGAATTTATTGATTCGTTAACTTCCCCTTCAATCAGTGTTCCATCAATTCTGGAAAAGATATCTCAATACTTTAGATCATTTCAGATTTTACAAGTACACAAATGAACCAAATGTAAAAATTCTGCAACCTTAGAAGAATGTTTCATTAGAAAGTCCAAACATAGTGTGGGTCTCTTACAGAAGATACACATTTATGGGTGTATCAACTGGAAGAGCTCCACACTATTTTTAGGTGTTTTTTCTGAATTTGATGGAATGCAACTTTGGCTCATTAAAATATAAATTTACACAACTTTTTTCATGTCTTGAAATATTTTATCAATTCAATTTTTTTTTAAATCACATCATCCCAAACAAGGCAATAAAAGTCAGTACAATGCAAAGGAGTTTTTGAGAGAGAAAGAAACAGAAAAGACAATAAAACAACAGGATTCAAAGAGACAGGTGACCATGACTGACATAGCACTTAAATAAGATAGTAGTTGTTAGATGTGCATTGTGGTGAAACGGATATCAGACTGAAAAGAGAAATTGTTGAACCAAATTCAAATTCCAGTCGAGTTCATTGCATTCACTAATGTGCAAATACCTTTGGGAATGGTATCAATCCATCTCTTCTTCACTTAGCTATCTGGGTTCTATAGCATTAGTTGGCAATTAGCCTACCACAGAAAGAAACGGCAGCCTACTGCAGGAAAATCTCCTGGCTAGTCAGACATGAATCGAAAAAGACATGATCGCCCAAATGTGTTTCACGTACAGTGGTTGACTAAGTTATTAAAAAAGCAGGAAGCTGGGAGGGACTTACAAAAGCAAGGAATGTGGGAGAAAAATACCAAGATTTAAGGCTTTGTGCCAAACTAAAATTAAATATCAAGAAAATAATCACTGTTGCCCCAAATTCTAATGAAAGATGCATTTCTATTTTTTAATATGATAATCTGAATGGAGTGTATGACTGGGGTGCATGTGTGCAGTTGGTGAGTGAAACAGACAGAATGAGGCAAAATTAGTAATAAAATAAAACCAAAAATTTGAAGGTTTGCTCCGGGACGAAGCACAGCTAACCCCAAAGACCCCAACAGTAGAAAACCTGGATGACGATTACAAAATATGATTACAATAACAGACATTCTACAGAAGGTGCCACTCAAAATTATAACAGAGTCAGCAGCAGTCCAATACAGTTTCATAAATGGATTCCGAATGTCTCATTCCATACATGCCACAAAGGAAGATCATTGAATCAATTTAGCGGGTCACCTGGCAAGTTGAGTTCCACCTTAAATTCATGCCATCGGCACTTTTTTCTCTGAATTTGTTTCATCTCCAACCAAATTTTGCAAAGCCAAACAATGACAGGGAATGGATGACAGGAGCCGGTTTTGGTGAAACTGAAAGCTTCTAGTCTTGAACCTGCATGCCGATGACAAATTTAGTTATTAACGCCATCATCATAAAGAAAGCAATCAGCAAAAAAGAAATTAAATATTTGGACATGAGGTAAAGCCAACAATTCAATATTAATATTTTGATCAGAAGCACCAGATAAAATAAAACTTATAATAATAATGAAATTGATTCATATTACTCCCAAGCTGACTGTTATTGCTCTTTCCAGTATTGATGAGGCTTTCCTTCTTAAACCTTGTTTGAAATCATGTGAAATATCAACATCTTGTTTTCTCTTTATATTATATGTGATGTCTATTATATAAAGAAACAATCTGATCTCTGACTTATGCAACACAAAAAATATTAACAATTTTCTTAACTTAATAAAAATTTTGTACTAATGATGTTGAATTAAACATTGTTTTCCTCATTGACATAATAAAAATTAATGAAGAATCAAATGTTTATTACAGAATTTATAAACATGAAAATATAACTTCCTGAGTGTCATGGCTATAATGAAAAATCTTCAGTTTTTCCTTTTATTTTAGGTTCAGTCACTTGTGAAGGATTGATCTCAGGTTATCTAATGCTAAATCAAAATGAAGGAAAAATGCTATCTAAAATGCTATATAAATGTTATCTAATGCTAAATCAAGATGAAGGAAAAACTTGAAGCAACTCAAATTTAGTTCTACAGAAGGATTCTGTGAATATCATGGATCGAGCATGTGAGAAATGATGAGGTTTTGGAAATGTTGGAAATGAAAAGGAAATTAATACTGAACATCAGGAAGAGACAGCTGAAGTTCCTGGGACATGCAATGAGGAAAGAGGACTTGGAGAACCTGATACTAACAGCAGGCCAGATAGATAGAAAAAGAGACAGGGGAAAGCAGCAGTAACATAATCAGGTGGCTGATGGAATGAAGGTTGCATGGTGTAACAGGAGAAGGTGTGCTAAGAGGCAGCAGGGTTAGGGAGACGTGGAAAGGCATGACTGCCTACGTCCTGAAAGGACAGGGCACATAGAAGAAGAAGAATGCTAAATTCTGTTGTTTTGATAAACAACAGAAAAGTAAACATAGTTTACATTGTTTAAATTGTTGTCTTTATCTTTGTTGTCATATTCACAGCATTTTGGTTATTGTACTCTGTGACCTTCTTCAGGTGACTGAAATTTTGAACCAAATGTTTTATTTCCATCAATGGGATAGATATTGTTCTCATTCCATGAGTCATGTCACTTCCAGATCTCTTAGTTATCCCCATTTAACTCAACTCTCTAAGTTTTTTTAAGTTTTTTTATTCACAACTGCTGTAGCTAGGTATTGAACTCACAACTCTTTGGGTCAAGTTACTGGGTTCAACCAACACTTTTATCCTCTGGGCCATGAGTAAAAGAGTTTTAAGTTCAATACCTGGCTGACAGACAATTTCTGCAACCACATAACACCTAACATCTTGTCACCTAACTCCTCAGACTGAACCCCGCTTGATTATTATGTGTAAGAGACCAACAAAATTCCTTTTACCACCAAAGATTAACTGAACATAAGGATTACAGCAACATTCATCTACTTAAACAAAGAGACCTCCCAGAAGAGATGCAGGAGATTCCATAGTTGTCTGGAGGCTGTGGTTAAAGCTAATAGTAATGTAATTGAACAAATTTACTCAGGAGTATTTCAAGATATCTTTGTGTAATTTTTGGTAAATATATCTGTTAAAATTTGATGTCAGTGTTATTTTCATTTTTGTGTAATTTTTACGACAATTTATCTGTTGCATCTGTATATATAAATGTATAGATATGTGCCTGTGTGTGTGTGTGTGTGTATATATATATATAATAGCTGGCCACTTGTATTTGAGGATACCCATCTACCAGGTTGACTAGCTAATCCCCATTGTAGACACCTGCTCAGACAAAAAGAACCCACCTGTGGTTTATACTCCAACTATTCTGAGCAGACCTTAGTTACAGTTTCTGGGAGAGAGCACATTGTCTAGCATGAACAACAGTCTGAACAAGGCCAGGACAATCACAACCACAGTCACGATTACATGTGACTTTGAGCTAGCCCAACCATCGATGACTCCTCAAAGAGAGCCATCTAGCCAATTTTACTCATGAGGCTTGGGTCAATCCGTGGCAAAGTTTTCAGGAATTTTCCAGAGGTGCCACACGCTGGGATCACCTCATATCCAGACCGATAACATCAAGAAGTCACCTTTGCGACAAATCGACCACGGTGAGATTCAAACCCAGACTTCATGGTCAGAAAACAAATGTTCTAACCACTCAGCCACGCACCCACACACATATATATATTGTATCAAGGCAGAAAATAATTTTCTAAACATATACTGTTAAATATAAGAGACGATGAATGTCTATTATGTTTAATCATGAGCCATTCTAAATGTTGTATTTTGGCTTTATTTTCAGTTGAAAATAAAGACAAAAATTCTTCAACTTTGGATAATTTTTTATTAATTTGGTTCTAAGCTTTCAGCTCACCTGAGCCATCTTCAGAGAGGTTATTAAGATGGTAACACAATAACATCCACCATCACCAGTGATTTTATTGTGTGTTGATATAAAACTCTGCTAGGCAATGGCAATAGTTACCAAAAATAACAAACGCAGTTCACAAATTTGCAATGCGATTCTATGACGTCACCCCGCGTGATAGCGCGAAATGACAACGTGTATATATATATATATATATATATATATATATATATACACACACACTATAGATTTTTAAGAATCGCCTAAATTTAAAGGTAATGTGCCTTTTCTGCAAACTAATTTACTTTGTCAATTTCGACCTGAGGAACTCTCTGCCTAAAGGGTTCCTAGTAAAAAAATTATGCTATTACTGCATTTAGTTCCCTTAAAATTTTAGTACTTCTTGCCTAAGCTATGTTGATGGCTCAAGCTTATCTTAGAGCTAATGGATTTTAAAATTTTAGAAAATATCCCCTTTAAAAAATTCGACACCATGCACTAATGGTTTAAATAGTTTCAGCATTCTAGCTGAGTAGGAGTTAATTAAACTAAAGAAAACATAAAATTTATTTTTCATTAAATCCAGAGTTGGACCCAAACTTTTGGCATAAAGAAAGTGTGTGTGTGTGTGTGTGCATGTGTATGTATATAAGTTCTATATGTCAGTGCTAGAAAATATAATTTTTAAAAAGATTCCGAACCAAATGTGTCTGTTAAACATTGAGCACTTCATTTACCTTTTCTTTAAAAAATCTTTGAGTAAATTATATATATATATCAGTCAGTGCCACAAGATACATGCTTGGGTGCTCATTTCTCAAAAAAGACATGACTTGAGTGGGCAGAAGATTTTCCCATATTAAGTTGCCATTACTTTCTATAGTAGACTGGTTGCCAACAAAGGCTATAAAACCCAATCTGTCCTGCTATTTAACCAATAGCTGGAGGGAGAAGCAATGGATTCATACCTTTTCCAAGGGTATTTATGCATATATGAATGCAACGAATTAAACTAGAATTCGAACTCAGCTCCCCAATTTCTCATTCCAAGCTGATATCTACTGGGCCACAATGCACATCCTATATATAAATCTACATCTTGTTTAAGAAAATAAAAAAAACAGGTATAACAACTCAAACACATGTACCCACTAAAAATGAATATTTATAGTGATAAAAAATAACATCAGCATAAAAAGTCCACTTATAAATATGTATGTATGTATGTATGTATAAAAAGAGAATAGAAGAAAAAAAAAAAAACTATTCTTAAATAAAGTTCGATATGGTTAAGAATAGTTTTTCCTCTTGTCTTTTATATATGCGGTGTAGATATAGAAGAATCCAAAGGAGTATCCTGTACATAAAGTGGTAAGATAACTCTCTTGGAGAGCTCTAAATATATATGTATATAAATACATATAGAGCAAATATATGTAAAAATTAAGACAGACACGTTATTCCATGGTTAAGAGGAAGTATAAGCCTATTTTGTGTAAAATCTTTTGTACAATAAAAACAGAAGCTGATGATGGTTCACCTGAAATAGGCTCATACTTCCGCTTAACCATGGAATAACTTGTCTGTTTTAATTTTTGCATATATATATATATATACATATTATAAATTATGTTTTAGAACATGTACATAATTTCTTCTATATATGTCCTCTTCCCTACAATCATTTGTTGGTTTCAGTGTTTGGATTTAAACACTTCCTCAGGGGAAATAAAGGTTTGGAATCATTCTCTGTTTATATTTGGTTTGTTGTTGTCGTGGGGGTTGGTTGGGGTTATTGGTAATTATGTCTCGTTTTGATGTTAGACTTTTGAGGAATTTGGTGTGTAAGTGTGAAATTGTTGATTAATGGTATTATCTGTTTGGAATGTATGTTTTATCTTTTTATCGGTTGGGTATATCTTTTGGTTAGGATTTCTAAGAGGTCGCTGTTGAGTGGTCATTTTTATGGTCGGCTATCATTTAATTGGTTGATGTCTGCTGTTAGTGGACCTAATTCATGCATTTACTTTGATCCTGTGTTTAGGTTTTCATAGACGTGATAGGGGTGGGGTGTTTTTTCTTTCCAATTTAGATTTTTTCGGGTAAGATTTTTTCTCTCCTCATTCTATACTCACTGGGATATATATATATATATATATATATGTGTGTGTGCGTGTGTGTGTGTGTATATATATATATATATATATTTTTTTTTTTTTTTCATACAGACATACATACATAGATAGATATTTTTAAATGTGGTGTTACCCCTTAAATGCTATTACTCAGGCCAGGAGTGGTAATACCTGTCAGAATCCCATCTATGGGTCAAATCATTTGTATGTGTGCTTGTTGTGTTAATACACTGCATGTGTGTGTGTGTGCATGTGTTGCACGGCTGTGTAAATATGTGCTATTTGCATCATGTATATGTGTACATATGTTTACATGTGTGGGGGTTTTTTCGAAACCTGAGCAAAGTCATCATGGGCACTCCCAAGCCACCAGCCCTCATACTAGAAACAGCAAACTCTGACATGAAAAGCCTTTATGCATATTGTGTGGTCCACCATGCATTATGCAATGTATTTAAGGTCCCCAGGGAGGTCAAACTCCATGATAATATAATATGTGATCATCATGAGCACCTAACAGTGCAGACAGTGCACATGTATGAGCTATGTTGTTTTGATAGAGAGAATGTGCTTTGTGCAGCACAAGCAACTGACCACTTAGTGCAGGTTGATCAGTAGCTGGATATATATATATATATATATATATTTATGTTTTAAATCCAAAAGGATGATCAGATAGGTAAATTCCAAAAACCTGATCCTAATTAATATTAATTTCATTAATATTAAATTTGATCAAGGTGGAGTGCTCAATGCAAATATTATATTCTATTTACAGAGCCAATTATAAAAAGTATAACAAAAATTTTGATATTTAAATCTGTTGAATAGCCATTTCTACAAGGAAATCTTTGCTTTTTCAGCAATGGCGAAACATTTGAGAAAAAATCCTTTCATACATTTGAATTTGAAAAAATCCTTTAATACATTTGAATTTGAGATATGACATAGGTATCTGTCTGCTTTACCCTTTTTACTTCCTTAAATTCAAAAATTGTTAATCCCACCCCATTTTATTTTCCTGTGGATGGATGATTTTTTTGGGACTTCTACCAGTATAAAATCCTTTAATACATTTTAATTTGAGTAAATAAAATTTTCATTTCACTGTTGCTGAAGAAGCAAGGATTTCCTTGTAGAAATGGCTATTCAACAGATTTAAATATCAAAATTTTTGTTTTATTTTATATATATATATATATATATATATATATGAACGCATATTTGGTCAGCAATCTTTCATTTAAACATGTTTCTTTAAAAACGACCGACAAGGAAGATTTTATGAATTTTTTATTTAATTTTTCTAGTATTCTTACCTGTATCCTTTTTGCTGTAAAAATCTATCATAATTTGCAAGCATTTTAGCCACTTTACTAGCCATTTTCAAGAATGTTATTTTTCCAATGTTATTTTGTCCTCATGTTTGACTAATGTAATTTTTGTATTTTTTGTTATCTAGTGCAATAAAAAAAAATTATTAACCCATAATTTACAAGGACCCTTAAAAAAAAATTTTGGTTGAAAATACAAAAAATACTATTTAAATCACAATATCAAAGGCATTTTGCAATATGAGTGGCACTATATATCAAACAAATTTCTCCTACCATCAACCTTATGTTATTTAACAGTGGAAATGGAGTTTTGAAAGTTTTTAAAAAGATTAGATGCTCATGTGATAGCCAGCCACACATGTCATGTGATAGCTTTAAAGAACTCCTTTATAAAAACACAAATGGTCATCGCTTGGAAAGTTGAAAATTATGTAGCATTTTTACACTCCTTATCTCCAGCAAAAAGGAAACACATAAGAATACTCAAAAAAAAAAATTAAATCAAAAATTAATAAAATCATCCTTGTCAGTCATTTTTAACAAACATACATACATATATAAGTCGCATTTCAGGAGCAGAAATATTTCTTGAACATGTTTCATTAATAATATAGAGTAGTTCTGTCTATAATTTTTTTAATTAATTTTTCAAATTTCAGAATTCAATATTTTGTGTTATCAGAAAATTCACCAAGTTCATATTTGTTTGATGTTATTTTCTTCCCATGTACTTTCCAATGTTGCTACATTCCTTTCAAAGAATTGTGTGTATATTGATGCAGTGGTTTTTTTAATTTTTTTTCAATTCTGGCATTCACTTGTTTTATAGAACCAATTTGAAGTCACTCAAGGTGATGTCATATAAACTGTCAAACTAGGCACTTCAACAGTGTACCGGTTAGCTAGTTTGTCTTGCAAGAACCATTACAACTGAGTAGTGAGTTCAATCCTCACTGATGCCCTTTCAGTCTTGGCCAAATGAAAGTTATATTTAGAAAAATCATCATATAAACTGTCAAACTGAAATTTTTATGTGTTTTTTTTTATATTTGTTTAAACACTTCCATATATGGAGTAAGATACCTTATTTAATGTTGGCTGCTTATCTTTTATTACAACAACCTACAGAATTTGGACTTTTTCTTCACGCTGTGTCCTAATAAGAAAATTAAAAATTATATAAAAATAAAGTGAGACAGACTTATCCATTATATATATAGAAAGAGTTTGTCCCTTTAACTGAGCAGATTCATGCCAACTTTGAAGTTTCATGAGGACACCATTATGATGGTAATGATGTTTTCTCTCATTGGAACTGGGTTCTTTTTCAGCAGAAAAAAATATCTGTCAGCATGAACCTGCTCAGTGAAAGTGACAAATTCTTTTCACTAAAACTATCAACACTCTATCTCCACCCAAGTATCAAGCACTTTGCAATAAAAAATATGCTTGCCAAAGTGCCTTTTATCAGTAGAGCTACTAAAAAGACCATAATCTTGGTGCCGCAACTCAATATTATATGAAAAAAAATATATATATATATATATATATATATATATATATATATATATACACACACACATACATATAAACACATATATACCTACATACATATATTTTGTTTCTGATAAAAGGCCCAAGGCTGGTCTGAAATATCAAACATATATATATAATAATAGAAATAAATAAATACTGTCAATAAAAATACATTTTTAACTTACAACTTTTTAGTAGTTTTCCCTATATATATATACACACACACACACAATGACCAATGTTTTCCTGTTATAAATCAGTGATTTCTGTTTTGTGATTAAAACTGCAAGCATCTGTTTCTTCAGCATTATTTTCTTACCATATCTTTGTCAAATATCTAGCAATTTAACTCTTTTTTTCTTTACAGAGAGAAACAAAAAGTTTTCAACTTTGTCATCCCAGCTGACTATCACAGAATTAAAGTGGACTCTTCAATAAAAACTTTGAAGCATGCATTAACATCATGGCTTGACCATCTTGCCAGTTATCTGACCAAATCAAATAACAATAACATCAATTGTACCAACCATGTACATACATGCATGAAAATAAAAGAAGCCAGGCAGCCCAGCTGACTTGAGTGAACAAACTAAACTACCACCTCTATCATCACCTGTAAAAAGAACCATATTTGCTGGCATCATCTGTTCCTACAATGAAATAGTCTCTTTTTCTCTCTCTCTCTATCTTGTCGCTTATATTATTGATTTACGAATGGCTATTGTAGCAGAAACTCAGAGTAGCAGTAGGGGAGGCAAGAAGATAGAATGGGAAGTGAAAGAGGAGAGCTATGATGGTGATGATGATGAAGAGGAAAGGGAGGAGGGATCTACCACCACACAGAAGCATCGGCATTTCATGGCCAGACTCCATAGCACAAAATCGTTTGTGGAATCGCTCTTGGATCCTGAAGAATCAGCCATGCAAAGGTAGGCAGTGTTGTATGTGACTTGAATGCTGATAATAATACCGATGATAATGATGATGACATAAACAATAATCACAACTTGATTGACACAGTTTTTCTGTAGATATATGAGTATTTCATAGCTCTGGGCAAATTACAATCGACCTGCACTTAAATAAGTACTACTTACGATAAAGTGGATTTTCTCAATTTCTTAAAGCCTTCACTTGTTACTATTGTTTGTTGTTATTCAAACTACTAATTATTACTGTTAATAATATCATTAATAACAGTTTAAGTATTATTGTCACTCAAATTATTTTTATTATTAATATTACTATTTTACTATCACAACTAATTTCATGATTTATTCTTGGTTTTTTTATTAAAAATTATTTTACTATTTTATCAAGATCTGTTTTGGAAGAAGAGTGTAGATATTTATGCAACACAATACAATCAATCTATAATTACCGCCATTGTTTTGAGTGTGTGTATGTATGTTTTTTTATTTGTTTTTTAATGTATTATTATTATTATTATTATTGTTGTTCTTTCACTTTTATATATTATAATTATTATTGTACAGAGCTGTTATTTTTTTTAGTATTATTGCAACCAAATCACAACAAAGAATTTTTTTTTCAATAATTTTTGTCACTATTTGGCACCACGGTTTGAATTAACTTTTCATGGGACACTGGTTAACATGCAAGACATAGCTTACTCCCAAAAATTATCTATTGCAAACTATAAATACGGTTATTGTTTTGACGTTACCATAATTGATCTTAGAGAATACCTTTGTATCATCATCTTCTATGTGCCATGTCCCTTCTGAATGTAGGCGATCATGGCTCTCCACGACCTCCTATCCCTTGTAGCCCTAAGTAATGTTTGTTCCTTTGTCAAACCTTCCACCTTTTGTTTTGCTATTCATTCACACAAGTTTATCTGTTAGGTGGCCCACTGCCCTTCAATATGTCATATGAGTATCACTTTTGTTACCTTATATTTATATATGTGTGTATGTGCATGTGTGTGTGTGCATGCATTTTATTTTTTAAAAAGGCATAAAACCTCTAATTTTTAAGTGATTCTTCAAAATCCTGAGATCCCTCAAACTTTTGATCTTTTGTGTATATATTTGTACACTTTAGTTTGTAATGTCTGTGTATTATTACAATACAAGAATTATGTCTGTCCCACCGGTGACACTAGGTGGCAGTGTCTTTGTCATGAAGATGCCAAGCTCTTCAAAGATGTTTATTAAGCTGGGAGGTAAATACAGATCAAATTCAGAAAGAGTGGAACAAAAATAATTGGAAAATAAATATATTTTAAAACTCACAAAGGAAACTCTAATAATAATATGGACTGAACAAAATATCAATTTTTACCTATGCCATCAATTTTTACAGTATGGCTAAACTCATCATTCAAATAAGCAATTTTAATAATATTCTCTTTGTGAATATTCTTGCTTCCTAAATTAGTTATCTTATTATTTCTTGTATCATTATATCAATTTTACATGACAATCCTTCTCTGCCAATCTTATTAATAATTCAATTATAAAATACATATTCTGACTGAAATTATGGTCAAGAGGATTTTTATCAAAGTTTAATGAGTATTACAATTTCTTTCAGACTATTTAACCCATAAAGATAACTGCATATTTTAACCTTTTTATGTGAGTGTTTAAACATACAAATATACTATTTTTCCCATGCAACAAAACAGCATATTTTGTTAAAAACTATATACTTTTTACACATGAGTGCATATGTATAGATTATTATTATTATTATTATTAAAATATAAAATATTGCACATTCAATGTTGCTGTTAATGTTTTCAATTATTACCTGACAATTGCATTGTACATGCAATGAGGGTAATATATATATATATATATATATATATATATATATATATATATAGTATTGAGCCGATTGAAAAAATGCCCAGAGGACTGAGAACATCATAGTACAGCCGCCACAAAACTTCAAAGTTGGCATGACTCTGCTCAGTTAAGTGACAAACTTCTCCACATTAATCTTATATATATATATATATATATATATAAATCCAACTTGCTGTTAAAAATTATTTATTTAAGTATTGTGTGGTCCCACTATGTACCTTACTCAGACAAAATAATTTTCTTTAAAATTTAATTAATTATAATGTTTCATTTATAACTTATACTCTAACATAAAAAAATGAATATTATTTAAATAAAATAAATGACCCACATAATACTTAATTGTTATTCTTAATACAATATAACTAAGTCTACCATAATTATTTAATCCTAATTCTGACCTAAACATTCTATCCACTTTACTCATAGATCGTAGTTAAAAAAATCTTTTGTTTAATAAAAAATAAAACCTAAAATCCAACCACCTGTTAAAAATTATTGTCTACCCATTGAAAAAAATCTAAGGTCCCACTATTTTACCCAGACAAAATTAAAAAGTGACATGTTTAGATTCAAACCATCCTGCTCACTTTCATAATCCAAATATTAAATCTCCATGGGAACATAATTCTCAACTTTAATTGAACAATTTTGACACACCTAAATGCATTTCCTCCAACTACCACTCCCTAATTTTCTAAATAACCATGAATTCATCTTATATTTTCAAAAATAAATCATTTTCACCATTTATTTTAACATATCACCTGAAGAGGAACAGCTTTGTTCTGAAACATGAAACTTTTTGTGTAGTAATATTATGCTTTTGTAAACCATTGTAATAACAAAATTATATATATATATATATATATATGAGTTTAGCTTTGTCATCAACAATAACAAAATATTTTTGAAACCCTATTTTTGAAGGTTTTTACACGTGCTTAAATATATAAATATACTTTGTTAAGTCCTTCACAATTATTAGATTTACAAATATAATTTTTTAAATATACATTTTCAATTATTATTTTACTATGTATTGATTCTGGGAGAACAGTTTATTACTTGATAATTATGAAAAAACAATTATTCAAGTTATGACCAGTATAATCTTATATTAAACCTAGTTTGCTAACACCATGAAAAAAGATCAGTGACATGTTTTGTTAAGCCCTTAAGTTAATTCATAAGTTTTAACATACGACTATTTGTATTTGATAGTTACTGTTGTACTATGCTCTCTCCAGGAGTCAGTCTTTTTACCTCTTAGATTTGTAAACAAGATTAAGCAGTTCACCATTATTATGACATAGCTGATGCCACTAATACAAGAAAGCTAATTTCAGTACTGCAGGATGTTTTAAACATTACACCCAAGAAGTCAACCCACACTTACATAACATGCAGGACATAGGTTACGGTTATTAAGCTATTGTTTGCTGAATTAATAAATATTAATAAATATACAGATGAGGCTGCACATATTTTTATTTTATTTTATATTCTAATTTTCAATTTTAATTTTTATCTACATGTAATCTTAGAATATTTAAATTTTTAATCTTGTTATCAAAAAAGAAGTAACTTCATTTTATAAGATTTAATTCCCATGAAAATTGAGGGACTAACTTCAAATCTATTAAACAGTCAGTTTAAAATATGCACCTGATGATTGCAAAACGCATTAAACTCCTAGTCATGCCATGAACGTAGGACTATATATATATGAATAGAATAGAACCAGTAAGAAAAAGTGTCTGTAACATGTTTCTTTAACATCTTTTTCAAAGATTTTTTTTATAAATAAATGATTTATTAAAGTGTTTTATTCAATTTTTTAAAAATCCAAAAGAAACAGTATGTTGATTGAGGTTTTATTTCATTGGTCACCTGTCATGTGGAATAAAGCTATATATATATATATATATATATATATGGGAAGGGTGCTGAAAATTTTCAGCTGCCTCACATTCCAAAATCTGAACAAATGACTTAACATCAGCATCTTGGGGAAGTGCTTCTACAAAGTTATCATCCTGATAAACATGTTTACCAATAATAACTATATAGTTGGTTATTTGCTAAGTCAGTCACGCCAAGAAGTTGTCAGTATACAATAAGGTTCTTATCTGACACCCTCTGCAGTCTGTATAATTATTAAAACCAATATTCTTTGAACCTTGCAAACAAAGAACTTTACCAAATAGCAGAAAATATGTCATTTGAGGATTTTCAACTCAGCAACAACTAAAATGGATAGCACATAACTGTAAGACAAAATAACGACATATTCTACACTACTTCAAACAAAAGTTTAGAAAGAAAACCACTTAACAATACCAAAAACAGCAATAACTTGAAGAAAACTATTTTCCTGAAAAAATGTTATAACAAAGATTTTATAAAAACCAACTGAAAGCAGTACAAGCTGCAAGGTCTATAAATGAAGACTATTTCCTTATAAGGAAACAGCAGCTAATTTTACTGTTACCATTGTTCATACTGTTTCATCACTACTGCTATGCCTATTGTTATTCCTTAGGATATCATTACAAACAATATCTTCATTCTAATAAAACATACAATGTGATCTTTTAAGAATATTTACTGTAGTGATTTCAGTAATAAATACTATTTTATTGAAATTAATTGATTTAGCTTTGTTCAATTGGAGACAAAGAATACTGCAAAATAATTATAACACCAGGTTGTAACTATAGACAGAAGGAAATGCTCTAAAACATTCATCTCATTGCAATTTTAAATTCGAGACAGATTAACTTCTATGTACTGTGTACCATCATGACATTGTCAATCATGGCTCTCCACAATTTCCTGTCCTTTGTAACACTTAATAAATTTTCTTTTTTTTTTTTTGCTATATTGCCTAAACCCATTTCTGCCAATTATTTACACTAGCTCATTAGGTAGGTCATGCTAATTTTCTCTGTCACACTTGCCTTCAATATGTCCTGTGAGTGTCACATTTGCTAAGCTTTCTTTCCTCATTATGTGCCCTAGAAATTTCAGCTGTTGCTTTTTGGGTTTAAGTATAAGCAACATTTTTGTTTCCATTTTCTCTAAAACACTATTGTTGCTCACATGTTTGGTTCATGGTATTATCAGCATCTTTTGTAGAATAACATTTGCTTCAACTCTCTTCTTCCTCTTTGAGAAGATTGTCTTGCATTCACTGCCATATATCATATTGTTAAGATTGTGACTAACAAAAATGAATCCTGGTAGGACTTGTAATTCTCAGACTTGTAATCAGTCATCTGACAGTTTGAGTAAGTCTGGAGAGAAAACACTTATTGATCTATCTTTCTTCCTACTTTGTGCATTTTTTCTTCTTCTATGTGCCCTGTCCTTTCAGGCTGTAGGCAATCATGGCTTTCCACGTCTCCCTATCCCTGGTGGCTCTTAGCATGTTTTCTCCTGTTACACCCTGCAACCCCTGTTCTGTCATCCACATGCACAGACCCTTCAAATATGTTATCCACTGCCTTCCTGTCTCTTTCTCCTATCTGGCCTGTTAGTATCAGGTTCTCCAAGCCCTCCTTCTTCGTTGCATGTCCCAGGAACTTCATTTGTCTCTTCTTGATGCTCCCTATTAATTTTCTTTTCGTTGCCATTCTTTCCAACATCTCATCATTGCTCACATGCTTGGTCCATGATATCCACAGCATCCTTCTGTAGAACCACATTTTTGCTGCTTCAAGTTTTTTACTCATCTTCGATAATATTGTCTAGCATTCACTGCCGTATTGAAGATCTGACATCACATAGCAATCTAGCACTCTGTTTCTAGTGAAATTTTCCTGTATCTTAGTACTTTACTCAGCTTCTGGAACACATCCTTCACCATGCCAATTCGCCTCCGGATCTCTGTGTTGCACTTTCTATCTCCCATTAAAACACTTCCTAGGTATTTAAATTTTTGTACTTGCTTGATTCTAGTATTCCCCACCTGTATTTGGCATTTTGGGTTGCTCTTTTTTTGTGCATTCACTGAATTAATTATTATTATTATTATTATTTCAAGAGTCATGAAAGTGACAAGACTTTGAATTGTACACCCTATGATCTATCAGTCAGTTAAGTACCATACGTGAGGCATGCTTAGGCGATCATGTCTCTCTTGATTCATGACTGACTAGGCAGAAGATTTTCCCCACAGTAGGCTGCTATATCTTTCTCTGTAGTAAACTGGTTGCTAACCAAGGCAATAGGACTCAATCTGCTTTGCTATTCAAGCTGGAGGGAGAAAAGATGAATTCATACTGTTCTCATAGATATTTGAACATAAGAGAATGTAATGAACCAGATCATAATTAAAAATTAACTCAACAAATTCTCAATCTGAACCAATATCCATTACACCACAACATACATCCAAGCTTAAAGCACCTGGTATTCCCAATATTGATATTGCTTACCAAAAAAAAAAAAAAATATTTACTGTAATGGAATGTCCCACACACTCTATCTCTTATGTGGACTGACTATATTATTAGCCATACATATCATAAGAGATACCTGTCACTTGCTTTGGCAATTACTAGCCTACCACCAATTCACTGTCTTGCCACAGTGTATTTTTTTTATAATAAACCTCACTTCTTTCATCTATGCACATGTTGCTGTTCTTTCACTCGAGTATCAGCTTGTCTGTTTGTAACCTCTTTAAAAAAATACAGCTAAATTGAAGAGCCATATTTTATCTAAAACAAAAGCTATTCTTTTAATACAAAGAAGTCAACACAGTAAGCAATGACCAACAATACATGTTAAATCGGGAACAACTAATTCCAGACGTTTCATTACAAATGATCACTAATTAGTCAACTGGATGAATAATCTACTTAAAGAAAAATACCGAGAACAATTTACTACATATTTGAGATTAGTAATTTAGCTACTTTTACAGAAAAACACTTTTACCATTTCAGACTAAATTTATGAGATGCAAATATGTTTTTCATTGTCCTTTTCTTTTTTTAGCTAATATAAAACTACCTAAATAAATGTGTTTATTTTATGTGTGGATATACATTGTGGTGAAATGGATATCAGTTTGGAACAAAAATCAGAGAGCCAGGTTCAAATTCCAGTTGAATTTGTTGCATTCACTTACGGACAAATACCATTGGGAAAGGATATTAACCCATCTCTTTTGCCTCCAGCTATGGGTCAAACAGTAGGACAAATTGAGTTCTGTAGCCTTGGTTGACAATCAGTCTACCACAAAAAGTAATGGCAACTTACTACAGGCAAATCTTCTGCCAGTCTGTCATATGTCCTTCGATACATGATCACCCAAGCTTATATCATGTATGACATTTAACTGAGTGACTAACATAATATTTATGCTCACTTGTTTACATTTTCATTTCTGAAAGTCAGGGACAATGGACAATTTGAATTCAGAGCTGCCCTTCTCTTAGATCATTTACCAAACATGGCTAGAAAGACCAGTCTGATCTACTACTTAAACCATAGCTGAAAGAGAGAAAAGATGGATTAATATGTTTCCTAAGGATATTTCCACTTAAGTGACTGTAATGAAGTTGAAATTTGAAAACTCCTTAATTTCTCGTTCTGAGCTGCAACCCAGTAAACCACCTGCACATCTTTGTATGTCCACGATTCTCATTTTGGGGGAGGAAAAAAAATTGTTGTCAGTAAGTCCTGAATCCTCTTGGAACCATTACTCAAAAGCTGTCTACCGAGCCAGAGATCATCCACATTAAACACATGGACAAAACTGTTGGTCACATGAAGGGTTGTCATCAAGTTTGCTGAGGTATCCCATCTATCCTGGTTTTGAAATCAGAGTGATCCTTTTCAGATCAGAGAGAGACTGCTAAAAATCTCTATCCAGAATTTTATATATATATATATATATATATATATATATATATATATATATATATTAGTCATTTCACTCCGATCAAGGGAGAACTGCCACTGGTGCACAGGGGGTCACATAGAAGGTGAGTGATGAAAGAAAGGAACAAGTTACAGGGGGTGTCAGAGAATGAGTAAAAGAAGTATGAGAACCCTGGTGTGATGAGGGCTGCATAAAAATAGAGTAGAAAGGGAAAACAAGATATAAGAGTTATCAGAGAAAGAATGAGAATCAAGGAGATAAGCTTTAAATTTTTGGAGATTGTAGCTGTCAAAGAAGCAAGTAAATGGAAGGGAATTCCACAGGGGGGAAGTGTGAGCAAAGAAGCTGATAGAGTAGAAGTTGCAGTTACATTTGATTAGTTTCACTGTAAAAAGGTGGAACCTAGTCACTAGTCTAGTAGCTCAACTAAATTCTTGGAGAACAGGCACTAGGGAGCTAAGCTCATCAAAGCAGAAGCTGTGAAGGTATTTGTAGAAGAAACAGAAGGAAGCCATATTACATTAGTGAGAAAGTGACTGGATTTGAGCTACCAGGTTGGAATCAATTACATTGCAGATTCTCCATTGGATTTTGCCAAAAACCCTGAGATGAATAGCAAGGGCACATGACCAGAAATGATAGTAGTATTCAATGCAGTGGGAATGGTAGAGTTATATATGTGCAAGATAGATTCAGACGGGAAAAACTTCCTAGCTCCACACAGTGAACCAACCTTTTGAGCAGCAGATTTAGCTATGAATTCAATGTAGTCATTCCACTTGAGGTCAGCTGATAGATTTAGGACAAGGAAGTGTAGTGTTTTGCTTTCAGGGAGACTAGCCTGATCCATTATGATGTAACAGAATGGAATCTCCCAGGTCATTATTTAAACCACCTACCAATTTGCCCGAGTTGGTTTTTTTGGTCAGTTAGACTCAACTTCTATTTTAGTTGATTACTAGCTGGTTGTTCCATAAGATCTTTACAGTGGGTAAGAGTAATACTCTATGGTGGTTAAAGGATGCAGCTTTGTTTTGAAAGTATTAAAATTTATGAGCCATTGCTTGCCCTAGTCCACCACAGATAAGAGGTCCTTTCCAAGCTCAGCAATGAAGTTTGCCTTGTCAGCCTCAACAGATTTCTTATCGAGGCATAAGTAAATGGTGGTGTCGTCAGCATAGATCTTAGGATCTGATTACATGAGTGAGATCGTTGATGAAGATCAGAAAAAGCATAGGACCTAGAACAGAGCCTTGAGGAACACCCACATTTGTATGATAGTATCTGGAAGTATGCCAATTCAATACTACCTTCATTATGCAATTTGAAAAAAATAACTGGATTAGGTCAAACAAGCATCAAGTTATACCGTAGACCTGTAGTTTGCATAGAAGGCCAGCATACCATACTCTGTCAAATGCTTTGGAAATATCTAGTGCAACAGCTTGAGCTTCACCATTCTTATCAAGAGCCTGATATTTATGCTCTGTGATGGTCGTTAACATATCAGCAGTAGACCCGATTAAGCGGAAAACATACTGTTTATCAGAGAAGAGGCCGTGAGATGTGAGATGTTAAACCACTTCAGCATTGATAATAGCCTCGAACATTTTGTCAAAAATCAGTAGGAGGCTGACAGGGCAATAATTAGAGGGGTTTGAGGGTTTTTCAGAGTTTTTAAATACAGGAATAACAGTGGAAAACTTCTTATAGAGTTTGGAGAGGACAGAGGAGAGTTCAAGGGGCACAGTTCTTCAGGACAATGATTGAGATTCCCTCACCTTCGCTCACCTTATGTGGGTCAAGCTTTGAAATTATGTTAGAGCCTAGCGAGTGGGTAATGTGAACACCACTCAGTTGAGCCTCAGTTCTAGGTGGGAAATCAGATAACTCAGATGAATTAAATGTTGAGTTGGTGGAGAATCCGCGAGCAAAGCATTCAGCCTTATCCAGTGAAGATGTGAGGACCTCAAATTCATTGATTAAAGTGGGAATTAAGGGATTGCTGTTATTTAACACATTTTTACAGAGCTGCCAGTAGTCTTTAAAACCAAACTTGCAGGATGCTTTATTCTTTCAACAAACAACAGCTTAGCATCATTTAGGATCATTTTGCACTCATTGCAAGCAAAAGCAAAATGTTGCCTATTATGGTCAGACACATGGCTCCAATAAAGATGGAATAAGTGATTCCTGTGGGCAATAGCAACTAAGCAAACAGGTTAGAACCATGGGGACAAATTGGGTTTAATTTTCTGGCTGGGATGAACATACCTATGCCAGCCTTCACCCAAGAGGAGACCTCGGATGCACAGTTTTCAATGGGAAAACTAAAAACTTTGTTTCGAGGGATGTCACACAGGAAACCATGGAATGACTCTACATATTCTGCTGGCTGGAGGTTCCTGGGGGGAGGGAAAGTGGAAGGAGATATTAACAGAAACCACAGCATGATCAGAATCAGAGATAGACATAAAACAGAGAGAGAGAGAGAATGGATCTATTTTTAATCTGTTTTTATTACTTCAAAAGTTATTTTTAATGCTTGAAACACACGCCCCATTTATTTTTTTTTTAAAAACAGTGTGTATTTGATTTATTTTTCTTTTGGCCTCTTACTGTCACTTATTTACAGAATAATCATCTGAAAGTTGCTATAAAAAATAGAACAAAATTAAAAAGAAAGAAATATGTTTCAAATTAATGAATAATTTGCAGATTTTTCATGTAAGGAATTCCCATGAATATCACATAAGGCAGAGTGATAGAAATCGTCTAAAACAAGATTCTGATACACTCGATACAATTTATGTTCTCAACTTCATGGCACATAGTAATATCATACAGAAACACCAGTTCTCATTCATATTAAAGTTAAGCAACATTGTGATGGTTAACTGCTTATATATATAAGTTACTAATTTTACATTTACACACACACACATATATATATATATATATATATATATATATATATCCATAAATATAAGCATTTACTAATTATATATACATATATATATATATATATATTTACGCTCTCACTCCCTGATTGAACACTCTGTAAGAATGGTAGACTTTGAAAAAACAGTAGCTACTCTGGCATCTACTCATTCAGTTAAGAATTAGAGCACTCTGGCCACTGGGGTATAATACATAGGCTAAAAAGTCTGCCTCCTTTTACCAAGCGGCCATAGCTCAGAGGTAGAATCACCGAATGACACCAATTCAGTTGGGTTTCAATCCTGGGTTAAAAGCAATTGGATGTCTAACCGTACTGATGAGCTGTGATACAGCGAAACAGATTTGTCTGCAGATGACTATATATATATATATATATATATATATATATATATATATATATAAAGTTAGTAATTTTATACATATATGTATAAATATAAGCAGTTACTAATTTTATCTATCTATATATATATAAATATAAGCAGTTACTAATTATATATTAGAGAGAGAGAGAGATGTATAGAAAGCTTAATGGATATTATCCAAAGCAACATATATATATATATATATATATATATATATATATATATATATTATTTAAAGTTGCCATTACCACACCAAGATATAATACATTTAAAAAAAAAAAAAGAGGGATGATATTTTATTAAAAAAACAGGATACAGAAGTAACATAATGTTTAAAATTTGCTAAGCACCTTTCGACCGACCCTTCTTCAGAACAAAAATCATCAGTAATTTAAGACTGAGTAGCTAATAAAAAAAATTTTTATTAACAATTTAAGTAATAACAACAGACTTCAATATATCTAAGTGGAGTCTGTTCCATGCCCTGTGCAATATAAAGAAAAATCCAGGAGAATAACTACAGCCAGCAGAATTTAATAAAAGCTCACCAATTGCAAATGCATAAGTTTGTAAACACCCAGATATTACCAGCACATGATTGTACACTTGGCCCTGGACATGTTGGGTGATTCTAACTTCCAACCTCTGGATGGTTTTGCTGACATAGACAAACTCACATTGATATTTATATTGATAAACAACTAAATTGCTTTGATGGGCAGGTAAAACATCTTTACGGTAAGGAAGGAAAGCCCTTCTAGGTGTAAAAATGCTCTAGACCATGACAGTATTGAAATGCCACTTAATGGTAACAGAAATTTTATCGACATATATCTGACTAATGGGACCAATCCACAGTAGTCTGACATATACAGGACATTTAGATGGCCCATAGATCTTAGTCTCATTGAACATAGAAATTTTTCATTCAATGGCAGATGTAATAACACATTTGGGATAGCCATTCATCAGAAACAGTTGTTTAATTTTCTTTAGTTCAGCATTGAGTTTGTATCAGAACATGACATTAGAGCCCGATGGGTAAGACAGCTAATAAGATTCCTTTTCCTGGTTCTGGGAGCAAAAGAGTCCCAAGTAAAGCCCAGAGAAAATGGGTTTATGATAAACACTAGCAAGAAAGAATGAAACTGTTCTTTCTACTAGAACATCTAGGAAAGGTAACCAATTGTTCTCTTCTACCTCCATAGTATATTTTAATACAGGGTGGAGATTATTCAAATATGAAAAGAACACTTCCACCTCACTACTATTAAGAAACGATGTAAACATATCATCAGCATAGCAAAGTAATATTAGAGTTTATCAATCTTATCAAAAAACTGTTTCTCATAAAAGTCAACAAAAATGTTGGCCATCAGAGGAGCTAATGAGCTACCCATAGCTACTTCATCTGTCGATACATGTAATTATTGAAGATGAAGGAGACAGACTTAACCACCATCTTCAACTTGACAAAGACACTCTCAGAGATGAAAAAATTTTTACAGTAGAAGAAGCAGTTACATTTAACTATTTCGATAGTAGTAGCATGCATAAATACATGTGGTCAGGAAACCAGAGCAAAAAACTCAGAACAGTTTCCACAAAAATAATTTTAGAAAAGACAAAGGGAAGCTACATCACATCAGTGGGAAAGTAACTGAAGGCAGAATGCCAAGTCATGATCGATTATATTGCAGATCTTCTTTTAAATTTTGTCAAGAACCTCAAAGTTAATAGCAAGAGCATCTGACCAGATATAACAACACTATTCAATGCATAGAGAAATGGTAGATTTATAAATGTGTAAAATGAATTCTGATGAGAAAGATTTTCTGGCTTGATACTGTGACCCAACCTTCCTAGCAGTAGATGCAGTTATAAATTCAATGCAGTCAGTTCATTTGAGGTCAATTAACTAACTGGTATTTAAAACCCACTACATCCTTAAGGGTTATTTTGTTTTTTAAACTCTGAATCCCATTTTAGATAAATCCAATAAAACCCTCTTCTTTAAAAATTATTCAGATTCTTAGATGTGGATGTGCAGGTGGTGCAATGGATAGTAGCTCAGAACAAAAAAACAGAAGAATGAGTTCAAAGTTTGTTATATTCACTTAAACACAAGTAAAAACTTTGGGAAGAGATGAATCCATCTCTTTTCCTCTCAGCTATGGGTTAATTAAGACTTACTTCTGAAAAAAGTTATCTCTAAAAAAAGAAAAAAAAAAACAAAACAACTCTTAATGCAAAATTCACTCACAAAAAAGAAAACTTATTTTTACAATCTAAAAAAAAATTTTGGCTTTAAATAACCTACAAATGGTTGATAAGCTGTAAAAAACAAATCAATTGTTTCTTAAACTCTGGAAAACATAAATATTACAATAAAATTAGCCATGAAGCCTTGAGCATAGGCCCCATTTTTTTTTTTTTTTTTCCTGCTGTATTTTTATCAGGAGTGAAAATTTTGGTATGCTGAGATTTCAGCAGCCAAACAATTATTGATTAAAGAATTCTTATCAAAACAAACCATGAGAACACATGAGCAAGACAGATGATAGTATCTGTGTCTTTTCTATATTACCAACAACAGGACTGAATTAAAGTGGCTTTCTCATGTATATAGAGAACATAGCTGATAAATCTTACTAATGTGACATTGTTCTTGTCAAAAACAATTATCAGGCATCTTATAGATGAAATAAAGTCTTGATTTTGGCAAACATAATGATATATTAGATATAGACTAAGCAGAGATCAATTCATTATAAGGCCCTAACAGTGAGGCACTTACAGATCCAACAGCACGAAACCAATATCAAAAAGCCTTAACAATTAGGCACTCCTAACACAAAGCCTTAACAATGGAGCCCACATGAAAATTAGACTCATTAGACGAATAAATTGGTCAGTGAGACAAGCTTGCTAACCATGTTGTTCACCTAATATAAATACCTAGAACTACTCAAGGTCAAGATATTTTCAAGTTAATATTAAAGTGATTACAATGACTGAGGTGTGTGATGAATTAAAAAAAAATCCAACAGAATTATTAAATTAGGAATAAATAAAAAAATTATTCACAGCAGACTATTGTCCTAATCTTTGTTGTTGTTGTTATCACAACTTTTATGACTGTTGCACTCTTCAGCCTTCATCAGATGTATGCCAATCTGGGTAACCTACAGGGAATTCCAAACTAGATACTTTGTTTAAACTCTAGGAGTAGCCAAGAGATTGAACTCAATTATTTTCACACTAAATTAACAAACCAATATTTTAATCAACTACGCTATTGTCTCATTCCAGACAGAAATAGGAAAATGTTTATAAATTTGACATGTTTCACTTTATTATAGCTTCATCAGACACATTGGAGGATGTTTTAAATTCTATAGTTTGTTTTCATTAGAAAGGGGTTAGAAGTGAAAATTATAAAATAGATGAGTGACCCTTGAAAAGATTAAGATTGTCATGTTTAAGAAAGCATCAGTATCAAGGCATCAATAAAGCCTCAGTATCAAAAATGTGCATTGTGGTGCAGTAGATATCACCTCAGAACGAGAAATTAGAGAGGTAAGTTCAAATTTCAATTGAGTTCATTACATTCACTAACACATACCCTTATTAATCTGCTACTTCTCCCTCCAGCTATGGGTTAAATAGGACAGATTGGGTTTTATGGCTTTGGTTGGCAACCAGTCTATCACAGCAAGAAATGGCAACTTACTGCAGGAAAATATTCTGCTCTGTCAGTCTTAGCTATTTTTTTGTAATCATTTCACCCCAAGGAAGGCAATACTGCTACTGGTGTGCAGTGGATTACAACAAGGGAAGAAGAAAACAGTATAGGTGATGTTGTAGAAAATGTAAAAGAGAGGTAGGATTCAAGGAGATAGATGGAAATTGACATTGTATTCAAACTTTGAGGTTGTAGCTATCAGAGAAGCATTAGTAAGGGATTTCTACAGGCAGGAAATGCAAGAGAAGAAACTGATAGAGTAGAAGTGGCTGTTACATTTGCCTATTCTAGCAGTAAAATGGGGAGACTTAGTTGCTAATCTATTTGCACTGGTAAATTAATTAGAGCAGGGCTCAACGGAATAAAGCATGTCAGAGCAAAAGCTGTGAAAATACTTGCAGGGAAGACACATTCCATTGGTGAGAAAGTTGCTGAAAGCAAGCAACAAAACCAGGATTAATTACATTGCAGATACTCCTTTGGGTTTTTGTTGAGAACCCTGGAATGAACAGCAGGGGCACCTGACCAGACATGGCAACAGTATTCCATACACAGCTAGATTTATAAATGTGCAAAATGGATACTGACATGAAAAACTTTTGGGCTCAGCTGAGCAATCCAACCTTCTTAGCAGTAGATATAGCTATTGATTCAAGGTATTCATTCCACTGATCGGTTGAGAGATTCAGGCTGCGAAGGTGCAGTGATCATGATTACATTTGAGACATTATTGCCCAAGCATTTATTACGTATGGCGCTTAACTGATCAAGTAGATTTTGTCTTTTGAAGTCTGTTGGTTAAAATTTATAGAATCTCAGATTTTCAAAATAATAGACTGCTCAAGTTCACCAGTATCAATATAGTATTTATGAAAATTTCCTGTGAGACTCATATATATCCTTGCCAGAACTGTTATTCATTCACTGTAAAACTTGTTATTCTTTCACTGCAACACAATTATGACAGCTTTTTTCCAATTTGGCATTCTCTTTTTATACTGACAGATACTATGAATATTAAATACTAGCAGTATAGCCTGGCATTGCTCTGGTGTAATGAAAGCTTTAAAACTAATCCATGATCCTGGAGCTCAGACTCTTTGGACGTTGGCACGAAAGACTAAAAAGCAATACTTGTTTCCAGTTAAAGCGAAACCGTAGACTGAAAGAAAAATGAATGGATGTAAGTAAATTTTGATTTCCTGGTATCGATATCAAATAAGTTTTTTTTTCGTCGTAAACTGAATTTTGAAGGCTAAATAAGTCCTCAGAGTAAATGGTATCATGGCTGAGACTAAGAACTACAATTATACCTACTTAGAGTCAAACCTGAAGCAAAAACTAAAATAAAAGAGCTGAAAAAAATACAGACATACAGGCAGATAAACAGACATACACACACAAACATCTTGCCTTATATATATATATATATATTATCAATTTTCTGCACTATTGTAAGAACTGCAACCTTGAAACTTCTGAATATCATTTCTTATGTCTTTGTGTATCAAATTTGATTACAATTGGACCACTCCTTCTATAACCCGATATTTTGGATTATCGATATTTATGGGGTAGTACCTCAACACAAAACCTAGCTAAGAACACTCGCAGATGCTTATAGTACAACTGTGTAAATTTTCAAGAAAATCGGTTTAGCTGTTTTGAAGTCTATAGGTAACGGATACACACACAAAGTTCCATTTATAAATAAGTTTAGATATGCTTCAGGTTAAAAATGGCACTTATTTCTCAGGAGAGAATTTTTTTTTAATTGGGGTTACCAAGCTATGCACAGCTGATACAATATTTCTTTTGTAGCTGACCAGTAAGTCCCTCATATCTAATTGACCTCTTACAATCAGACCTAGTATTTCTAGGATGTGCGTTGTGCAGTGGATATTGGCTTGGAACTCAGGAATCTGAGTTCAAATTCCAGTTGAATTCATTGCATTCACTTACGCACAAATACCCTCGGGAAAGGTATTAATCCATCTCTTTCCTTCAGTTATGGGTTTAATAACAGGACAGATTGGGTTCTATAGCCTTGGCTGGCAAACAGTAGAAAGTAATGGAAACCTATTGTGGGATAATCTTCTGCCCAGTCAGTCATGTCTCTTTTGAGACATGATCACCCAAGCGTCTATCATGTATGGCACTTAACTTGACTGATTTCCACCACAGTATATACTATATTTAAGAATGTAAAGGTGGTGTAACAGCTAGTGGTTCAGAACTAGAAATCAGCAAACCAAGTTCAAATTAAAGTTGAGCTTATAACATTCACTTTCACATAAATACTCTTGGGAAGGGTGTGAAACCAGCTTTTCACCTCCAGCTATAGGCTAAATAGTAAGTTTAACTGAATTATTCTCCTTTGACAGTCTAAGAGAATAAATTCAGTTCTACTTGGGTAAGAGGCAAACAGCACTATCCTATAAAAACCTACTTGCTACAGAAACCACAGTAACATGTTGAGAATTGTGGCCCCATGCACATTATTAGAGTCTATTAAACTTAAATACAGGGTACAACAGGTAAATTTTCACCATTTTATATTTTTAATTTCACAAATGTGCACTGTTTTGGTTTTATTGACTGCATAGTATAGTAGAGTCAGTTGGGCACCATCTATGAGAAAAAAAACACCATGATGCAATTTTCTCCACTAGAAATTTGAAAACAGCATGCTGTACTACTTGGTGTTCATATCAGAAGCTCTAATATTAACATTTCAGACTGTTCAAATGCTCTGCACTGTCCTCAGATAGACACCCAAACAGAGTTAGATGAGTCTAATGGTGATTATGAATCACTTTTTGAGTAATCACAAGTGATGTTGGTGTTATGCCTCTATTTATTTTCCTAGAGAAACTCAAACACTGAGGTCTACATCAAGTGCATTGAGAAGGTAGTGCTGTCCTGGATCAAGAGGGTGGCTGCTGGAAGATCCTATGCCTGGCAATGGGACTCTGCACCATACAACTCAGGCAGGAGAACTCAGTCATGGCTGTCAGACAATTTCTGTAACCACTTCACCCCTTACATCTAACCACCTAACTCCCCAGACTACAATCTCCTTGGTTATTATACGTGAGGCACTGTTAAGCATGTGATCCACAAAACTCCTTGTAAAACACCAAAGATGAACTGAAGGCAAACATTATGACAGCATTCACCAACTCAAATAAAGAGACTGTCAAAAAGAATTGCAGGAGATTCTGAAGTTGTTTGGAAGCCGTGATTGAAGCCAATAGTGATTTTATTAAATAAATTTACTTTATAGTATTTCAAAATATTTTCGTGTAATTTTGGTAAATATATCTCTTAAAATGAGATGTCAGTGTTATTTTTATTTTTGTGTAATTTAGACAACAAAATATTCATCACACCTTGTATATTATATCTAAAGTATTATGCTTTTATTTAAATTTTAGATTTTTTTAACTGTAATAATGTTTTATCAAAATAAAAATACATAGAAATTCATATCATTTTGTATTTAACAAAATAATTTTTAATAATTCTGATAAACAAACCTCCATAGACATTTTCAAAATTTCAAGTCTTGCACAAAATCTCAAAAAAGGGGTACCCCAACAACAAAACTGATCTTATTACACAAATATTGCTTGCTACCTCTCAAATAGATTCCCTCAAGATATCACCAATTCTTTTTCAAAGAATAACATAGTCTAGCACAAGCCCACAAAAAGAAGAACCCACCCAACAAAACTGATCTCATTACACAAATGATTACTATCTCTACAATAGGTTCCCTCAAAATATCACTGACTTTTTTTTTGAGAGGATTTTTATTGGTGTCAGGTGCAAAGACTCAATGAAGTTCTACCTCAGCAGCACCATGGTATTTATGAAGAAAAGAAAGAATGAAAACTGTCATTGAGAAACAACCACGATAACTCTTTTCAGAATGGCTCTTCTTGAGCTGGAGCAAAACAAACTTGAAGTATTATGTTCATGTTCGTTGCTCAGTGGCAATGGGAATTGATGTATCAACATTTAACTTTTGTGTTTTTTTGCTGAGTGTAAATTGTTGCAAAACAATTTACCAGCATTAGACTTTCACAGTCAATTTATCAACATTGGAATTCCATGGTCAATTTACCAGCATCGGACTTTCATGGTCAATTTATCAGCATTGCAATTCCATGGTCAATTTACTAGCATCACAATTCCATGGTCAATCTACCAGCATTGCAATTCCATGGTCAATCTAACAGCATCGCAATTCCATGGTCAAATTACCAGCATCAAAATTCCATGGTCATTTTACCATCATCGGACTTTCATGGTCATTTTACCAGCATCGGACTTTCATGGTCATTTTACCAGCATCGGACTTTCATGGTCATTTTACCAGCATCGGACTTTCATGGTCATTTTACCAGCATCGGACTTTCATGGTCATTTTACCAGCATCGGACTTCATGGGCATTTTACCAGCATTGGACTTTCATGGGCATTTTACCAGCATCGGATTTCATGGTCATTTTACCAGCATTGGACTTCCATGGTCATTTTACCAGCATTGGACTTCCATGGTCAATTTACCAGCATCGGACTTCCATGGTCAATTTACCAGCATTGAACTTTCATGGTCAATTTACCAGCATCAGAATTTCATGGTTAATTTACCACCTTCGGACTATCATAGTCAATTTACCAGTGTTAGACATTTGCCTCTCTTCATATACTGTAGGATTCATTTAGGAAATATAAATGGGAATGAGTCAAAAACAAATGTAATTTGTTTTGTTATATCAGAAATAAGAAACACAAACAAACATATCATACATCAAGATACAGCTTCACATTACAGGCTCACATCTGTTCTCAACATAGTCCTCACCTCTTTCAATGGCAATGTTTCATTTATGAATGTGGGCATGTATCACATCTTCATAAATGATACCAATTTCTTACAACAGTTTTCACTTCTTCATCACCAACTTAGCACTCTCAGACTTCAGTTCCCTTTGTTTCAATGAAGGATGCACTGAGGTGTAAACCTTATGATAACAGGTCTATACAACTAGCTTACTAGCTGGATCTATAAGTAGGTATTCTGATGATTTAAAATATATATTTCTAGATGTGGGCTGAGTCAATACTTTTTCAATACCTCCTTCTACAAGGTTTGTTCAAAAAGTATCCAATCATTTTTTAGTATTTTGAGTACCAGTTGCACAGCCTTGATGTTAATTGGCAACCAATCCAAGAAGACCTAACAGTACATATGTGAACTCTCTCATGAGGTTAATTTGAGCCATGATTAAGTCAATTGATATATTGTTATCATTACATACTTGCAAAAGACTTTTATCTATGAAGAAAAGCACATGAGTTGGATCCAAATAGATATTGCAGCTTACAAAAAAATAATATACAGTTATGATAATGGCAATATTAGCAGTTTCTTTATAAGGAAACATTCATCATTCATTGACTAAGCAGCCAGTGCTACTGTTGTCTGAAATTTGTAAAATCTTTTTCTTAAAACAGTTTTTCAGTAAAATAGGTTTCTCACATCCATTCACTGTTATTGCTCTTTCTAGTATTGATAGGGGGTTTCCTTCCCTTTAGTAGTGTGAAAAGTTAACATCTTGACAAAATCATTTTTCCCTTCTGCTACCTATTGTAGTTGTTATTGTTATTAGAAAGTCTTTTGTTGATGTGGTTTTGTTATTTGGTAAAGATCTTTGTACTTTTCAGCATGAATAAACATAACTTGATAGTGAAACTGATTATTACTTGGTATGGTTGCAACCCTTGATTTGACCAGATGTCTGGAAGAATAATCCCATTCACAATAATGGTAATAAAGAGATAGCCATTGCTTTATAAGGAAACGTTCAGCATTTATTTACTAAGCAGCTAGCAATACTTTTAGTTGAAATTTATCAAATCTTTCTCTTAAAACAATTTTTCAGAAAAATAGTTTTCTCAAGTTCAGTAGTTATATTGTTCTTTCCAGTATTGATGGGTCTTCCTTTTTAAAATTTTACTTCAAGTAGTATGAAATTATGTCATTATTTTCTCTTCAAGTGATATCCATTTTAGTTATTGTTGTTTTGAAAGTCCTCAAATTCCTGTCATTTGGTACAGTTCTTTATGACTCTGTGATATTCAAAATCAAAGAAATACAAAAATTTAAAAATTTGGGAGCTGTTTTAACAGAGGACAAAAAGCATGATACTGAAATCTGAAAGCAAGAGATGCATTTCAAAAGCTTAGCAGAGTAATAAGAAACAGAAAAACTTTGTTAGTGTCATGGCGGCATCACCCACAACAGAATGAACTCTTTCAACCATTACATATACCTCCCCTCACAAGAGGTGAGAATAGATAGCCAAAGTAGCTAGGAGATAGCCTGAGTAAGTAGCCTGAGGAGAGTGCCCTGAACTCAGCCAAGAGTCGTCTATGAACACTGCTACTGTAACGACCATTACAAGTCCCAGTTCGTGGGCCGAATCATAGTATTACTCACTAACCAGTATTATTGTTCCACTAACAAAGTTCCAAGTGTTGTATTTTGCTGTGTTTAATGTATATTCGTTATTTCCTATTTTGGTTGTTTTTTATTATTCTTGTTGGACCTTTAACCAGGTCCACAACAGTTAGAAACAAAGGAATGAGTACTGAACTGTTACATGATATATTTTCTTTTATATGACAGTGAATGCTAAA
The DNA here is from genome assembly GCA_037127315.1 of Ascarosepion bandense. Classification (NCBI taxonomy): domain Eukaryota; kingdom Metazoa; phylum Mollusca; class Cephalopoda; order Sepiida; family Sepiidae; genus Ascarosepion; species Ascarosepion bandense. Next base: position 2,211,669 of record JBBBDQ010000124.1, on the reverse strand, counting down.
CAATCTCTTCATGAATGAAGAGCTGTGAAGCAACAGAAAGATGGTTTTGCAGGAGGATGCTAAAAATACCATTGACCAAATATATAAGCAACAACAAAATTTTAGAGAAATGGAAACAAAAAGGAAACTTATAGTTAACATTGGATGTGCATTGTGGTGCAGTGGCTATCGACTCGGAATGAGAAATTGGGGAGCCGAGTTCAAATTACAGTTGAATTCATTGCATTCACTTATACGCAAATACCCTTAGGAAAGGTATTAATCCATCTCTTCCTTCCAGTTATGGGTTAAATAGCAGGACAGATTGGGTTCTATAGCCTTGGCTGGCAACCAGTCTACTGCAGAAAGCAATGGCAACCTACTGTGGGATAATCTTCTGCCCAGTCAATCATGTCTCTTTCAAGACATGATCGCCCAAGCGTGTTTCATGTATGGCAATTATTTGACTGATAGTTAACATTAGAAAGAGGAAGTTGAAATTTCTAAGGCACATAATGGGGAAAGAGGGCTTGGAAAATCTGATACTCACAGAACAGATTAAAGGCAAAAGCGACAAAGAAGAACAATGCATAATATACACAGTGAGCTTGAGTAAATAGGTTACAGAACAGGGTTTGGAAGAGATAACAAAAAGACAAAATGCATCAAGAGATACAAAGAACAGAAAATTATGGAGAGCTATGATCACCTACATCTTGAGGGAACATGGCATATAAAGAATGAATGCCAGTCTACAAGGTCCAAAAGACAATGGTCTTCACTATGACTTACATGATTTATTTTCTTCAAGTCATTTTTAACCATTGAGCTGAAGAAATGGTTGTATACGACTGACAGTTTAGATATTTCTCAATAGGTTTGGACTATGCATAATATCTATATGAAAGTCTTAATCTGATAAAGTTATTTAAGAACATGACTCATATTTCCAGGTTAATGTTTTGACTTTGTAGCTATTTGCAGTGTTGTGCAAAACTGCACTGAGCACAGGTTAATTTATATTCAATTTCCTTTTCTCCGATACTAATTTTTTCATAACTGAATCAATGATTTTACTAATTTCACATCTTGAATAATCAATTCAGAGTATGCATATTATTCCAATTCCAGATCATAGTATCTATTTTGGAAAAGTTTATTTTGAGTTCTATTTCTTGGGACACTTTATAGATAGCTACAGGTATTTCTTTATGACCAAACATCAACTATTATCAATTGATCAAACCTGCAATAATTACAATTATATCCACTGATAATGGTTCAATTTCCTAAATGCAAACAGTGGTTCAATCCCCACATGAAACTGAAAAAGTCCGCTTTCATTCTTTTACCGACCCCATTCCCATTCAACTCTTATGCTTTCCAACTACATAATGAAAAGTCTGCAGGAGTCGGAAAAAGAATGACATGTTCTTCCTTTAAGAGGAGATACCCAAAATATGATTTCCAGTAGAAACCCACTGACAAGCAGGATAGAAAACTAAAATGAACACAGATATCTCAGTGCTAAAACTGTTAAGCAGAAAGGAGACTGCAGCCTAAAAAAAGAGCAAAGTTCAAACTTGGTAAACACATGATTCACGTAGTAAAAATATTGATTCTTGGTGTAGCATGAATACAGCTTGTTAGAATGCAAGCCAATAAACAGGCATTTAGAATACAGGTACGTCATCCTGATGTTTTGCTTGCTAAGGTCAAGTCATTTGTATAGTTTTCAAAATCTAAAGTTAAACTTATAAACAAAGATAGTTTTTTTAGGCTCTACAAACTGGATACCCAAATAACATGTATATTAACTTGTCAGTTCAATATAAACAGGGGTAGTTTATAGTGAATTTTCTAAGCAAAGTTAGATTTGAGTGATGTCAGACTTCATATTCTTTTTTCCATTTTTTTTATGACAACATTTCGATCCAGTCTCTGTGCTTTTGTCTTTTGTATAATTTACATGAAAGGTACCATCTGCAATTTGACGATGAGTCATTATTATGGGTCATTGAGAGACTTTTGGAATAGTGAACTCATACTTTTTGTTGCTTTTACTGTAACTACATTTTGATTAACCCATTGTATAAGATCCTTTCCAGTAAACATTTCAGAATAAAAGGGGAGAAGTTCTTTTTTTTAGTTTCTGCTTCAAAAACAAAGCCAAAACTACCATAATTTTTAGATAAAGCATTTCAAGAACTGGTCAGATTATTTTCTCATTAGCATAAACTGTTAATTGATCTATTCTTTTGTTTTAATTAAATTTCACTGTTTTGAATCACCAGAAATTAAACATGGATTTAGCAATATTTTATCTAAAATTCTGTGGTGACAAAGGAAAAAAATAAAGCTTAATTCAAAAATGAATTTGTGTTCTGTTTTATCTTTTAAAAAAAAAAATCAGTAAAAGATTGGGTCAACTTTAGCTAGCCATTAAGTATGGTAACTGTTTGTGCTTTTCTATCAGGCTTTAGCAACTACAACCTTTCTTACCCAAATAAAAGAATATAATTATCATCTTTCCAATTTATGATGTTATTACACAGTCTTCCCACATTTCTTTTCCATTTTTCTATACATGGAAAAATACTTTTTCACAAATTTTCAAAATTTAGTATACTTTTTGTTAGCTATTGTTGAACACAAATTTTAATTTTTCAGTGACATCTCTGATGGTGTATTGGGATTTGGCATTATCCAGTTTACTCTCAAAATTTTTGTAGTGCTTCTTTGTTCACTTTACTCATTTTTTTTCAAAGCTCTCTTAAAAGCACCCACAAACTGTTCAGCTTGTCTGTTTGATCTTGGGTGATATATCAATTGATATTTATTCAACTGAGAACATTTTACAAAAATCTTCAAATTCATAAACAGTGATTTGTGTAATGTGCGTTGTGGTGCAGTGGATATCAAATCGGAACAACAAATCGGGAAACCGAGTTCAAATTCCAGTTGAATTTCTTGCATTCACTTACACGCAAATACCCTTGGGAAAAGTATTAATCCAACTATTCCCTCCAGTTATGGGTTAAATAACAGCACAGATTGGGTTCTACAGCCTTGGCTGGCAACCAGTCTACCACAGAAAGCAATGGCAACCTACTGCAGGATAATCTTCTGCCCAGTTAATCATGTCTCTTTTGAGACATGATCGTTCAAGCGTGTATCACGTGTAGCATTTAACTGACTGACTGATTTGTGTAATGTTATCTGAGACTATAACACCCAAAATACCATACTGTTAGAAATATGACCCCAGATTTTTTATTATTTGAGATCTGAACCTCTCCACTGCTATTTTTTCCTACAAATTCATTTGAGCTAAACTAAATCTAAATATTTGACATTGGACATGATAAATAAAAGGGATTTTCAATGCTTGGAATTAATTCAAGCAATACTTCTAAATACATTGATAATAATTGTGCGAGAGAAAACAATGCAAATGATATTACAAGAAACATGTATTATGATTTTACTATGAACAGGCAAAATAAAATGATTTTCCAGTTTGAATACATTAATAATCAGAAACACTACATGTTTTTCAGGACTTAACTTCAAGTCTAGTGCAACAGAATCCCAAACAAAGAACTGTACTAAATAGCAGAAACTATATTACTTGAGGACTTTCAACAACCACAACAACTAAAACAGATAGAACATGTAACTCAAAGAAAGAAAATAATGACATAATAAAAATGTTAACTGTTAAAAAGGATCTGGATCAATAAAATGAATAAAAACACTTCCCCCAAACCACAGAAAATTTCACCCTGAGGAGAAATTTCATTAAACTTAAATAATTCCCAAAGATTAAAACCACTTTGACAGGAAGGGAGACAAGATACTGCCACTGCTTAGAACACATCCATTAAATTGAGACACAGAAGTAACTTCAGAAATTTGTTAGGTGAGTTCAGTTCTAGGCAGGACTACAGGTGTCAGCATAGTTAACATTAACATTCCTCAAATATTTCAAATATTTAAAAGTTAAAGAAACCCCCATCAATTTTTAAAAGAGCAATAAGAGTTGCTGAATATGAGAAGCCTACTTTCTTGACAAATTGTTTTAAGAGAAACAATTTTAAAAAATTCAACCAAAAATATCATGGTCTGCTTGGCCAAATATTTCCACATGAAGACACAGCTATTACTGACAGAGAATGATCATTATGTTTAAAATAATTACTAATGGTTTTAATACAGACATGCATTTGAAATTATTTAAATCAAGACAAAAAGATATTGTCAGTGGTTAGTAATTAATTCATGAATTACAGACAGAACAGAGCTTTTGTGTGTTTAAAGTAAAAATATTATTAGTGATTATGTTAGAATAATGATTTATAAGAAGAAAAGGTAGCCAATGGCTTTCAACATATGGCTTTTAATTATCTCACCATGATTGGTTCAAGATTTTCCTCCTTGATAAACTCCTTTTGGTCATGTCTTTTATCATCAGTCCTGATACTAGTTTGTTTACTTGTAAAATCTATAAAACTTAAAGCTTTTAATTGTCAATTATGATGACCAGTATAAAAATAATTCTTAATTTAATTTTAAAACATGAGTCACAATTATCAGGTAAACTCCCTTCCACAAGTCTGCTCTCCCGACAGTTACAATCTCCAGGTGTTTAAATGTAGGGTCAATAGACACCTCCTATCACACTAACTCCCAACTATTCTCACAACACTCTCATCTACCCAACCCTCATTCTCGGTATCCTTACCCGCCTATCACCCACCCTCTGTCATTTCCTATATTTAATCAGCCTTTCTCCACTCTACGTAGCCCCCTGCACAGTAGTGGCAGTGACATGCCTTGCTCGGGGTGAAACGCTTATAAAAAAAAAAAAAAAAAATGAACCATAAAATTGTCTCAAAACACAAAGAGAAAATTGTGGGCTTGCATCCACTTTTCTTAATCCTATTACAAAATTTTTATCCATTTGGACACCTTCCAAAAGAAAAACAACAGAATAATAGAATTTCTGTTTTTGGATAGAGAAAGTATTGCAAACAAGTTATTTTTTTAATCACTTTACCTAAAATCATGGCATAAGGCCACTAAGATACAAGGGATAACTGAGAGTGAAAAAAAATGAGAGGCTATTAAAACATCAGTGCAATTTTATGGCAAGGATGAATGAGCAAGCACAGTAAAAGAAGATGAGTAAGTAGAGTCAATGACAAAGAGAAAGTGATAATAAAAACTGACAGGCCCCACAGTGGCAGGTCAGCCGCTACTTTGAGAGAGAACAAGGATAAATAAGCTGATCTTTCCATAACAACTGTCAAAAAAATACTGCAAATCTCTGAAGCAAGAAGAAAAGTGATGTAATTTTGTAATTTGACAATGCAAAGCCTCAGAACAGTTTAAAGATCAATCAACAACCACTTCAGGATTTCATCTGTTCAGATATATGAAGGAGGTACTCAGAGGACAACAGTTTTCCAATGATGAGGTAATGATGACTAGAAAAACAGCTAGGAAACTTTTATAAAACAAGTCTACAAATTTTTGTTCAAAAAATAAATGGAATACCAGGATTAAGAAGGAAGGTGCTTATACTGAATGCTACATTTGGAAGTCTAATCAAAAACTCCTTGCCTACTGGGACCTGAGAGACCAAGTGAATTAATTATTTATATTATTTACATTGTTTGGACAGTTGTTCTCATTGTTGCTATATTCACAGCATTTTGAACATTGAACGCACCAACTTTCTTCACATGATAGGAATTTTGAACCGAAACCTTTATTTCGATCATTGGGATAGACTGAATGGCAGCAACAATAAGGACAACAGTCCGATCAATGAAAATAATGTAAATAATTACAATACTTCTTCTCAGAAATATAGACAAATATTAAAGTAAATGAAATGGGAAAATGAGGTGTAGATTGGTAGTGGTAATCACAATTGGCCAGCAGTGATGAATGGTGGGTAAGAGTGGTGGTTGTAAAAGAAGGATCAAGACAGTCAACTGACATAAAGGAAGTGGATAAAGAAACCAGATGGAGTGTGAAAGAATAGAAAACACAGAAATTTGTTACATTCCATTAGTCCTGGGTCTGATGATAAACTACATCCAGCAGCAAAGCGTCTGATTGGGAAGTTTAGAGGAGTGTGTAACCCCTCTTAGTTTCTGCTGTTTCCAGGTTCACCCTGATCTGGGGTGACAGCACATGTCAGGGTTTCAGCTATGAGCAAATAGTTAACCAAACTGGAGTCATTTAAGAGAAAAAGGAAAAGTTAGGCTAGGTCTTTAGCTTTATATCGCAAATTGTTTAACAGAAAGAAATCTCTAAAATAAAAATGTCTACATCTAATCTGTGTAGAATAAGGTAGGCTGAATTCTCTAACTTTGGTAGGTAATCTTCCAAAAGATGGAGCCTTGAGAAAAAAACTAAGTATCCATTCTCCTAAACTGGTTGGTGTTAGTAAGGGCATACAGGTAAAACTCACTCCAATATTTCATGATGGTTTAATTACAAGGCCATCAAGAAAACCCCATCTAACCTATGCTAGCATGGAAACAGACATTAAACAATGATGATGATGGGACCAAAGTGGAGTGAAACACAAGTGAGTCTAAGTTTTACTTTTTTTCCTCAATAAAGCACACTACTGTTAAATTTCTTATAATTAAAGCACAACCATTACTTTTCTTTGGTAAATCTTCATACTATGATTGGAGAATATGCTAAGGACTAGGTTTAGAATCCTGAAATTTTTATGTTCATTGTGATACGATTTGCATACTATTAGTATACTATTTCTTATAATTAAAAAACAGTCCTTTTTAACCAACTGTCATACAATTATTTTCCTATCAACATATAAAATGCCAATAAAAAGGCCATGTTACTAACATCTATCATGACTCATATCAAACTTTACGTGAATCCCTTCAGAATGTGGGCAATCATGGTTCTCTACAACTTCCTATCCTCTGTATCATTTAACAATTTTTGTCTTTTTACTATACCTCCCAATCCTAATTCTGCCATTAATTCACATAAACTTGTCAGGTAGGTGGTGGCCTGCAGTCTCTCCAAGTTTCTTTTGCCCCTTTGTCGTCTATCTCTTTCTAATTCTGCGAATATGTCCTTTTGGTTTCTATTTTACTTAAAACTGTTTCATTGCTAACATTCTCTATCCATGGTATTTCAGCCTTCTTTTGTAGAACCATATTTCTATTGTCTCAAGTCTTTTCAGTGAGGAAACTGTTCATTATTGCAATAAAGAAAGATTGATATTACGCAGCAGTTCAGCAGTCCTTTCTTTGTTTTTAATAAAAATTTTCCTGTTCCTTTGCTTAGCTTCTGGAAGATAACTTTTCTTATTCCAATGTGCCTTCGGATTTCGGTGTCACATTTTCTATTCTCTATTAAAACACTTCCCAGATATTTAAAGCCTTTGTACTTGTTTAATTTTGGCATTTCCAGTTTTTAGTTTGCATGCAACAATGGACAAAATTAATGAACAGAAAAATATTTTTTTTAAAATTAAATGTGTGTTTATTATTAGCTTCAAGAATTTTGTTTACAGTCTTTCATCTTTGGTTCAATTTCTTCCATATTACTGCTGCTTCTTTCCAATATCACAACCCACACAATTCTAAGAATTGGAGAAATCCTGCAATTATTTTTCCCCGATTCTCCACTTATCTATTAGAAATATCTTTCCTGAATCCATAAACATAGAAACTTTGTTATTCCTGAAGATTGTTTCCCCTTTTATGAACTAATTAAAATGGCAAAAGAGCCAATCATTCAGGAAGGTGGAAATCTGCTGCTTAAGGACAATGAAGACTTCACCAGATAAAAATCAGGAATATAATCATATTAAAAAAAATTGCATAGCATTACACTAGATCCACAAGTGAAATCATTGTCACTATCTCAGTTCTAAAATGCTTTAGGAAGGTGCAATCATTTAAAAGTATAATTCTATATATATACATGATAGGGTTGCTGAAAAGTTCTCAGCCTTTACAATACATATTCTGTTGATTTTTCACTAAAATACTGATTAATCAACATTAATAGCACTCAGCAAAACAGGCATCTTGAAATTCATACCCATAGAAACAGACGTGATCATGTGTCCTGTAACAGAGAGGAAACACGTGTACTGCAGCATAACAAAGGATAAGATAACAGATACCATCTCTCTTCCAGCTGTTTTTCTTTTTTTTTTTTCTGAGTTCGAATTTATCCAAAGCAAAATGCCAACTTTGTTTTACTGTTTAAACCATAGCTGGAGGCATTGGTATCAAGAGAACATAACTGGCTCAGCCACAATTTGAAATATAAACAAAATGGTTACTTATACTTAGCATCAGAAAAATAGTGCTGAAATTTCCAAGGTACATAGAGGGTTTGGAAAATTTGGCACTCAAAGGACATATTTAAGGCAAAAGGGACAGAACCTGCCAAACAAACTTGTGTAAATGGTTGACAGGACAGAGATGAGGAGAGATAGCAAAATAACAAAGTTTGCTAAGAGCTACAAAGGACAGGAAATTGTGGAGAGCCATGATTCATCATATGATGAAGAGACAGGGCACATAAAAGAAGAAGCTGATTTCCCTTTCCATGCTGATAATTGTAACACATCCCTCATAAATTGCATTCAGGAGAAACATGTTGGGATGTAAATATAGAGAAGAAAATATTTTATGGTGAAATTTGAGAATCAAGGTCTCACATTTCACTGACTCTTTCTCTGTAACAGAAAAACCAGATATATAATTAGGTAGTTTTTGGTCATAATTAAATTAGACCAGTATGCAGTTGCATTAAAATGTGTTCAATACAATTTTATTGTAGAACTTTTTAAATGTAAAAACGAAAACAAATCTCATAGAGAAACAAAAAAAAAATAAAATTATAATTAAAAATATAACTGATGTGTCTCCCAATTTTAAAACATGAAATGCTATTATCTGCAATCAGAATTATGGATTGGGATCAAATAATGATTTTTAATTTGTAAAATATTTTGTTTTATAAATGCCACCGTAATTGTAAAAGAAAATAATTCAACCTAGGTTTCAACCTTTCAGTATCTTCAGGTGATTTACAATAACTGATTTTTCAAACACCCAATCAAGAATTTTTTTATGAACACACAAGTGGAATTTTCAAACAACAAAAAAAACTTTCAAAATTAGAGTTATTTAAAGATCTTAGAACATTTACATCCATGTTTGTATGATCCTAGTGCACACACACATACATCAATATGTAAATGAGACGAGACTTCTCATGAAATCATTACAAGTAACATTAATGTAGCTTCACTCTGCCTTTTTTCTTTTTCTTTTGAGTCTGATAACCAAATGAGTAACTTAAATTTTTCTTAATTTATTAAATATCATTACCTTGCTTTGGATGAACTTGTTAACATGCCAAGTAGATAAAAGCTTTAGTTGGATCCAGTGACTTGACTCTGACAGTTGTAAGTTCAATACCTGGCAACAGTAGTAGTGAGCAAAAACTTAGTTGAGTCAAATACAGATAACTAAGACATCTGGAAGTATCATGACTCATAGAACAAGAACAATCTACCCCAGTGATCAAAATAAAGGATTCAGTTAAAAATTCTAGTCACCTGAAGAAGGTTGGGGTGTACAACAGACGAAAAGTTGTGAATATGACATTAAAGATGAAGCAACAGTCTGAACAACATAAATTGTTAGCTTATGGTTACATCGAGCTATTTCAACTGAGAAGTGAGACCTAGCTGCCAATTTTAAATTCTAGGTTCCCAGAATTATCTTGATTTCAAAAAAGTTGTGAATATGACATTAAAGATGAAGCAACAGTCTGAACAACATGAATTGTTAGCTTATGGTTACATCGAGCTATTTCAACTGAGAAGTGAGACCTAGCTGCCAATTTTAAATTCTAGGTTCCCAGAATTATCTTGATTTCAAAAAAGGTACAATATATCTTCAATGTGCAGCAAGTGTGGTTCAAGTTAGAGGTGTTTCAGAAACATGAACAGACAGACAGAAATTGCTGTTTATTTATTTAGATTATAACCATCCACTCAACTATTTTTGGCAGAAGTTTAGCTAAACTGAAAAAATTCTTGTAATTTCATGGAATTTCCACATATTTTTTCAGTTTTATCATTTATTATTATATCTTTGTTGTTCCCTTTGGTCTTCCTTAAGTTTCTGTCAATTTCAGAAAATATTACAACTAATACTATTGGAGAAAATGCCAAAGTATATATTCATAAAATGGATTTAATGAAGGTTGGTGATGTAATATAGTGTTTTTAACATGTGTTTATGATTAGTAAAATATTTATCAGGATTTCTGCAAAGTATCTTCAGCATAATGAATTATTTTCTTTTACAATTAGGGTGACATTTGTAAAACAAAATATTTTACAAATTAAAAATCATTATTTGATCCCAATCCATAATTCTGAATACAGATAATAGCATTTCATGTTTTAAAATTGGAAGACACATCAGTTATATTTTTAATTATAATTTTATTTTTTTGTTTCTCTATGAGTTTTCTTTTCATTTTTACATTTCATGATGTTATATTGAAAGATTTTCTTTGTGAAATAAGACTAAAAAGAATTGCAAAAAACATTTTCTTCTGTTGTTTTAGTTTCAAAATGTTTTCCTGTTATAAATGTTAGGTGAAAGAAGAAAAATATTCAATGGTTTTGTAGATAATTTTTTTTAAAAATTCTGAACTTCAAGACTTTAAAATTCTCAAATACTGAAGATAAAAAAAAATATAATCACTCTTAATTATTTTTTTCTTATTTTATCTTCTGTGATTTGTATAACTGACAAATATTCAGTCAGGCATTATGTTTGTAATTAAATGAATATTTGCTTTTTGTAATATTTGCGGGGTTTTTTTTTATTAATTTTCAAAAAAAATAGTTTAGACGGTTTTACACTATTACAAACAATACAAAGAAAGAAAAAAATTCACACATATACAAAAGGTCTAGAAAATTAGCATCTATCATATATACAAAATAAATTGTTTCTTTTAATGATTTCACACCATGCAAGGAAGTAAAGTCAGACAGATATAAAAGATTACTAAGAATTTTTTTTTGTAATCGTGTCGCCCCAAGCAAAGCATTTAACTGCCACTGTTGTGCAGGGGTTACATTGGAGGAATGTTATGAGAAAGAGTGAGAGGTTTCAGCGGGTGTCAGGAAGTAAGTAGGAGAAGGAAAAGCATACTGATGAGAGTGGGGTGGACAAAGAAAAAAGCATGAAAAAGAGGATGTAAGTTAGCGAGACAGGAGATGACTATTGACTTTACATTTAAATTCTTGGAGATTATAGCTGTCAGGAAAGCAAGTATGCGGAAGGGAATTCTACAGGTGAGAAATGCGAGAAAAGAAGCTGCTAGAGTAGAACTTGCATTTATAATTTATTGGTTTCACAGTAAAAGGGTGGGACTTAGTTGCCAATCTTGTGGTTCGAGGAAATTCATATATAGGAGGTACCAGTGAGCTAAGTTCATCGGAGCAGAAGCCGTGAAAGTATTTGTAGAAGAGACACAGGGAAGCCACACTGTGTCGGTGAGAAAGCGACTGTATCCTAGCTGCATAGTCGGGATCTATCACATTACAGATTCTCTATTAGATTTGGTCAAGGACAAAAGAATAAGAAAAAAGAAAAACATTACTAAGGAGTGAAAACAATAAAAGAGTAATCTATAAGACAGTACATGACAACTGACTTTATATTTCAATTTTTAAAGATCAAATTTGGCTAGAAAGCATAGAGCTGGAAAAAGTTTCACAAGTGAAAAATGTGAGAAAAAACTGTTAGCATAGAACTTACGGTTAGATCTAGCCAACTCAACAGTAAATTGAAGAGACCTTTCCACCAATCTAGTACTGAATTTAAAAATCATAAAATCTATGTACAAAAGTGAAGAGCTCACCCAATTACCATGAAAGTATTGATGGAAAAAAACACAGGGAAGTTGTATTATGGTGGCAGGAAAGTAATTGAAGTTAAGATGAAAAGCCAGAAACAATCATATTGCACATTCTTTGGATCTTATCAAGAATCTGTAAATATATAGCAAGAGCACCAAACCATATGTGACAACAATATTCAAAACATGGAGGAATGGTAGACATATGGAAATCTAACATAGATTCTGGAAAGAAAAATTGTCTAGCACAATGCAGTGAACAAACTTTCTTAGCAGCTGACCTCGCAATGGATTCAATATAATCTTTCCACTCCATTTCAGCTGAGAATGTCAATCCAAGAAGGCAGAAGAGGTCACTCTCTGAAAGGCTGCCATTAGCCATGCAGATATAGAACATTTCCTATTGATTAGCATACTGATCAATTGATGCTATTATTGTTTTGTTTTTCTTTTTATCCAATATGAGCAAAAGAAAATCATTAAATACAAATGCACAAAAGTAACAAATTTGAAATCTATATATCTCCTCAAAACAAATACCAACTCAGTCAGCTCAGCCATCAGTGTTAACAGTCATTGTTCAGATTACAATCCCAGAGAAAACTTATTTTCAACAGGCTGAAAATCTTGACCTGCTAACTTTTTTCTTTTTTTTTCTTTATTACTTTCAGTCTGTTTTTTGGGTACTAAGAGTGGTGTTTCCTACTTTTATCTATCCTTCCAGGGTGAAAGTTTTTGTTATTCTTGGTTGATTTAGCACAATGAAATGACAGTTAAATGTGGCTTGCTGCTGAGATGCTCACCCCTACACGATCTACAGTGGCAGGGCAAGCAGAGTGATATGGTACGATGCTCAAAGATCTGAAACTATAAATGAACCCAATATTAGCATTATCAATGACACACCCCAATGTATCTTTGGGTAGTACATTCATCATCTCACCCGTAATACCCAATGATGTGTAAGGCAGCAACTTTTTGTTACTGCTTCCGTAACAAACTGTTTTTTTATGGGGCAGGGTTGTTAGCCCTGTGCCCAACCCCCAAACCTGGAGGACCAGTGGACCATTCCTGTTCCTTATGTTTACAGCACCTGATATTCCCAAATGGTCACCTATCTCAGTACTGACCAGGCTTGATGTTGCTTAACTTCGGTGATCGGATGAGAACCGATGTATTCAACACGATATAGCCGTAGACACATTAATATATTAATCACTCTTAATTATTTTTTCCTATTTTATCTTCTGTGATTTGTATAACTGACAAATATTCAGTCAGGCATTATGTTTGTAATTAAATGAATATTTGCTTTTTGTAATATATGCGTTTTTTTTATTTAAAAAATAGTTTACACAGTTTTACACTATTATAAACAATACAAAGAAAGAAAAAATTCATACATATACAAAATATCTATAAAATTAGCATCTATCATATGATATACAAAATTAGTTTTTCTTTTAATGATTTCATACTATGCAAGAAAGTAAAGTCACAATTTATAGTGGCAGGGCCAGCAAAGTGATATGGTACGATGCTCAAAGATCTGAAACTATAAATGAACCCAATATTAGCATTATCAATGACACACCCCAATGTATCTTTGGGTTGTAAATTGAGATAATGCTTTAATTCATGACTTTTTTTCATATTATAAAACTCAAAGAACTGATGACTCTACAGTTATAAAACTGAATAAACCATTCCAAAATTTCATTATGTGCTTTAATCAGACGACTCCCCAAATCTTGCTATGCCAACCATTAAATTCATCATAAAAGAGTTTAATATGAAAATAAAATAAAAAAAGGCTTTGATGCAAATACCAAATTTACCAACTAATCTTGGTGGAATAGAGTAAGAATTGTGCAGTACTACAAATAATGCCAAAGATTCTGGCATCAAATCTTTTAAAGGAACAAAAAACAAATTTTCTGGCTGATAAAAATAACAAAAAAAAGAAAACAAAAAAATATCAAATTATCTGTCAAAATCTCAATCAGAATTTTGTGGATGGTGAGTTAACCTTATTTATATTATTTACACTCAGACTAATATCCTGATCATTGTTGCTATAATCACTTTGTTTCGGGCCATTGCACCCTATAGCCTTCATGAACTGATTGTTGCTCCAGATATCGTTGAAAGAAGTTAGAACTAAACTCACTTAATCTAAGGGGGTAGATTGTTTTCATTCTGTTGTCTATGTCTAGAGATATCTTTTTCTTTTTTTTCATTAAGTTCAACTCCAAACAAAGCAGTAAAGCCATAGAGACCAAGGAGTTATTGGATGTTGAGGAGTTAGAGACGAGAACATTGCTAAAGAGTAAGAAAAGAGGAAGAGTAACCAGGAGGACAGCGATTAACACTAAATTTAAATTTCTGCATTTTAAAGTTGAGTCTCTCAAAAAGAACAAAACTATTTTTAAAAAACAATTCAACAACAAAATTGTTGAAAATCAGATTGATATTTCACAATTTAAGAATTTTCTGTCTACACAGTTGTTTTTTTTAAATATTTAATGTCATTAGGTTTCTTTCCAATTCTCTTCCTATTCACCAAATAAAAAGATTATGCCCATGCATAAAAATATCAAATGACCTGTGTTACACACAATGTACTTGCAAGTGTACATGTGGCAGTAATGTAACATTTGTGATACATACTAAATCCAGTCTGAAATTACAGTCTCAGAATTTCAGAACTAGTCTAAATCTAAATCTAAACTTATTTATAAATGGAACTTATGTCTGTGTGTGTCCATGTCTGTTACCTATAGACTCTGAAATGGCTGAATCAATTTTCTTTAAAATTTACATAGTTGTACTATAAGCGTCTGCGAGTGTTCTTAGCTAGGGTTTGTGTCGAGGTAACCCTGATAAATATCGAAAATTGATATTAAAAAAAATCAGGTTATAGAAGGAGTGGTCCGATTTTAATAAAATTTGATACACTCACAGACAAAGACATAAGAAACGATATTTAGAAGTTTCAAGGTTGCAGTTCTTACAATAGTGCAGAAAATCCATAATATATATATATATATATATATATATATATATATATAAGGCAAGATGTTTGTGCGTGTGTCTGTTTATCTGCCTGTATGTCTGTATTTTTTCAGCCCTTTTATTTTAGTTTTTGCTTTGGGTTTGACTCTAAGTAGGTATAATTGTAGTTCTTAGTCTCAGCCATGATACCATTTACTCAAAGGAATTATTTAGCCTTCAAAATTCAGTTTATGACAAAAAAAACTTATTTGATATCGATACCAGGAAATCAAAATTTGACTTACATCCATTCATTTTTCTTTCAGTCTACGGTTTCGCTTTAACTGGAAACAACTATTGCTTTTTAGTCTTTCATGCCAACGTCCAAAGAGTCTGAGCTCCAGGACCATGGATTAGTTTTAAAGCTTTCATTATGCCCAAGCAGTGCCAGGCTATACTGCTAGTTTATCCTAACTCCAAGTATTTGTCAAATTATAAACATTTCCCAATATCTATAAATAGTCTGAAAGTAGACAGTCCCTGAATTTCAGAAAGAGTCTTTGCCCTAACTCCAAGTATTTGTTAAGTTAGAATTATTTGAAGTTCATCAAAACTCATTTATCATTACTTTTCAGATGATCAGCTGATTCACTTTCCAGTCTTGACAGAATCCAAAAGCATATCCGCTTCCTTGTGGGTGACAAATTATTTTCCACCTGGCAATTCCTTTCTCACAGATGAAACAGAGCAAGTCTCTTGCTGCTCTATCATTATTTTTGTAGAAAGTGTTCAGATAAACTACATTCCTTAGTCCAGCGAGTTCTAAACCTTCATGACTAAAACCCACCATGTCTGGCACATTGTAACGGACCACCTTCATTCCCTTCATATTTCACTGGTGTGATGTAAGTTTCACTCAAGCAGCATCTTCCATGAAAAATTGCATTGTGTAACCAACTCCCTAGAGGATGCTTTTATGATCACTGCAATCTTTGAGGTATCTTGTACTCTAAATTTAATGTTCAATTTTAAAGATTCTTGGCTATATTTTTTCATCTGATTCCGTTATAACATTTTTTTAATTTATTATCCTACTATAAGTTTCTTTTTGTGTTTTGACTTTAAAGACACAATTATTATTTTTATTGTTTTGTTTATATTGGGTTGTCCAGAAAGTTTATGCCAATTTTTAAGAAAAATGAAAACAAAACAAATGCCATTAAATATTTATCCAACTAAATATGAACCATTTTGTGGCACAACTTTTCTCCTTCAATTTAAAGATTCTTTCTTCCCAGAATTTTGGTGGCTTCTTGGCTAAGAACTCATTAAGTTGATGTTTTATACCATCCAAAGAATTAAAACTTTTACCATTAATATTATTTTGCAAGGACCTGAATAAATGAAAATCCAAAGGAGTAGCATCTGGTGAATATAGCAGGTGGAGGAAAAAAATCCCAGCCAAGCTGAAAAAAATTTTGTCAGGTCCTGAAAGAAACATGAGGTCTGACATTATCCTGATGAAAAAACAACACCTTTCCTGTTTGTAAATTCTGGGCATTTTTCTTGTATTGCTAACTTTAATTCGTCCAGTTGCGAGCAGTACTTTTCAGAATCAAATGACTGGTTACTTAGCAGAAGTTCATAGTACAAGATTCCTTTCTATTCCCACCAGATGCACAGCATTACTTTGTTAGGATGAATATCTGCTTTTGGTGGCTGAAGTTGGCTCATGTCACTTATTATAGGATCTTATTTTGTTGAAAATTGTTGTAAACACTCCATTTCCCCTCCCATGCACAATTTACTTAAAAAAGGGTGCATTTTCATTGCTTTTATACAGCAAACCAAAGATAGAAATGCAATCCAAAAGATTCTTTTCATTCAAATCATGTGGTACCCAAACATCTTAGCAATTTGAATACCCAAGATTCACTCAGATAAATTTAGTGTTTCTGCCAATTTCTATGTTATCTAATGTGATTTATTTTCAATCAATGTCCTATAGACTAAACTATCACCCGATTCACACTCCACCCACGTCTACTGAACAGGTGAAGAGGCTCATCCCTTGTTCCCTGTTTAGGATGTGGTTTCCGGCTTTCTCTTTTCCAATCTTTTCACTCTTTTCTTTTCTTTTTTTTTTCAATTTGAGTAGATAGACTAAACTATCACCCGGTTCACACTCCACCCACGCCTATTGAACAGGTGAAGAGGTTCATCCCTTGTTCCCTGTTTAGGATGTGGTTTCCGGCTTTCTCTTTTCCAAACTTTTCACTATTACATAGCCCCCTGTGCTTCAGTTGCGTTAACGCCTTGCTTGGGGTGATATGATTAAAAAAAAAAAAATTTGTTTGTCATCTGTAACGGTGGCGGCGGTGGTTCTGCCTTAACATTCTTCATCAATAACGTTACAGCCACCAGTGACTTCCATAGAGTTCTGTCAGTTAATATATCTTCACCATACACAGCACATATCTTTTTTTGTTGCTTGCAAGTCATTTTTGCCTTTACAGAAATAAAAAAGCATCAGATGTCTAAAATGCACCTTATAATCTTTTATTTTCAGAGATAGTTGGAAGTTTGCTCTAATCAGAAATGTAAGCAAATCATATCTGTCAATAAATTTCATGTTGGAACATAAATGACTAAAAATCATCATAAACTTTCTGGACAACCAAATAGTTATTTTCTGGAATCAGGCCAATAGATCTTTTCCAAATATAGGATTTAAATAAAAGTGTGAGATGCTAATGTTTTAGGTGGAGATGGGGAGATGCAAAAGAATATTTTCTGATTTTTATTTTAGATTAATGGGCAGTAATAATTTTAGACGAATGATACAACTCAGCTCAAAAGCCTGATCATAGTTTTAGGCCAAGAATACAAATTTAATTTTCTGAGCAGTTCTGTCAAAAATTTGGGAAGCTGAAGCCACTCAGCCCTCCATCTCCCTGATAGTGCCTTGGAAGGACACTACCAGTACTTATACCTTACCAAGCTTCATAATACTTTTTTTTTCTTTTTTTTTTAATCATATCATCCCGAGCAAGGCGGTAATGCCACTGATGAGCCCCCTCTACGTAAGAGTGAAAAGATTGAGAAAGAGAAAGCCGGAAACCACATCCTAAACAGGGAACAAGAGATGAGCCTCTTCACTTGATCAATAGACGAGGGTGGAGTGTGAACCGGGTGATAGTTTAGTCTATTTACTCCAATTGAAAAAAAGAAAAAAGAAAAGAAGGAAAGGTTGGAAGAGAGAAAGCCAGAAACCACATCCTAAACAGGGAACAAGGGATGAGCCTCTTCACCTGTTCAGTAAACATGGGTGGATTGTGAACCGGGCAATAGTTTAGTCTATCTACTCCAATTGAAAAAAAAAAAAGACTTGAATATCATATATAAATAGTTGATGACATGAGCCTTTTTAATATATTAATTCAAGTAAAAGACCAACAAATATACCAATTGGCTCAATTCATTCCCAGTCATGCGAGCCATACAGATACTGTTCTCATGCAGATTCTATTCTCAGTAGATAATGTAACACAGTGGGCTCAAACAAGTGGGTATTTTTGAGTCGTTTGAATGATTTTCAGCTCAATTAGGAAAATGTATTATAATGTGGAGGAGTACATTCTGGTGCAGTGGATATCAGCTTTGAATGAGAAATTAGAGAGCTGAGTTCAAATTTGGGTTGAATTTATTACATTCACAGAGATGCAAATACCCTTAAAAAAGGTATGAATCCATTGATTCCTTTTCCAGTTATGGATTAAATAGCAGGATAGATTGGGCTCTATAGCTTTGATTGGCAGCCAGTTTAGCTGAAAGTAATGGCAATCTACTGCAAAAAAAGCTTCTGCCCAGTTGAGACATGACTGCCCAAGTGTGTATCACACATGGCACTTAACTGACTGATAATAAGATGCTATTAGTGTTTAAATAATGTGAAACAACTAAAAAAAAATTTATTGTTAGGAAACTTATATTTTAAATTTGAATTAAAAATTTACAGCACAAAATTAATATTTATTAAAATATACTTTTAAAAATTAGAAACTGGAATTCAAATTAAATTTTACCACTCATGTTGTAAACACAATTTGTTTGTAATATATATATAAAATGCTGGTATTAAACTTATTGTTCATATGCTAACAATTTGGGTTGTTTTCTGATACTGATGTATAGTGGAAAGACAAAAGAAAATTAGCCTTACATGAATTTAAAAATGTTTACCACTATTCGAACAAATTTCCCTTCATTCCTAACCACTGACAATTCCTTTTTAATTAATAATGCATTCTACAGGAAAAGAAAATATTCAATACTCATCAAAATAATATTTGCCACCTCTCTCTCTCTTTTGTATGTGTGTGTGTGTGTGTGTGTGTGTGTATGTGTGTATATATATATATATATATATATATATATATAGATTTAGCATAATGATGATCCACGTATACTGTCTTAATATGTATAGGAAAAACTACTAAAAAGTTGTAAGTTTAAAAATGTATTTTTTTGACAGTATTTATTTATTTCTATTATTATATTTATATATTTGATATTTCAGACCGGCCTTGGCCTTTCATCAGAAACATGATTTTAAAATCATTTATTTCTGATGAAAGGCTGAGGCCGGTCTGAAATATCAAATACATATATATATATAATAATAGAAATAAAAAAATACATTTTTAAACTTACAACTTATATATGTATATATAAGCATTTATCGTTGTCTGATATATCAAGAATAATATTGAGGAAAAAATGCATGAAAGTGTAAAAAACGTTTTTTGTGATGCATTTCGTCTGTTAGGACTTAATCAGACTAAAGTTGTTATGTTGGTGTGACTACACATGTGCACAAAAGAGGGACATTGGGAATTTTAAAATGAATTTTTTTTTTAATCAACCCAATTTCATTTAGATTCTTTTTTTTCCCCTTCACTTTTGTTAGTAGATATCACCCACTGTGATAATAGAAGTTCTGATAGGAATGGTGAAATATTGCAAAAGTCTGGGTGCAAATTTACTTGCAATCAAGTTACTCTCTAGATATTTTCGCCAAAGTGAACTATTTTCTCCTTTGATCAGAGTAGCAATCTGCATGTCAAAATTGTGATCGATCTTATTATGGTGGGCAACCAATGCATTTGATGTATTGTTTTATAAAAATGTCTCTTTTGTGTAATACACACACACATATATGTGTGTGTGTGTTTGTGTGTGTGTATATATATATATATATATATAAAAACATGTTACGGAAATTAAAGAAACTTGGTTATAAACAACTGACAATTTGAAATGATTTGTTTGAACATTATTTTTTATCGATACTCATATTTAAGTAGATATTCTGTTTTTAATTAAATGGTATTATATATTTATATCTACTGGCCTGATTATTTACGATAAATTTTTATTACGAAAATGTGTGTCATCCGGCAGGATTCAAACCTGCGACCCCTATCCACATAGGGAAATCTACCATTTGATCTGGCAAGGTTTGAATCCTGCTAGATGACACACATTTTCGGAATAAAAATTTATTGTAAATAATCAGGCCAGTAGATATAAATATATAATACTGTTTAATTAAAAACAGAATATCTACTTAAATATGAGTATCGATCAAAAATAATATTCAAACAAATCATATATATATATATATATATATATATATATATGCTTATATCAAACTGATTGTATATATGCTAACAATTTGGGTTGTTTTTTTCTACTGATGCATAGTGGGAGATACAAACAAAATTAAAGGTTACAACTATTCCGTCAAAGTTAACCCTAATTTCTTACCACTGACAATCCCTTTATAATTAATAATTCATTCTACAGTAAAAGATTAGGATGTACGTTGTGGTGCAATGGATATCGGCTCGGAATGAGAAATCAGGGAGCCGAATTCGAATTCCAGTTGAATTCATTGCATTCACTTACGTGCAAATACCCTTGGGAAAGTTATTAATCCGTCTCTTCCTTCCAGTTATGGGTTAAATAACAGGACAGATTGGGTTCTATAGCCTTGGCTGGCAACCAGTGTACCGCAGAAAGTAATGGCAACCTACTGCAGTATAATCTTCTGCCCAGTCAGTCATGTCTCTTTCGAGACATAATTGCCCAAGCATGTTTCACATATGGCACTTAACTGATCATTCTAGAGAGAATGTAATCGTCATTAAATACATTCAAAATCTCAATATATTCATTAAAGAATGGGAATCTTATTCAGCCATAAATACTTTATTTGAAGAATAATAGCTGCTTTTTGAAGTCAACACAATACAACATATGCCTATTCACAATTAGCAACTGATAGATACTATTTTGAAAAACAAAAAAAAAAAACTGGTACTGAGCAACTAAAATGAACACAGATGAAATTTTACCTGGACAAGAGGTCAAATTAATCAATGGAATAACTTTTAAGCAGTTCTTATTAACTTGAACATCTGACCTCTGTTCACTTGCACCAAAATAAGAAAGGTTACTTAAAATTAATAAATCAATTCTTCTGGCCTTTCAGCAAACATATTTATATAAGCTATATATACACAGATGTGTTTTATATATATATATATATAAAAGGCAAGGTGTTTATGTGCATGTCTGTTTATCTGTCTCTACGTCCTTTATACAAATCCACAATTTTTAGCTGATTCTCACCAAACTTCACACAAATATTCTTTAGACTACGTCTGAGCTCCAGGACCAAGATTAGTTTTAAAGCTTTCATTACACCCGAGCAATGCCAGGCTATACTGCTAGTCTCTAATGAGCTTGATTGACTCTTTTTATGAACGTTTAATTTTCAAAAGTTTAATATTTTTTTCTTTTCCATAAAGTGTTCGATAAATTTTATAATATACTTGTGTCAGTTAAGATTTCAGTTAGCTCTTTTAGCTGTCCTGACAGCAAAGGCTCATTTTATTTTTTTTTATTTTCCTTTGAATTTCTAAGGAAAGGTATCTTAAAATTCTCTTACAGTGACTATTAAAGGATCTCCTGACTTTAACTAAGTTAAAACTTAGAATTTTTTTTTTTTAAATTTGTGTAGATAGACCCCACTACTGCCCAATTCATATACCTCCCTCTTCTTTTAAACAGGAGTAGAGGCTCATCCTTTGTTTCCTATTTAAGATGGGATCCCAGTTTCTTTCCTCTCCTCAGGTCTTAACAGTAGTGCTGTCACAAGCTTTTTGTAATGTGTGTGAATGATGGCAATGCTTAATCATTCTAAGGGTAAGGCAGTTTCCTGGTTGCTGCTTCTGACTGGTAATTAGGAGCCCAAACTCTTAAGAGGCTGCTCTGAACAACAGTTGAATAATACTGGGGTTTCTTGCAGTGCCATGTCATGCATGGATGAGTGTCAATTCAGGTGCCTCCAGTGGGCAACCCTGAGGCTATATTATGCTGTAGTCTGTACCAGTTTCTTTCCTACACATGTTGCATTTGATGACCAACTGATACTACTACTCTAAGCCTCTCCTTAACAAAAACGTCTCTAATTATGACATCACACAAAGTAATAATTAAAACTAAAGCACCTAAACAAAAATCACCTCAACCTGTTAACATCTCTTTCTCAAACATCCATCGTATCCCTACCAACTTTTGCAGCATTGAACCCTTCCTCCACATAAACTCACCTGACATCTTCGCTCTCTGGAAAACTAATCTTGACCCTTCTATTCCTTTCCCTGATTTCTATATCCCTGGTTACCTTCCCCACTTTGGGAAGGATTCCAATGTCCATATGCATGGAATTAGTATTTATGTCAGTGAACATCTCCCTCTAGCTTGGGAGATTTCTCTTGAATCTCCAGGTCTTTCCTATATATGTCTCCGTCTCTCTCTACTAAGCTCAGTTAGCTTTCTTTTCTTTCTCTACGGCTCCCCTTTATCTCTTGACAGTTTCATACTTGGCAACATCTCAAACGATAAAAATAAAGCCATTTTCTCTCATCTGTTTACTCATATATTTGTATTTGGAGATTTTAATGACCTTCACACTAAGTGGCTGGAAAACTGTCACAGATCTTGCTGGTGTCCACACCACAAACTTTTCAATCACTCACTCCCTTGACTATTTCTTACACCCATTATCAAGTTCAAAGACCATAATGGTTCAAGACAAAACCATAATTATAGATGCTAGTTGGTTTTTCAAAATACAATTTCAGGATTTTAGAAATTTATTGAATTCCAGTTGAATTCATTGCATTCACTTATGTGCAAATACCTTTTCCCCACGTGTTTCTCTAATAACCCTAATAGACCTGAATTACTGCTAGATCTCTGTTTTACTTCTATCCCTAACTCTTGCCATATCATGCAGCTTTGCCCTCTTGGCAACTCTGATCATGCTGTGGTTTATGTTAATATCTCCTTCCACTTCCCCTCTCCCTAGGAACCTCCAATCAGCAGAATATCTTACTGCTACTAAAGAGCTGACTAGGAAGCATTTCCTGTGTGATGTCCCTTGGAACAAAGTTTTTAGTTTTCTCGTTAAAGACTGTGCATCTGAGATCTCCTCTTGGGTTAAAGTTGGCATCAATGCTTTCATTCCAGCCAGGAAGTTACAACTTAAACCCCATTTGTTCCCCTGGTTCTTCCTTGCATGCTCAGCCGCTATTGCCCACAGGAATCACTTCTTCCGGCTTTATCGGAGCAATGCATCCGACAATAATAGGCACATTTTTGCCTCTGCTTGTAATGAGTGCAAGAGGATCCTAAATGATGCTAAGCTGTTGTTTGCTAACAGAATGAAGCAGTGAATAGCATTCTGCAAGTTTGACTCCAAAGATTACTGGTAGCTGAGTAAAAATGTGTTAAATAACAGCAAGCCCTCAATCCCCACTTTAATCAATAAATTTGAGGTCCTCACATCTTCAGCAGACAAGACTGAGTGCTTTGCTCGCAGATTCTCCACCAGCTCAACATTTGATTCATCTGGGATATCTGCACATGACTTTCCACCGAGAACTGAGGGTCAATTGAGTGATGTTCACATTACCCCTTCAAAGCTTGACCCTCATAAGGTGAATGGTGGTAACAGAATCCCAATCATTATCCTGAACAAATTTGCCCCTGAACTCTCCTCTCCAAACTCTACAACTACTGCATCTTTACTTCTTGCTTTCCTACCTGCTGGCAGTCCTCCTCTGTGGTTCCTTTGTTTAAGAACTGGAGAACCATCACAGCTCTCCAGTTATCGCTCTATCAGCCTCCTACCAAATTTTGGAAAATGTTCAAGGCTATTATCAATGCTGAAGTGATTCAACATCTCACAGCCCACAGCCTCTTCTTTGATAAACAGTAATGGTTTCGCTTCACCAGTTCTATTGCTGATATGCTAACAACCCTCACAGAGTATATATACCAAACTCTCAATAAGAATGATGAGGATCAAGCTGTTACCCAAGATACCTCCAAAGCATTTCACAGAGTCTGGCATGCTGGTCATCTATGCAAGCTACTGGGCTATGGTATAAATGAATGCTTATTTGATCTAATACAATCAATCCTTTCAAATCACTTAATGAAAGTAGTATTGAACAGGCATGCTTCAGATACTATAATATGAACACGGGTGTCCCTCAAGGCTCTAATCTAGGTCCTACACTTTTTCGGATCTTTAACACCAATCTCCCTGATGTAATCAGATCCAAAGAAGGCATCTATGCTGACGTCACCACCATTTACTGCTGAGGCTGAAAAAGCAAACTCTGTTGCTGATCTTAAAAAGGACTACCAATCTGTGTTGGACTGGGTTAAGAAACGGCTCCTAAATTTTAATGCTTCCAAAACAAAGCTGCTATCTTTTAACCACCAGAGACAATTGCTCCTACCCACTCATCAGCATGGATCAGGCTAGTATCCTTGAAAGCAAAACACCACGTCTCCTCGGCTTAACTCTCTCAGCTGACCTCAAGTAGAATGACTACATTGAATCCATCGCTAAATCTGCTGCTAGGAAGATTAGTTCACTGTGTAGGGTCAGGAAGTTTTTCTCATCTGAATCCATCTTGCACATATATAAATATATTATCCACCTGTGCATTGAATACTGCTATCACAACTGGTCAGGTGCTATTCATCTCAGGGTTCTTGACAAAATACAACAGAAAATCTGCAATATAATCAATCCTGACCTGGTAGCTCAGCTTCAGTCACTTTCTCACCAACATAATGTGGCTTTCCTCTGTCTCTTCTACAAATACTTTCATGGCTTCTGCTCTGATAAGCTTAGCTCCCTGGTGCCCCCTCTGAATGAATTTACTTGAGCTACTAGACTAGAAACTAGGTCCCACCCATTTACAGTGAAACCAATCAAATGTAACTGCAATTTCTACTCTAACAGCTTATTTGCTTGCACTTCCTGCATGTGGAATTCCCTTCCATACAATTGCTTCCTTGACAGCTTCAATCTCCAAGAACTTAAATGTATTGTCAACTGCCATCTCTTATCTCCTTGACACGCCCCCACTTCTCTGACAACCCTTATATCATGTTCTTCTCCCTTTCCACTC
Organism: Ascarosepion bandense; assembly: GCA_037127315.1. Taxonomy (NCBI): domain Eukaryota; kingdom Metazoa; phylum Mollusca; class Cephalopoda; order Sepiida; family Sepiidae; genus Ascarosepion; species Ascarosepion bandense. The sequence continues at coordinate 2,186,170 of JBBBDQ010000124.1, read as the reverse complement.
TATTCTCATGCAAATCTCTTCATACCTGTGTTCTCATCCTTCTCTTTTCCATTCTCTGACATCTCCTGTAACTTGTTCCTCTTTCTCATCACTCTCCTCTTATGTAGCCCCCTGCACACCAGTGGCAGTACTGCCTTGCTTGGGGTGAAATGATTATAAAAAAAAATCCATATGCCTTCAGTAAACAACAAAAATAAAGCAATTGGCCTTGGTATCTCAATACTTTTGGGAGAAACTGTATATGTAAACTGATAGATGTATGTGTGTGTGTGTGTATATATATATATATATCACTTTAAATGTTATTTCCAGTGGATATTTATATTTGAGTAAAAAATTCATTTATTTATTAAACAGTATATTTATTTATTTAATTTTACCTACCACCTGAATGCTCAAGAAATCATATCTGGTAAGATTCGAAGCTATGTCTCTCTGGGCAAAGAAAGCTACCTGGCATGCTCTAACCAACTATATATATATTCAGTTATAATTTGAAATTAAGGACAGAATGGTTAAATAAAATAAAGACAAGAGGAAAACTGTATTTTAAATCGCCTACGTGTTTCGTCCTGTGATGGACTTTATCAAGGCAAAAAGATGAAATGAGCTTTATTCTAAATTATGTATCTATAACCAAACAGTGTTGGCAACCACAAAGACGCTCACAAATCATTTCAAAAGATTAACAGAATATTTTAGTTTTTAGAATTTCTTCATGTGTAGTGCAAAGTTACGAGATATTAATACAGTTTTCCTCTTGTCTTTATTTTATATCTATATATATATATATTTTCTATTTTGCTATTAAATATAAGAGACAATGAATGTCTATTATGTTTAATCATGAGCCGTTCTAAACGTCGTATTTTTGCTTTAATTTCAGTTGAAAATAAAGACAAAAATTCTCCAACATTTGGATAATTATTTATTGGTTTTCTTCTAAGCTTTCAGCTCACATGAGCCATCTTCAGAGAGGTAGTTTAAACTGAAATATTATAAAATCCACCATCACCGACGATTTTATTTTGTGTTGATATAAAACTCCGCTTGGCAACGGCAATAGTTACCAAAAATAATAAACGCAGTTCTTAAGTTTGCGATGCGGTTTTATGACGTCACACCGCGGGATAGCGCGAAATGACAACAAAACCATCTAGTCAAATGCAATGTAATATGTTATTTCCTGTTTTAAAGTTGATTTTATTGAGTGTTGGTTGTTTTGATTTGATGTACATGGCCTCCAATATCTGCAGGTTCCTCTTACTGTGTGTATGAGTAAGGATCACCGTATTGTTGACCAAAATCTGTCTGATATTACCTACCTGTTTATGTTTTTCAGAGAAATGTTGTTTAATAGTACTCTGATCAGAAAGATGACATGTAAGTCTACGGGAGAGCGTGGTTGTGGTAAAACCAATATATGTACTAGGTTTTTGAGTAGTATCAGAGATGCAATCTCTGAATGGGCATGTAAATTGGTACACTACATTGGTTTTTTGTAAAGAATTACACAACATTAAGCAAACACTAGTCAATAATGGATTTCCTAACTCCGTTATTGATCAACAAATTAAAATGTATCTCAACAAACTTAACAATAGCTCTAACAATAATGATAATATTAATAATAATGGTTTACATCAAAATAAACATAACACTATTAACTTATACTATTGCAACCAAATACATAATAATTATAAACAAGATGAAAAAACTCTCAAAAACATAATACGTAGAAATGTTAAACCAGTCGAAAGTAATAATCAAATTAAACTCATTATATATTATAAAAAGTTTAAAACAATTGACTTCATAGTCTATAATAACCAAACAGGCACTAAACTAAATTCTTTACAAAAAACCAATGTAGTGTACCAATTTACATGCCCATTCAGAGATTGCATCTCTGATACTACTCAAAAACCTAGTACATATATTGGTTTTACCACAACCACGCTCTCCCGTAGACTTACATGTCATCTTTCTGATCAGAGTACTATTAAACAACATTTCTCTGAAAAACATAAACAGGTAGGTAATATCAGACAGATTTTGGTCAACAATACGGTGATCCTTACTCATACACACAGTAAGAGGAACCTGCAGATATTGGAGGCCATGTACATCAAATCAAAACAACCAACACTCAATAAAATCAACTTTAAAACAGGAAATAACATATTACATTGCATTTGACTAGATGGTTTTGTTGTCATTTCGCGCTATCCCGCGGTGTGACGTCATAAAACCGCATCGCAAACTTAAGAACTGCGTTTATTATTTTTGGTAACTATTGCCGTTGCCAAGCGGAGTTTTATATCAACACAAAATAAAATCGTCGGTGATGGTGGATTTTATAATATTTCAGTTTAAACTACCTCTCTGAAGATGGCTCATGTGAGCTGAAAGCTTAGAAGAAAACCAATAAATAATTATCCAAATGTTGGAGAATTTTTGTCTTTATTTTCAACTGAAATTAAAGCAAAAATACGACGTTTAGAACGGCTCATGATTAAACATAATAGACATTCATTGTCTCTTATATTTAATAGCATATGTCTAGAAAATTACTTGCTGCCTCGATATACTAAATATATATATATATATATATATATATATATATATATATATAGGTGTGTGTGTGATTCACATCTGCATCTACAACTGAGAAGTGTTCATTTTAGATAGACAAAAGTTTTTTAACTATAATATTATTTCTTTTTTAAAAATTCTTTTTAATAGTCTATTATTGAAACCACAAAACAGCCATGTTTACTTGTAAAAATACAAAAAAAAAGGAAAATGAAAGCTAAAAGTTAATAAAAATTGAAAGCTATCAGTTCTCTTCATAACTGTATTTGTTGCTCACTGTTTTGAATGAATAAAAAGAAATGCACATATTTGTTCCCAAATATGAAATTTGTTGAAACATTTAAATTCTGTTTGGCGGCTACAATGTTTCAAAAAGTAAATCAAGAAAAAAAAAACAATTACCTAATTTACAATTAAATACACAATGCATTAAAACTGACAGAAAATGATTTTAAAATTCTCGGAAGAAAACTAAACCCAATTTATCTTCATCACTGTCGTTTCATGATTCACAAGGGACAAAGAAATGGCAGAGCTTCCTCCAATCAGTGATCAAATTTTAATTGTCAGATTTGATTAACTGACTTGAGATTTTTTCAGTTCTTCAAGTTCCAGATATTTCTCAAGATCCAAGTAACACAATGATTCCTTTTCACAGAATAATAAAAAATAGAATTCATGTTACATCATGAATTTTGTAAACTTTAGCAGAGTTATTTACATTGTTTGGGCTGTTTTCCTCATTTGCATTGTCATACTGATCACATTTCAGACGTTGCATGCTCCAACCTTCTTCAGGTGACTGGAACTTTGAACCAGAAGTTTATTTTGATCACAAAGACAGATTGTTCTTTTTCCATGATTGATGTCACTTCCAGATATTTTAGTTATCTACATTTACCTCAACTAAGTTTTTGTTTGTCACTACTGTCACCAGGTATTGAACTCACCACTTTTTGGGTGAAGTCATTAGATCTAACCAATGCTTTTCAATGACTTGACCCAAACATATATGAGTTCAATATCTGGCAACAGTAGTGGCAAGCAAAAACATAGAGAGTTAAATTAAATGGAGATAACTAAGACATCCAGAAGTGGCATGACTCATGGAACAAAAACAATCTAACCCAGTTTGGTTCAAAGTTCCAGTTGCCTGAAGAAGGTCAGGGCATACAATGGCTGAAATGTTGTGAATATGACAATAAAGATGAAGACAACAGCCCAAACAATATAAATAATGTAAATACTATCTCATCTCAGAATATAGACAAACATTTAGCAGAGTTACATAATAAAATCAATCTATATCACAAGTAACATAAAAAGTGCTCAGACAAACTATATTCATTGGTTCCACCAGGTCTAACATTCATGGCTTGGATCTGCCATGCCACTTACAAGGGAGCAAACCATCCACATTCCACCTGTATTCCATTGGCAAGAAGTTCCACTCAAACAGCTTCTTCCTGTAAATCACTGCCATGTGAAACAGACTCTCAAGAGGATGTTCCCCAATTACTATAATCTTAATCAGTTCAAGTCTAAAGTTAACTGTTATCTTTCTGCCCTATCCATATAATCTGCCTCTTAACATAATCCTCTATCTTGAGTGGACCTTGGGTCTTGTACAGGGTGAAAATTTAATGTAAAAAAATTAAAATAAATTATAATTAAAAATAAAATTAAAACAGTGAACACTTACAGTGCATTAATTAGCAACTTCATCTTGCAAAAAGCAAATTGGTTTGTTTGTTTGTTTGATTCATTTTTTATGGTTTATTCACCTCTTGCAGGTTATTTAAAGCCAGAAAATATTTTTAGATTTTAAGAATTTGGTTGAAGAAATAATGGTTTATGGATACAAATCTTATTAAATAGCTCATAAATGGTAGTGGGTAAGAAGCTGGTGGATTGATACCTTTCCCCAAGGATATTTGTAAATGAATGAATATAACAAACCCAACAGTAATTGGAACTCAGCTCTCTAATAACAATTTAGAGCCATTATCCATTATACCACCCACACATCCAAGCTTACAACACCTGGTATTCCCAAGTGCTCATCCATTGATGTACTGAGTCTTGACATTGTTTAAATTCAGTGATCATATTGGAACTGATATCTTAAAAGTGATTTTTTTTTTTAATCATTTCACCCCGAGCAAAGCATTCCACTGCCACTATTGTGCAGGGGGTTACATAGGGTTGGGGAAGTGATGAGAAAGGATGGTTAGATATAGGAAATGTCAGAAGGAGGGTGATAGACGGGTAAGGATACCGAGAATGAGGGTTAGTTAGATGGTGAGAGTGTTTGAGAGAATAGATGCAAGTTAGTGTGTTAGGAGGTGTCTATTGACCTTACATTTAAACTCCTGGAGATTGTAGCTGTCAGGGAAGCAGGCATGTGGAAGGGAATTCCACAGGTGGGAAGCGCGCCAAGCAAACTGATCTGCATCACAATCATACTTCTGAACAAAGAATAAGTTTCTAATTTGGCACAATAAAAATTATCAGTCTTCCTCTTAAGCTTACAAGGATTTTACAAGCCAACAGTCAAAAGCCATACATTCAGGCTGGTTAAATATTTATCAGAAAATTCTTCAGAGCAATAATTCTTACACCCTAACCATCCACTAATCACTTAACGAACATAAATGTCAAAATTGAAACATGGAAATGAGATAGGGGATAATGTCACCAGGAGATTTATTAATGATAAATATTTTGTGAAATATTCCATGTCCATTGGGATGTGTCTGATATTCCAAAATTAAGTTGAAGGGAATGTCTAATAACCAATTAAGAAAATCATTAAAATAAATTGTTCATCAGAAAATAAAATCATGAAACATTCTAACACAGATTTCAATATTTATAGTTTACATTTTTTCATTGTTATATTCACAACATTTTGACCATTGCACTCCTCAACATTCTTCAGATGGTATACTTTGGAATCTATCTAAACTTATTTATAAATGGAACTTTGTCTCTGTGTGTGTGTGTGTGTGTGTGTGTGTGTGTGTGTGTGTGTCCATTACCTATAGACTCTGAAATGGCTGAACTGATTTCCTTGAAAATTTACACAGTTGTACTATAAGCGTCTGCAAGTGTTCTTAGCTAGGTTTTGTGTCGAGGTACCCCCAATAAATATTGAAAACTGATAATCAAAAAAATTGGGTTATAGAAGGAGTGGTCCGAATTTTAATCATATTTGATACACTCATAGACAAAAACATAAGAAATGATATTCAGAAGTTTCAAGATTGCAGTTCTTACAATAGTGCAGAAAATTGATAATATATATATATATATATATATATAAAAGGCAAGTTTTTCAGCCCTTTTATTTTAGTTTTTGCTTCGGGTTTGGCTCTAAGTAGATATAATTGTAGTTCTTAGTCTCAGCCATGATACCATTTATTCAGAGGACTTATTTAGCCTTCAAAATTCAGTTTACAACAAAAAAAACTGATTTGATATCAATACCAGGAAATCAAAATTTGACTTACATCCATTCATTTTTCTTTAAGTCTACGGTTTCGCTTTAACTGGAAACAACTATTGCTTTTTAGTCTTTCATGCCAACGTCCAAAGAGTCTGAGCTCCAGGACCATGGATTATTTTTAAAGCTTTCATTACACCCAAGCAACGCCGGGCTATACTGCTAGTTTCAGACTAAACATATGTCACCTGAAAAAGGCCAGAGCATACAATGGCTAAAATTATCTAAATTATGCAACAATGAAAATAACACTGACATCTCATTTTAACAGATATATTTACCACAATTACATGAAAATATATTGAAACACTAAAAAGTGAATTTATTCAATGAAATCACCATTGGCTTCAACCATGGCTTCCAGAGTTCTTCAGAATCTCCTGTAACTCTTCTGGATGGTCTCCTTGTTTAAGTTGGTGAATGCTGCCATAATCCTTGCTTTCAGTACATCTTTGGTGATTTACAAGAAGTTTTGTTAATCTCTCACACAAATGTGCCCCTCATATAATAATCAAAGGGGTTGCAGTCTGGGGAGTTATGTGGCCAGATGTAAGGGGTGATGTGGTCACAGAAATTGTCTGACAACCAGAATTGAGTTTTCTTGCATGTGTGGTATGGTGCAGTGGCTGTTTCCAGATATAGGCGCTTTTTGATCCAGGGCAGCCCTACCTCCTCAAGGAACTTGATATAAGCATCCATGTTGATTTTCATACCCTGTACAATGATGACGGGCAGCATCATGTGACCATCTTTAGTAATCACCATTAGACTCTTCCAACTCTTTCTGAATCCTCTGCACTGTCCTATATATATATATATATATATATATATATAAATATTTCAAGAAAAAAAGTGGGATCATATTTTACTAATAAATTGGTAGTATCTCAATTTATTAGTAAAATATGATCCCTTTTTTTCCAACGCTTAAAATATGTTAGGCACCTTTCAACTGACACTTCTTCAGAGCAACAATCATTGGTAAATATTAAAATGGAGTAGCTAATAAGAAAAATTTTTATTAGCAACTGAATTTAAAATGTAAGTGTAGGAGGGAGATTTTATCCTCCACTAGGTAATGGCTTCCCCAAAGAGGACAAATTTATATATCAATTCTCATTGTATGCACAGAGAAGGTCTCCACATATTAATAATAACAGACTCCATAATATCTAAATGGAATTTGTTCCATGCCCTGTGCAATACAGTGAAAAAGATGGGAGAATAATCTGTCCTGCAAGCAATGGAATTTAATAAATGCTTGCCAATTGCAAAGGCATGAGTCTGCAAACACCTGGATGTCATTGGCCCCTGTTTGTGCACCTGGCCATTAAAATATGATCCCTCTTTTTTTCCTGAAATGTATTATAAATTGGTGTGATAATGGTAATTTGTTTATATATATATATATATTTTCTGAACATATACTGTTAAACATAAGAGACAATGAATGTCTATTATGTTTAATCATGTTCTAAACATCGTATTTTGGCTTTAATTTCAATTGAAAATAAAGACAAAAATTCTCCAACATTTGGATAATTTTTATCGTTGCTTAGCAAAGTTTTATGTCAACACAGGATAAAATCATTGCTGATGGTGGATGTTTTTGTGTTAACATCCTTGCAACCTCTCTGAAGATGGCTCATGTGAGCTGAAAGCTTAGAACCAACTTAATAAAAAATTATCGAAATGTTGGAGAATTTTTGTCTTTATTTTCAACTGAAGTTAAAGCCAAAATACGATGTTTAGAACGGCTCATGATTAAACATAATAGACATTCATTGTTTCTTATGTTTAACAGTATATGTTTAGAAAATTATCTGCTGCCTCAACACACTATATATATATATATATATATATATATATATCATTTTACTTCCCCACAAAAGGTGACAATACCACTATTGAAAGTGAAAGAGAAGATTGAACAAAGGAAAAGGGTGCAAGCAGACAGGAGATATCAATTGATATCAATTGACATTGGATGTAAATTTTTGAAGATTGTAGTTATCAGGAAAGCAAGAAATCAGAAGGGAGTTTCACAGGTGAAAAGTGCAAGAAAAAAAACCCATGAGAGTAAAAGTTGTGGTTGCATCTAGCTAGTTCAACAGTAAAATGGTGGTATCTAGTTACTAATCTGTAAGCATACTTAAATTCTCATAGGGTGCCAGGAAAAAACATCCCTGAGCAGTTGTCATGAAAATATTTGTAACACAGACAAAGGGAAGCCACAACACATCAGTGAGAAAGTGAACAGAGACAAGATGCCTAATCAGAATCGATTGTATTACAGACTCTTTTCATTTTGTCAAGAATCTCAAAATTTACAGTAGAAGTACCAGATCAGATATGGCAATAATATTCAAGACATGGATGAATGGTAAATTTATAGATGTGCAAGATGGATTCTAATAAGAAAGATTTCAGTTGACTATATATAATTGCTCCACTTCATATCAGCATAAAACATGAGGTATATCTTCACATCGTTCATACAGCAATGAATTAGAACACTCTCAGCTATTGGGCATGTATAATGATAAAATACACGCTAAAAAAAAGTCTGCCTCCTTCTATTGAGAGCCTGTAGCTCAGAGATAGAATCGCCGACTGACGCCAATTCGGCTGGGTTTCAATCCTGGGTAAAAAGCAATCGGCTGTCTAACCATACTGACGAGCTGTGATACAGCGAAACAGATCTATCTACGAATGACTATATATATAGATAGATACACACACACACACACACATATATATATATATATATATATAGAGAGAGAGAGAGAGAGAGAGAGAGCGTAGGAAAAGAAATAGAGAGAGAGTGTAAGGAGACAATAGATGAAAAATAAAAATAGCCACAACATTTAACTCACATACGCAAAAAGTGCAAAATATAAATGAAGCACCATAATAAATTAAGTATGTAACTAAATGACATCAGACTTAGTATAAAGATAATGAAAAATTAGAAAATCGACAATCAGTAGCTGAAACCTTCTGAAGGTGGGCTGAACAATGACAAAAAAGTTCAGCTATGAAATTCTCAAGTAAAAGTTGCTGAATGTAACAAATCAGCTAAGTAAAGTTTTTTTACACTATTTACATTGTTCAAACTATTGTTCTCATCTTTGTTGTCATTTATACAATGTTTTGGTCATTGTAGCTCATATTGCAATTTTTAACACAAATGATTTTCACTAGCACTCCATATTACTGGTTCCCATATTATATTAATTTTTATGCTTGGTTGGCTTAGAAGATTTTTATAGCTTAGCATATGCACCCATTTCTGAAGTATACATAGTTTCCAGCAGCATTCTCTATTATTTCAACTTCATCCCACAGGGGGTAGTGATCTCCTTTCTCCCTCCATATGTGGTCAGCTACGCCTGATTTTCTATCTCCCCTTATGTTACAGCAATGTTCTTGTAGCCATCCTTATGGGGGCAGCCTGTTTCTAATAAAGAAACATAATAAAGGGTTTGGTTCAAAATTACTAACCCCTGAAGAAGGTTGGAGCATACATTGTTGGTTGGCTGTTTTGTTTTTATGGCAAATCAACCTCGGCAGGTCATTTATTGCCAACTAAACTTTATTTATTGCTGGTAATACCTTTTTCTTTCAACAATTTATTGTTGTTTATATAAGTTTTTGTGTCTAGTAATATATTTTTCTTTTTCGAGTATCAAGATTCATTGGGATTTGTTTTTAAGGGCAGGGTCCCCAAGTCCTACCCTTGTTATTTAACCCATAACTGGAGGGAAGGGATGGATTAATACTTTTCCCAAGGGTACCAGTGCTTAAGTGAATGCAGGGTATTCAACTGAAATTCGAATTCGGCTCACCAATTTCTCTTTCCGAATCGATATCCACTGCACCACAACGCACATCCGTCTCTATACACTTACAGCACCTGGCATTCCCAAGCAGTCACCCATCTAAGTACTGACCAGGCTCAACGTTGCTTAACTTTGGTGATCAAGCGAAAACCGGAGTATTCAATGTGATAGACCGTAAGCCTTGGAGCATACAACAGCCGAAACGTAAAAATGACAACAAAGATGAGAACAATAGTCTGAATAATGTAAATAGTGTAAATACTACCTCATCTCAAAGGTATAAACAAATAAAGTTTTTTTAATTATATATATATATAATTTTTACATATAAAAATTCAAAATTTATATGATATATACATAAAATATTGGAAACACCAACATTTATGCTACCATGGTTTCTACCAGTTTCCGATAGAAATTGTTCAGTGTTTTCAATATTTTATCGTAAATTGCTTTACATATTCGATTTTTAAAATTGTATTGAGCATTCTTTATTGAGCCATTCCATTTGGCAAATATTAGTCTTGCCATAGACTGAATTTACAAACTATGTGTGCATGTATATATATATATATACACACACACACACACACACAGTGGGTAGCGAAAGTATTTAACACATCATTTTTTTATAAATTCAAATATTTTAATGATAATTGTCTAACTAAACAGAGAAAAATGAAGAAACAACCTGTGATTGGTTGAAGTACAAACCATATCAAACTAACTGAAAATAGTTTTAAAACACCATTTTAAATGTATTATTTGTATAGGTGTTAAATACTTTTGCATGCAGTCAAATTCAAAAATTGGCAGTAAAAATATATTAAAACATGTTTCTCAATTCTACACTTTGTTTAGGTGCCAAAAAATAAAATATCATTGAATGAGAATCAGATGTTAAGTCTGAAAGTTTCCCAATTCTTTATTATCTTCATCTGATCTTCTCCTAAAATGAATAATTTTGAAAAAGTTTTTCTCTTGGTTTTTAAATACACACTTTTTTGCTGGTCATTTGAACTTATTTTCTGGAATGAGACTGATACACTTTTTACGCAGACAAGACATAAAAAATTTTAGAAGCTAATGTGAAGAAAAAAAAGAAAATTTTTTAAAAATAGGGAAGATGAAGTTTGATTATTTACTTTGAAAATTAATGGCAGTAATGATTTTAGACAATTAATATGACCCAGCTCAAAAGTATTGGTATAAATTGAAATTTATGGGAATTGTTCCGATTAATTTTCTTTGATGGAACCTACACTTTATGAATTTAAATGTAGTACAAGATTGGAAGCAAGTTCCCATCATTTTACAGTTGAAATGATTAGATGTAACCATAACTTCTAAGCTAATAATTTTTTCTATCGTACTTCTCACTTGTGAAACTGTTCCAGCTTTTCTCTTTCCAGAATTATCTTTTGTCTTCTTAATTGCTCTTTTACTGTTCTCACTCCTTATTTGTGTTATTTTTTGTTTCTCATTCTCAGTAAACCCTTGCATCTTAGTGACTTCATTGCCTTACCTGGGAATGAAACAAAGTGAAAAAAAAAAGAGACTAAGTTAGTCCCCTGTTTGGTCTTCAATTCTAGCAAAAAGCAAGTTGGCTAAAGAACTCCCTTACCTGCTCTTTCTATAGCACGATGAATGGAAAGATATATGTCGAAATATCAAAACTTGCAAATTCTACAGGTTTGGTCAGAATAAAATTTGCACTAAATATTCTTAAAAAGTATTCTACACTATGGTAAAGTTGTTATTCCAATGGTGTTGCCATTTTTTAACCTCCACCAAAAGTTTTTTTTTTTTACCTGTGGAACTCTCTTCCATTTACTTACTTTCCTGATAATTACAATCTTCAAAAATTTAAATGCAACATCAATCACCATCTTCTATCTTCTTTTGTCCTTTCCTTAATCCTCCTGTCTTTTCTTACAATCTTACAAGTGGCATTCTCGCCTTGCTTGAGATGAAATGGTTACAAAAAAAAAAAACTGAAAATTACCTACATATTTGTTTTATGTTTATAAATCCAACTAAGGTTGGGTACTTCTGCTAGTATACATCTAGCTGTGTGTATATGTATATGAATCTACGATCATGGATATAACAAAATTTATTTAATTCAATTAATAAAGGGTTGCAATGTAGAAACAAAGCCAACTAAAATTTCTTCAAATATGAAATACAAGAAACTGGAGCAATTACCTCCCTTGCATCATTGTTAAACCCACAAAATTAACCATGAAAAAAGTGTTGGGGTGGAGTTAAATAATTAACTTGTGATGGCATCAACAGAAAATATGAAATGTCAAAGAAGCAGTATATATGTGAAAAATTCCAATCAATCTGATAAAAAAAGACTTTGTTTTTAAATATAAAATAACATAAACTTCAAATAGCTATTTTGTGTAGATGGAATTAATTTTTTTTTTAAGAATAAAAATGTTTTGTCTTTTTTTATATTTGACATCAGTCTGCGGTTTCTTTCATGTGTTAAAGAACATAACATTTTTCTTTATCTGACAGCTTGTATCAAGTAATATTTGGATAGTATAAATGATATCAGCATGGACACAGAATTAGGCGGGCCAAGTTCTATTTCTGCTTAATTGTTTCGTTCAATTTGCACTAATGCCTTTGAAAAATGCAAAATCCATCTTCCTTCAGCTATGGGTTAAATAACAAGAAAGACTAGACTCTCTTGCTTAGAAGTGTAACCAGTATAAGAGAAAGAAAACTCTTCAAAATCATCTGACAGTAGATGCTCCATCAGGCTAGACAAACTACTGCTGTAAATTGCAGTAAATTTGGTACCTCTATAATTCTAATGGGTTATAGAAACAATACCAAACACTAAATTTTTTTTTTTATCTAATAAATTTTGTGTACATAAAGAATCAAAGTAATTTCAGGCATCAATACACATGTATTACCTATTAAGAAATATGGTCCTAAAGATTCTAACCCAATGGCAGTACCCCTGACACTGCACTGAAGATGATGTGATGGTAGTGAGCAATTTTTTGTACTACCCACATGTACAGCTGTGATACTTGCAAACTAAATTTGGCCATTTATTTGACAAGTTTGCTATTTGGAGAGAAGTGGTTACATGAATCGTATCGTGCTAAATATACATTCAAAAAGTAAAAAGATAGAAAGCAATTTATACTTTATTGAAATGTAAAAAACAACAAATCAAAAACTTTCCACCACTGTAGTTTAACCTCTGGATTATCAGGCAGTAAAAGTCAGCATTTTATAACAATTGATTTTTACTGTCTGACAACCCATAGGTGAAAAAAAAAAAGATATAATTGTGAAAAGGTTTGGATTATTGAATTATTACATTTTGCAAAGTGTGTGTGTGTGTGTGTGCATGCGTGTGCATAAAATATAATCATATAACTATGAATTAAAAGTACATTGCAACATGGTAATTTCTATGTTTCAAGATTTCTATCTCATGATCAGGCAATGTTAATGTTGGTTGTGGAAATGATATATATATATATATATTCATTCATATAGGTAGGTGTGAGTTTGTAACCCTGAGTTTCACACTCTTGCGACCATCAGACAAACATTGATCATCAGACAATATCAGACAAACATATTGAGTGCTTTCAAATAAGTACCATGCATATATAATATATAAATAATATAATATATATACTAAATTGCATATATATATTGATATTTATAATTATATACATACACTTTTCGCACATATACAACCACGCTCTCCCGTAGACTTACATGTCATCTTTCTGATCAGAGTACTATTAAACAACATTTTTCTGAAAAACATAAACATGTAGGTAATATCAGACAGATTTTGGTCAACAATACGGTGATCCTTACTCATACACACAGTAAGAGGAACCTACAGATATTGGAGGCCATGTACATCAAATCAAAGCGACCAAAACTCAATAAAATCAACTTTAAAACAGGAAATAACATATTACATTGCATTTGACTACATGGTTTTATTGTCATTTCGCGCTATCCCGCGGTGTGACGTCATAAAACCGCATCGCAAACTTAAGAACTGCGTTTATTACTTTTGGTAACTATTGCCATTGCCAAGCGGAGTTTTATGTCAACACAAAATAAAATCGTCGGTGATGGTGGATTTTATAATATTTCAGTTTAAACAACCTCTCTGAAGATGGCTCATGAGAGCCGAAAGCTTAGAAGAAAACCAATAAATAATTATCCAAATGTTGGAGAATTTTTGTCTTTATTTTCAACTGAAATTAAAGCAAAAATACGATGTTTAGAACGGCTCATGATTAAACATAATAGACATTCATTGTCTCTTATATTTAACAGTATATGTTTAGAAAATATATATATATATATATATATATATATATATATATATATCACTTATACACTATCACTCTTGTACGCCTACTAAGCGAATAAACCATTCTTTGTTGTTGTTTTTAGAAGGAAGTTTCGTAATTCATTTGTGTTGCCTAAAAATATAGTGTTGGAGAAATTAATCATTTCCCATAAATCTATAAATTGGTGACGCCGCCATTCAAGCAAGCCAGGACTATTATCACGTCGGGGTCACCAATTTATAGATTTATGGGAAATGATTAATGTCCATTTGGTTCGCTGGTCGGTAGGCTGGTACTTGGTTTGTAGGAAGAGTGTGCGAAGCTAGCGGCAGTGTCTTCTTCAGCGAAAGGGTTCCAAGGGGAATCAGTGGCAGCGATGTGAGAGAGACGTCTGTTTCTCTTGCTGGCTCATGGCTCTCTGCCTTTTGTCCGTTCTACCAAAATGGACTAGGAAAATAGTTCTAGAGAGGAAGAAGGAATTAATGCACTCTGCCAGTTGATTGGTTAGTGAGTGACCGAATCTCCTGTCGGGGGCACTGATTCGCGAAAGGAAATAGATCTGTGGCTGCTACATATATATATATATATATATATATATATATATATAGTTACTTGTATTAACAAGTATACATATGAGGGTACACACATGTATATTATTATTATTCAGGTATTAATAAAACAGTGCTGAATTTAGTAAGAACAGAGCTATTTTATATATATATATATATATATATATATATATACATATCATCCTACATCGATGACATGACTCAGTTTCATCTGTTATGTAATCATCAGGCGCATATTACAAACAAACCATTTAATAGATTTAACTTCCATGAGCATCAAGTGAACTTAAATTCAAATCTATTAAACTGTCTGTTTGAAAAATGCACTTAATGATTGCATAATTCATGAAATTTTTTATATTTCTCTATGTAAAAAATATATGATATTAATAGGATCTCCTTTGGAGTTTTACCATCAAACCACTTCCTTGTGTGTGTGTGTATATATTTTCCATTTGTGAACGAGTTATTATGTGACCTAGGTTTCTACCATGTCTTCAGGTAATTTGCAATAACTGATTTTACTGTTTACCATTTTTTTAAAGAATGCTCACATAACAGTGTTTTTTTTTTAAATGCTCACGTGATGGAGAATTTTTGAACACGCAAATTTTAAAATTACAAGAAATTATAACATTTTCATCCATGGTTGTATGAACCTAATAGGTATTTTTTAATATGGTTACATTTAGTCATAATTTCTGTTCTTTCATTTAGTAGTTCATTTTTGTTTGGGTATAACATAATCACTAATTTTTCTTCCTGGCACAGTCTACATATTTTGCCACCATTGTAAGGATTGGCTGTTTTCACTATGCTCCACATTATGTGTCTTTTCCATATTTCGATTTCAATTTCCACACATGGCTAGCCAATTTTGTGCAGTTTTTTAAGTTTTCTATTTTGAATGTAGACTTGTGATTGAATCACAGACTTCAGTAACTCAGGTTGTGCTTCTGAACATGTTGACAGTGTTTAGGGTGTTGTACAGGGTTCAGTTGGTTAAACATTTATGGTTTTTAAAAGCTGTTTACATCAAACATCATAGACTGACTTTGTAAACAATCACAGCATTTCAGACCTTGTCTAGCCTTGTTTCATTTGCAAATATTTATCAAGTTAATCAAAATTCACATGTTTAATAATTTCTTTCCTGGTAATCAGTTTTGGATAGTTGCTTTTTCTTGACTTGTTTTGCTAAGAAAGTCATTGAAATATTTTTTAAGTTAATATTATAATTGACAAACAAGTTTAACATGACACTCTTTTTCAAAATGTATTTATACCAAATGATTTATGTTGTACATAATATTCAGTCAAATTCACAAAATCTTTCTGACACATTTTGCTAGCGATTTTGTCTCTGACCCTCAAATTTAAATAATACTAAAAATAAAAAAGATTAAGACAAAATTTTATCCTACATTTTAGTGTAAGTTGCATTATTTGTTTTAGCAATCTAACTCTGCAAAATATAAAAAAAAATGTTCTTGCAAAAATATTACAAATGTATAGAGCTTCTTTCACATGTTAAATAAAATTTAAGCCACTTTTGGCACCAGATGCCAGACACAATATATATCTTTTTGATATAATATTCTTTGTAATTATCAGAAAATCATGATTGAGACCTTTAATACTGTTTTGTTGGTGTTGAATGTATTTTGAGCATAGAAAATCTGCTCCAAAGAAGTCTAAAAGGGTTAAATGCAAAATTTAAGTTTGAACAGGAAATTTTGTTCGAGATGTAAACTGCTATTTTTTTTAATTAGAAATATGAAAAGTTTTGTTTTAATCTTCCTCATAAAGACTAATGACATTAATAAATTTCCATCATTGAGCCAAAAATAATTCAAGAGGTTTGAAAACACAAATGTCTGTTGGCTCTATTATCAACATGCAACAAAAACTAGAATGCTTGCATAACTTTTTTCATGTCAAAACCTTCATTTTCTTAACAAAACTTTGTATATAAAAAAAATTATATATATATATAACATTATCAAGAAATACACAACTCCATTTGACAATAAGAAAATTAAATTATCTATTTCACAAAATTTAAAACTGCCAACCTCATTGTCAAAAATAATACTTCATCTGTAAGATCTAAATTACAGAGAACTAATATTATTTACAAAATTACATGTCCTTTAAAGAACTGTGTTCTTGATCAATCCAAATTCAGAAATAATTACATTGGCTATACTATAACATGTTTAACAAAAAGACTTACATTATATCTCTCTGACCATAGCTCTATTAGGTCTCATTTAAATACACATGGAGACCTACTAAACTCTATCCATTATATATTCATTGATAATACAAATAGTATCATCCACATATAAAAAAGGTTAAAAACATTGGAAACATTATGAATCAAAAAAAAAAAAAAAAAAAGCAAACATTCAACAATATCAACTATGAACACAGCCACAAAGTGCTGACCATGTTTGGAAAATAAAATATTCCTCTAACTGTATATACATACATAAAACTATCTATATATTCAGTTAAAATTGAAATAAAATTCATCCTTAACAATGGCGAAAAATATAGCCAAAAGCGCTTGGATAAATAAAACATTTTAACTATTTTTATATAATTTATGTACTGAAAAAAAATGTTGTAAGATCACATAAAAAATTATATAAAAAAACTCAACTCCAGCATCTTTTCCATCATTTTTAATGAAACTTTATATATATATATGTCCAGTCTGTAAACGGTGAGGATAATCCAACAAGATTAACTTAATATAAAATATTAAGTGTTATATCTATATAGAGAGCTCAATGGATGTTATCCAGAGCGATATGATATTAAGAAAGGAAAATTCAATACGTCATTTAAATTGGTTATAAATTATAATTCATTTCATTGAGCTTAATTATCTTTCTCTTCAGTTAAAGAAAATGCTTATTCTGGCAAAATTTTTTGTACCAAATGGAAGGAATATTGTGTGGTCTGATGAAATGAGCTAATTAAGCTCATTGAAATGAATTATAATTTATAACCAATTTAAATGACGTGTTGAGTTTTCCTTTATATATATATATATATATATATATATATATATATATAGCTTTGAATTGATATCCGCTCTTACGCATGCTCTTTTATTGTATGTATGTATATATGTGTGCATGTATACATGTTTATGTATGTATGTGTGTGTATTCGCCTAACTAATGTAATGATGTATTATTTCTTAAATTTTCACTTTTAAGGGGGCGATCTTTATTTTTATTTCTGTTTTTTTCGGGGTTTGTGAATTTCATTCATGTAAAATCTTCTGTACAATAAAGATGGAAGCTGATGATGGTTCACCTGAAATAGGCCCATACTACCGATTTACCATGAAATGACATGTTTGCCTAAATTTTTTCTTATATTTGCTCTATATGTATTTATATACATATATATTTAGAGCTCTCTTAGAGAGTTATCCTACCACTCTATATACAGGATACTCCTTTGGATTCTTCTATATCTACACCGCATGCTTTTTTATATATATATATATATATATACACACACACACACACACAATAACTTACCTAATTCAGGGACATAGTCTGGAATTATTTCCCGAGAGTTGACCCATTTTTCTGCTACCTGCCAAGGAGAAACATCAGTAGGAAGACGATCTTCTTCCACAAGGCGGTATTTCTCTATCAATTCCCAGGCAATATCATCAGCATCAGATGACTTTGATTTTTTCTTAGAATTTTTGGATAAATTTTGGGACTTAAATTTGTCCACATTTTGATATGGTTGGTTCTCACGTATTACATCATGTCTGGCATCCTCTGGGCTATCAAGGTTACGAAGCTGGTGGATTTCATAAAGCAAGAACATGATGATACAAAACAAGCCAAATGTGGCAAGGTGTTTTCTGCGGCGGATTCTTAGCATCCCTGTAAACATGGCTAGAGTCTGTTGGACACTTGCAGTTCACCATCATAGACAGGAATTCATTGCTATTCGTAGAGATATAAATCCAGGATGAATTTGTGGTTGACTGGGCTGAAATTAAAAGATACACACAATATTAATTATTGGTTATTATTTAGTACATACTGATTAATTCAAAAGTACATTAAAGTTAGAAATATCTGGGAAAATAGATTATTTACAAGTGGAATATTGTCCTCATTGGTTGAGTGTGGCCAAGTGTGACAAGTAGCACTCACCAGTAAGCAGGTTAGGTTCAAGTTCTTCACACAGAATTGTCCCACAGACCAATAACCTAGTGTATTAATGCGATGCTTCATGAATTTGATGGTGTGGTAATTATGAGTGCAATCCATGTACTCAGTTGGTATGAAGTGAAAACTAGAGACATATCTATATACAACCAGTGGAACAAGAAGAAGCTATAAAGGGTCCAGTTCAAAGTTACTTGATGGTTATCCAGATTAACAAACCCCTGACAAAAGCCAGCGGACACAATCACCAAAACATTGTGAGAAGAATAAAAGAAAATGAGGACAATAATCTATAGGTAAATCATGCAAATAAAAAATATCATTATCTTATAAATGTATATATTTTTTTATATTTCCTAAAATTGTCTTTGAATTCATATATTTTTTCTTCATTTCATACTTAGTAGGAAATTGAAAAATATATGTTACATATATTGTAACAAATTAATGTCAGAGACAAGGTTGTTTCTCTTGCAAAAACATTTGCGAACAAGTGGGGGAGGGGTTCAACTTGAGTTTATTATCATAATAGTTATCAGTCATGAAATAATTTGTTGAACAAAACATGTTTAATATTCAGATGTTATCACATGGCAAAATAATTTTCTTTTATTGTTACTGATATCATTTAGAAACTCCTGGTCTGTCTGTGAAATGCGTAAAAATTTATTTTCTTCAAAAATAGAAAAAAATTCATTTTTTTCAGTAAAACAAAATAAAAAATGGTAAATTTTAACTTTTATGCTCACAAAAAAGTATCAAAAGTTTATTCTTTCTGATTAAACCAATATTATTTTAACTAACTTTACTTTTGGCAATGTTTATTGTTTGAAAATATGATGATCAATATGCATATTGAAAGTCTGCATAAAGTCTCTTTTCTGAGTGTATGTTTTTTCAGAATACATTTTTTAAAGTGGTCGAAATAATGTGAAATGAATGTGTAAGAGAAGACACATCTCTGTATCAGCAAAAAGTTATTTCCTTAGTGAAAAAAAGGATGCAAGTGGTGTCTTTGATCTTTCTTTCTTTGCTGACAATAAAAAAGAAGGAGAATTAATAATTGCAGTGAAAATGAGAGAGCAAATGCATGTCTCTTGAACGTAGAGTCCAGTTGATAACTAGATTCTCTTTGCTGAGAAAGCAAAACTTCACACTATGTGTTTTAGGCATTTTGAATGGACTGTAGGTTTTACTCTAAATTCTGATTGGTTAATAAATGATCCAATTAGTTTGCAAAGATGTCTGCACATGGTAAAATTTGTAAGCCAACTGTCACATGAAAATAGTTTTTTCTTGGTGTAAGAATAATATGTGTATGCTTTTTTGATTGGTTTATGGAAAGGTGGAGGTGTATATGCTCAGATGTTTTGTGCAATTAGATTTTATGAATCCAACACTAATTGCCTGTTGATTCAAACTTTATAAAATGGTAAATAAGAAATATTTGATTCACATATTTTAATAATTTATAAAATGTTAAGAAATTTAGGAATAAAAATTTTTTTCACTACTTCATAAATTGGTAAATAGTAAATTTTAAATTGTATTAGTTTTTAGAATGTTGTAAAAATCTGTGGTGATACCGACCGAGCAAAAGCGAGAGACTGGATGTTCGCACTTTCACGAACAAAAAGCAAATGACCAAAAGTCATCGGTGCACGTCCAGGTCTGCACAGATGTTACGGTTGAAAAACAAAAATTAATTAAATATTAAATTTCCAGTTCACGAGCCTACGCGAATTTTATTTATCGGCCAATGGGAAGCCCAGTATCAAATACGGATATGAATTCCCAAATGATCCAAAAAGTCGAAATAAAAAACTGATACAGAAAGCATCGCCAAACAGACCAACGCAGATCGAAACCCACAGACTGACTAGAGAAAGAGGAGTGTAATTAGTAGCCCACTTGACCGAAGTCAAGTGGCTTACTATGTTCGCCTCCCTTACCTCTTTACCTTCTTCCCTATCTCAAAACTATTTACTGACCTAAGGAGCAAATACATCAAAGACATTCCTTACTTACAACGCTCCCACATTCCTAAGCATTAATTCTCTTTTCAGCATTTTATTGCCATGAACATTTTAACAGCAGTTGTACTAAAATTCAAGTATTGCATTAATTCAAAAAACCCCAAATCTGCTGAGCGCATTTATATTTTGCAGAAAGTTCAAAAACATTCCTCCCTGCCAACACACTAACAATTTAAGTATTGAATTCTCCTTTATGTGGTGATACCGACCAAGCATAGCGATGGACCGGTATCACCACAAGTCCTTCACCTAATAAAAACTAATGAAGAAAGTAACAAATTCTAGTCAAGAAAATTAATGGTTGATAACCCTACACCTAAAGAATCTTTTAGTAAAGATGAAAACAAATACTTGTCCAACAAACAAAATTAATAATGGCTGACAAAAATTCCAATTTTTTTTTTTTTTTTTTTTTTTTTTTTTTAATCGTAACACCCTGAGCAAGGCGGTAATGCCACTGATGTGCAGGGGGCTACGTAATAGTGAGAAGATTGGAAAAGAGGAAGCCAGAAACCACATCCTAAACAGGGAACAAGGGATGAGCCTCTTCACCTGTTCAATAGACGAGGGTGGAGTGTGAACCGGGCGCTAGTTTAGTCTATTTACTCCAATTGAAAAAAAAAACAAAAAAACAAAGTGAGAAGATTGGAAAAGAGAAAGCCGGAAACCACATCCTAAACAGGGAACAAGGGATGAGCTTCTTAACCTATTCAATAGACGTGGGTGGAGTGTGAACTGGGCGATAGATAGATCTATCTACTCCAATTGAAAAAAAAACAAAAATGTTAGTAATTAGTAAATCCTAGTCCCAAATTAATAATAATAGGTGACAATGCTTCACCTAGTAATAATACTATTGGTTTGGTTCCCGTTTTTTTTGTTTGTTTGGTTTTTTTTTTTACTTTTTCTCTGAAAAACAGTATAAGCAATTCATTTTCAATGTTCATATATTTTAATTAGAATTTTCAGTTTCTTTATTTTTTGAGACAATATTGCAAAAAGTTATTTCCCTTGCCAAAGTTAGATATGTTGATGTTTGTTAAGTTTCTAAGTAAAGTTCTAATATCAAATAAGCCACTTTAACAGAGCACTTAGTGAGGATCAAACACATAACATGATGGAAATGGTTTGCAAGACAAGCTTAGTGCTAACTGCTATCTTTTTACAGGTGTGATTCTAAATAGGAAAAAAAATCACAATTTATTGATTAATCAGTCAGTTAAGTGCTATAATTATACACGCTTGGGCGATCACATCTTGAAAGAGACATGACTGACTGAGCAGAAGATTTTCCCACAGTAGCTTGCCATTACTTTTTGTGATAGACTGGTTGCCAACCAAGGCTACAGAACTCAATCTGTCCTGCTATTTAACCTATAGCTGGAGGGAGAAGCGATGGATTAATATCTTTCCCAAGGGTATTTCTCATTTTGAGCCAATATCTACTGCACCGCAACAAATATGAAATAAAAAAAATTAAAAATCACAATTTATTGATAAGTGTGTAAAAAAGAATTAAAAATGTTCAGAATCAATATCTACCTAACTAGGTGCAGATCCAGCATTTTCAATTAGAGTGGGCATGTTCCACAGGAAAAATCTCAAGTCAAGATTTTAAATTCTGTTATCATATATGAATGAGTAGAGAATGTTCATATAGAAAAATTCATGCTTTCTTTTATTTACTCGTTATGTAAATGAATAAATTCAAGATTTTAGATTTTACAGCTGATTATTTTCAAATTTTGATTATCATTTTTCAAATTTTAATTGATTGATATCAGTAAGATTGAAATCATTGCATTTTTAATTGGAGTAGATAGTACCTTCTATCGCCAGGTCTCACACTCCACCCCCTTCTTTTGGACAGGAGTAGAGTTGATCGCCTTGTTTCTATTTTAGGAAGGGGTTCCCGAGTAGATAGATTAAACTAATTGGAGTAGATAGATTAAACTATCGCCCGGTTCACACTCCACCCACATCTATTGAACAGGTGAAGAGGCTCATCCCTTGTTTCCTGTTTAGGATGCGGTTTCCGGTTTTCTCTTTTCCAATCTTTTCACTCTTTTCCTTTATTATTTTATTTTCTTTTTTTCAATTGGAGTAGATAGACTAAACTATCGCCCGGTTCACACTCCACCCACATCTATTGAACAGGTGAAGAGGCTCATCCCTTGTTTCCTGTTTAGGATGCGGTTTCCGGTTTTCTCTTTTCCAATCTTTTCACTCTTTTCCTTTATTATTTTATTTTCTTTTTTTCAATTGGAGTAGATAGACTAAACTATCGCCCGGTTCGGTTCACTCCACCCACATCTATTGAACAGGTGAAGAGGCTCATCCCTTGTTTCCTGTTTAGGATGCGGTTTCCGGTTTTCTCTTTTCCAATCTTTTCACTCTTTTCCTTTATTATTTTATTTTTTTTTTTCAATTGGAGTAGATAGACTAAACTATCTGCCCGGTTCACACTCCACCCACATCTATTGAACAGGTGAAGAGGCTCATCCCTTGTTTACTGTTTAGGATGCGGTTTCCGGTTTTCTCTTTTCCAATCTTTTCACTCTTTTCCTTTATTATTTTATTTTTTTTTTCAATTGGAGTAGATAGACTAAACTATCGCCCGGTTCACACTCCACCCACATCTATTGAACAGGTGAAGAGGCTCATCCCTTGTTTCCTGTTTAGGATGCGGTTTCCGGTTTTCTCTTTTCCAATCTTTTCACTCTTTTCCTTTATTATTTTATTTTTTTTTTCAATTGGAGTAGATAGACTAAACTATCGCCCGGTTCACACTCCACCCACATCTATTGAACAGGTGAAGAGGCTCATCCCTTGTTTCCTGTTTAGGATGCGGTTTCCGGTTTTCTCTTTTCCAATCTTTTCACTCTTTTCCTTTATTATTTTATTTTTTTTTCAATTGGAGTAGATAGACTAAACTATCGCCCGGTTCACACTCCACCCACATCTATTGAACAGGTGAAGAGGCTCATCCCTTGTTTCCTGTTTAGGATGCGGTTTTCGGCTTTCTCTTTTCCATTCTTTTTACCCTTACGTAGCCCCCTGCGCATCAGTGGCGTTACTGCCTTGCTCGGGGTGATATGATTAAAAAAAAAAAAAAAAAAAATAACATTAGATTCAAGTTTATAGCGATGAGTCATTGTTGACTTAAGTTCAGTTACTACTATACTACATAGTATTACCTTACATTATCTATTTTGCAACAAAAAATATTTTCTCAGAAATTTTAGTGGAGCATGAACAATCTATGCCCCTCCCTGGATCCACCCCTGCTTATTTTATTAACTCAGATTTTATTCAAACCTTTAAGTCACTGACTTTATCTTAAAAATCACTGCTTGTTCTATGAATGAGATACTTATTTTTTCAGCAAGTACTAATTGTATTATTAGTAAAGAGAAGATCTATCTAAAGCTAAATCTAAACTTATTTATAAATGGAACTTTTTCTGTGTGTATGTGTGTGCGTGTGTGTGTGTGTGCGTGTGTATGTGTGTGCGTGTGTGTGTGCGTGTGTGTGTGTGTGTGTGTGTGTGTGTGTGTGTGTGTGTGTCCCCGTTACCTATAGACTCCGAAATGGCTGAACCGATTTTCCTGAAAATTTACACAGTTGTACTATAAGCATCTGTGAGTGTTCTTAGCTAGGTTTTGTGTCAAGGTACCCCCAATAAATATCGAAAATTGATAATCCAAATAATCGGGTTATAGAAGGAGTGGTCCGATTTTAATCAAATTTGATACACTCATAGACAAAGATATAAGAAACAATATTCAGAAGTTTCATGGTTGCAGTTCTTACAATAGTGCAGAAATCAATAATATATATATATTTGATATCGATAGCAGGAAATCCAAATTTGACTAACATCCATTCATTTTTCTTTCAGTCTACAGTTTTGCTTTAACTGGCAACAACTATTGCTTTTTAGTCTTTCATTCCAACGTCCAAAGAGTCTAAGCTCCAGGACCATGGATTAGGTTTAAAGCTTTCATTACACCTGAGCAATACCAGGCTATACTGCTACTTAATTATACATAACATTTTTGTATCTTTTATATTTTAGATATGACCTTATTAGAGTGATCTACAAATTCTCACCATTTTCTAACAAAAATCCTTGAGCACTACTTAAACAAAAGGGTCCACTCATAAAAAATAAGGAAAATTTTTTCCAGAGAATAATTTCTGTAAATTAACATTCATTAGACCTTCTTTAAGCCACAATATTTCTCAGCATAAAAAAATATTGACTCTTTATCAATGTAGAAATGGGGTCCTGTTCATAATATCAATAATGTAAAATCAGCTGTTGAGTTTTTACAGACTTTGATTTTATTTATTAATCTCAAGTTTGAAATTCTGCTGACATCATTCACAGTTGCATGTATATATATTTTTAATTTCCTGGATTTTTTAAAAACTTTTTTGTTGGGAGGAGATTTTTCAGAAGCATATGCACAAACATTTCATCTATGTGCTGTGTCCCTTCAAGACATAAACAATCATGGCCTTCCACATCTCCCTGTCCCTTGTAGCTCTTAACACCTCTTCTCCTACTCAGTCAGTTAGTTAGTTAAGTGCCATACGTGATACATGCTTGGGCGATCATGTCTTGAAAGAGACATGACTGACTGGGCAGAAGATTATCCTGCAGTAGGTTGCCATTGCTTTCTGCGGCAGACTGGTTGCCGACCAAGGCTATAGAACCCAATCTGTCCTGTTATTTAACCCATAACTGGAAGGAATAGATGGATTAATACCTTTCCCAAGGGTATTTGCGCGTAAGTGAATGCAATGAATTCAGCTGAAATTCGAACTCGGCTCCCCAATTTCTCATTCTGAGCTGATATCCAATGCACTACAATGCACATCCTTCTCCTATTACCCCTCCCAAACCCAGCTTTGCCTTTCATCTACTGAAGCTCATCAAGTATTGCTTTTCCATGTCTCTCCTTCTCTCTACCCATCCCAAAAGTATCAGATTTTCCAAGCCCTCCTTCATTACATGTCCCAGAAACTTCAGCTGTCATATTTTTTATGTTAAGTATTCATTTCCTTTTCATTTCTATCCTCTTCAAAACCTCATTGTTGCTCACATTTTCAATCCATGGTATTCTCAGCATCCTTCTGTAGAACCACATTTTGTTTGCATCCAGTCTTTCCCTCATTTTGAGTAGATTGTCCAGCATAATGAAGGACAGACATCACATAACAATTTAGCACTCTTTATGTTGCCAGCAAAATTTTCCTGTCTCTCAATCAGTCAGTCAGTTAAGTGCCATACATGATACACGCTTAGGCGATCATATCTCGAAAGAGACATGACTGACTGGGCAGAAGATTATCCTGCGGTAGGTTGCCATTGCTTTCTGCGGTAGACTGGTTGCCGACCAAAGCTATAAAACCCAATCTGTCCCGTTATTTAACCCATAACTGGAAGGAATACATGGATTAATACCTTTCCCAAGG
The DNA here is from genome assembly GCA_037127315.1 of Ascarosepion bandense. NCBI lineage: Eukaryota > Metazoa > Mollusca > Cephalopoda > Sepiida > Sepiidae > Ascarosepion > Ascarosepion bandense. Next base: position 2,159,567 of record JBBBDQ010000124.1, on the reverse strand, counting down.
GTATTTGTGCATAAATGAATGCAATGAATTCAGCTGGAATTCGAACTCGGCTCCCCGATTTCTTGTTCCGAGCTGATATCCAATGCACCACAACGCACATCCCCTCAATGTCTCTCAATACTCTACTCAAATTCTGAAATGCATCTTTAGCCATGCCAATACACCTTCGGATCTCAGTGTTGCACTTTCTGTCTTCTATTAGAACACTTTCCACGTGTTTAAATTTCTGTACCTGCTTGATCTTAGTATCCCTGGCTTCTAGTCGGCATTTTGGGCTCCTTTTTTTACTGATGACCATGAATTCAGATTTTTTATTTACTGGAGGATAAATGCGGAATAAATAAATATATTCTTCTATTAATTCATATAAATTTCTATTATTTACTTAAAATTGTATATCACCATCTGTCCTTTATTTAAAATAATTTCTTTTTTTGGAAAAAAGAAAACATATATAGACCAGCTAACTGTAAAAAGTCAGGGATCTATTTTACACCATATTGATTTATCAATAGGACCACAGTTTTAAAATGATAAAAAATCATTTTTTTTTTGTTCTGACATCAAACATGGAGGCATGGTGAAGTAATGGATAGCAGCTCAGATTTAGAAATTGGAGAGCTGAGTTCAAATTCCAGCCAAGTTCATTAAATTCACTTGCATACTAATACCTTTGAGAAAGGTATGAATCCAACTTTTCTTTCTTTCTTATTAATATGTGTGCATATTGGGAGGCACATTTGAATAATGGACAGTGGCTCAGATTGAGGAATTGTGGAGCCAGTCTGAATTCCAGTCAAATTCATTCACTTACATGCTAACGCCCTTGAGAAGAACATGAATCCATCTCTTTTTCCCCAGCTGTTGATAAATAGCAGGACAGACTTAATTCTTTAACCTTGAACAGAAACCAGTCTAAGAGACAGAAAAACTTTGAATACAAAACCAACCTGGAGAGCGATGGACTCTATCAGTTTATCTTGTCCAAGATACACCACTTCTAACCCATCACTCAATAAGTCTGACATATAGATGATGTTACTAATAAAGAATCCATATGATTTTTATGAAGTACAAACCTTCAAATGGCACATGACAAAATTTGGGCTCAATCAGATTATTAGTTTAAAAATTACAGTTATTTAAGTGAAGCTACTGTTGCAAATTTTCAAAACAATGAAAATTCTGAATTTTGTGTGTTCTTAAAGCATTGCTTCCTGATGGGAAAAAATCTGTTCAAGCAAAGCAATGGCTTGATATATGTTATTAGGACTCTGCTCCCTCAGAAACAATGGCTAAGAAATGGTATGCTGATTTTAAATGTGGTCGTACAGACACAAATGATGCTAAATCACCCAAAATTGGCAGTTGTTCCAGAAAACACCCCAAAAAAAATTCACACATTCGTTTTGGCCAATCATAAATTGAAGTTGCATGAGATTGCAGAAGAGTTGAACATATCAGAAGGCAAGTTTATTCACCATTTTGCATGAACATTTGTCAATGAGAAAGCTGTGTTCCAAGTGGGTGCTACGTTTGCTCACAGTCGATCAAAAACAACAACACATCAACAATTCAGAATGTTGTTTGCAACTGTTTCAATCCAACAAGGAGTTATTTTTTTTTCATAAATATATGACCATGGATGAAACATGGATCCGCCACTTCACTCTGGAGTCAAATCAACAGTGAGCTGAGTTAACAGCAGCAGGTGAAAGCTGTTTAAAGAAACCCAAAGATGCAAACATCAGTTGGCAAGGTTTTTGCCTTCGTATTTTGGAATGCACAAGGTATTTTGCTCATTGATTACCTTGAAAAAGGAAGACACATCAATTGCAAATATTAAATAGTATTACTGGTGCATTTGAAGAAAGCAGTCACCAAAAAACAGCCACAAATGAAGAAAAAAGTAATCTTTCACCAAAACAACATACCCTGTCAAAAGTCGATTGCAACGATGGCAAAACTACATGAATTGCACTTTGAATTGCTTCTGCATCCACCCTATTGAATTTAAATGCAGTACTAGATTAGCTCTAATTCATTAATACATTAGACTTGAATTCCAGTCAAATTCGTTTCATTCACTTATACACAAATAACATTGGAAAAGGTATTAATCTATTTCTTCTCTCTCCATCTATGAAAGACTGGGTCTTATAGCCTTGTTTAGCAACTGGTCTATTGCAGAAAGTAACAGCAACCTCCAGCAGAAAAATCTTCTGCCTAGTCTGTACATGTCTTGAAATAGACATGATTGCCCAAGCATGTATCATGTCAGGCAGTTAACTGACAAACTAGATCAGCAACAAAGTCTCATCAATTTACAGTTGAATTGGCTAGATGTAACTGTAAGTTCTATGCTAAAAGTTTCTTTTTTCGCATTTCTCACTAGTGGAACTCTCTTCTGGCTCTATACTTTCCAGCCAACTTTAATCTTCTAAAAATTGCAATGCAATGTTAATCATTATCTACTGTTTTCTTGATTACACTTCTATTGTTCTAACTTCTTGATAATCACTTTTTTTTTTCTTATTCTTTCACACACTGTAATTCCTTATGTCTTAGTGGCTTTAACATCTTGCATGGGGTGATATGATACAAAACAAAAATAAAAAATAACAATGCAGACAAAAAATCTGAAGGTTACATTTCTTGAGAGTATATTATGTAGAAGAATGTTGCAAAAAGAGGAAAAAAAAACTGTGCTGGTAAAAAGTATTCCAAACAGGTATGCCGAATTCACACGTCTTATATACGTCTTATATAATATATACTATATCTTATAATACGTCTTATATAATATATACGTCTTGTCTTGATCTCCAAAACGCTATTCTCATGCGAACAACGGCTCAAATAACAATGACCTCCATCAAAATGAGCATACCACATTTTATACACTCGACCAGGCTACCACTCAGCCAATGAGCGCTCAGCACAGTAAATATAAACGGCTAAAGGGACACCAATTCTGTTTGCCATGAAGTGCTGTCCGATTCTTCATCTGACCAACACTTGCCAATTCGCCATCACCACACTCCCTTACAAAACATACACCCAACTCTGGCCCATTTGGGTCGCCGAGGTAAGTCACTGCTATGAAGAACCTTCTATCTTAGTTACATAATCATTTGCTCTATTTGCAACACAAACATGGATGCACACAGTAAAATCATCACTTGATTTCCTTGCTCAGGAAAAAATTTATTCTCTTCCAATCTACCTTTTAAATAAGCCAATTGCTCATTGCAGCCATATACAAGAACAGTTTGTCAATGTTTCCAATCATTCATAATAAAGAATTCTCTTTGAATTCCAGCAGTAAAGTCAATTGCCCAAGTCAATTGCAGTGGCAGGATAAAGTTTTCACTATGCAAAAAAAAAAATCAGATTGTTAAGAGTGATAAATGATGTAAAATGTAATAGAGAAATCAAAAGAAACATTGAAATAGTGAAAGATGCCTTCCTAAAACTAAACAAAATAAGTAGAAACAGAAAAATTTTATTAGAAACAATAATAAAAATGCTAAACCATTATACAATATCAATCTTCCAATATGGCAGTGAATGGTGGATAATTTTCTCACAGATAAAAAGGTGATGAGTCATATATCTAATTCTACAGAATGATGCTGCAAATACTGTAGACAGAGCATGTGAGCAATGAGGTAGTTTTAAGGGAAACAGAAATGAAAAGAATACTTTTACTTAGGATAAGAATGAGATGGTTGAAATTTTTGGGACACATAATGAAGAAAGAGTGCTTAGAGAATTTGATACTTACAGGACAGATTGAGGGCAAGTAATGAGTAACCTGTCTAATGTCTTTGTGTAAAGTTTTAGTAGAACAGTGATAAGTATGAATAGTAAAGGGACTGAAATTGCTTAGTGTCACAAAGGATAGAAAGTTGTAAAGGCCATGATTTTCCATGGCACAAATAAGAATTTTTTTCAAGAAGTTCCAATGGAACCTTTTTTCTACACTTTTAAATTTTTTCAACGGCTTGTAAACAATGGGATATTTTCACAAGTCGAACATTATACAATCAAAATTTCAAATCTAAATTCATCAGCTAATAATGGTATTAGGCAGTGAACCTAATGATTCAATGTTGTGTATGTGTGCTAAAATTAAAATACACATATATTAAGACTTCAGTGTATCTGAACTTATTCTGCAAAAGACATTAGCCTCAATAACTCAAACTTGCTTTGAACATTTTTTTGTTTAATTTTAAATGCTTTAGGACATCAAAAGAAAGTTTGAGTTACGTTTTTATGTTTCATTAAAATTATCAGATTTATTACAAAAACTGCAGTGTAAAGTTACTATGCAGATTAAACTAATATTAGTTTAAGGTCTCTGAAATCTAATAAATACTATTTTTTTCTTTTATTCAATAATATATTGTTTTTTTAATCATTTCACTCCAAGTAAGGTAGAACTGCCACTTATGTTCAGGGAGTTACAGCAAGAGAAAGGACTGGGCACAGGGGGTATTAAAGAAAGGATAAAAGATGAATGGGATTCAAGATTTAAATTTTTAGAGACTGTAGCTATCAGGGAAGCAAGTAAATGAAAGGGAGTTCCACAGGCGGGAAACACAAGAAAAGAAACTCTCCAAGTAGAAGTAGTGGTTGCATTTAACTATTTCAACAGTAAAAAAAAGTGGGACCTAGATGCTAATCTGGTAAGCATGCTTAAATTCATGTGGACAGGGCACCAGGGTTAAAAAGCTCATCAGAGTAATTGCCATGAAAATATTTGTAAAAAAGACAGAGGGAAGCCATGTCACATCAGTGAGAAAGTGACTGAAGTCAAGATGCCAAAGCAGGACCGATCCTTCTTTGGATGTTGTCAAGAACCTCGAGATGAATAACAGAAATACCTGACCAGATATGGCAGCAGTATTCAATGCACAGAGGAATGGTAGATTTATAATGGGCAAGATGAATTCTAATGAGAAAAACTTTTAGCCCAGCACAGAGACCCAACCTTCCAAGCAGTAGATGCCGCTATAGATCCAATATATTAAAACATGATTGATGGAAAGGATCTAATGCTGGAACAAGCAGGAATTTACACGAGATACTAGATTAGCAACTAGGTCCCACCCTTTTACAGTTAAACAAATAAGATGTAACCGTAAATTCTACTCCAACAGCTTCTTCTCTTGCACTTCCCACCTGTGGAACTCCCTTCCACAAGTCTGCTTTCCCAACAGTTACAATCTCCAGGTGTTTAAATGTAGGGTCAATAGACACCTCCTATCACACTAACTCCCAACTATTCTCAGAACACTCTCATCTACCCAACCCTCATTCTCAGTATCCTTACCCGCCTATCACCCAGACTCTGACATTTCCTATATTTAATCAGCCTTTCTCCACTCTACGTAGCCCCCTGCGCAGTAGTGGCAGTGACATGCCTTGCTCGGGGTGAAACGCTTATAAAAAAAAAAAAAAACAGAAAATAACTGTTATAGTGGAACATCCTGCCATCCCCAAGAATAGAATGCTCTACTCTATAAAAGACGTTAACGAGCAGTACAAATATGGAAAAGATCTTAGGCGAAGGCATTCACTATTCAATAGTCGATTCCACTCCAACCCGTGCTTGCCTATATGTGTATTATTAATTGTACCTTAGTACAATAAATCTGTATTTCTTATTCCTGATGTGGAGTTCCATTCTTCAACTGATCATTTTATACTGTATTCCTTTTTGGGATATATCAATAACATTACTGGGGAAGGAAATGTTCATATTGGAGATATCAAAAGGAATTTCACAGAGATCATCAAATGACAAATTTGGTCTGACTGATATTGTTTAGAGATACAGGTTATCAGTCAGTTAAGTGCCATACATGATACACGTTTAAGCGATCATGTCTCAAAAGAGACATGACTGACTGGGCAGAAGATTATCCCGCAGTAGGTTGTTATTACTTTCTGCGGTAGATTGGTTGCCAGCCAAGGCTATAGAACCCAATCTGTCCTGTTATTTGACTCATAGCTAGAGGGGGAAGAGATAGATTATATTATTAAGTAGTAATTAATGGGTGATTAGTTTATTACTTCATAACAATATAAAACTGATCCTCCACTTTATGCCTAGTAAATACCTGACTAATGTTTTCAACTATTATATTCAGTCAGTCAGTTAAGTGCCATACATGATACACATTTGGGCGATCATGTCTCGAAAGAGACATGACTGACTGGGCAGAAGATTATCCCACAGTAGGTTGCCATTGCTTTCTGCGGTAGACTGGTTGCCAGCCAAGGCTATAGAACCCAATCTGTACTGTTATTTAACCCATAAATGAAAGAATAGATGGATTAATACCTTTCCCAAGGGTATTTGTGCATAAGTGAATGCAAGGAGTTCAACTGGAATTTGAACTCAACTCCCCAATTTCTTGTTCCTAGCTAATATCCACTGCACCACAACGCACATCCGTACGTTATATCATGTCAAAATCTAAATCTTACTCATAATTCCACACCTTCAACCAAACACACTCAAACACAATTGTATGTCCTCAATCACAGGCACCTAATTCACACAATTCTACACCTTCAGAGCAACTGCACATCTTACAGATACATAGCATGCACATGATTTATTGTAAGTGTTGGCATAAACTTTATCTTTAAGGTAGGACATTATGTTGACAGCTTCAGCACCTTCAAACAGCTTTTCCATGATGCCCTTCTTCCAACAGTATTCATGTCCTATAGGTGTGAAGCAAGCACAGTCAGCTAAAATGTATTTTACAATGAGTGTGACCTGCCATGCTGCATTTACAGTTAAAACAATCAAATGTAACCACAACTTCTATTCTAGCAGCTTCTTTTCTTGTACTTCCCACCTGTGGAACTCCCTTCCATATACTTGCTTCCCTGATAGCTGCAATCTGCAAGAGTTTAAATGCAACATCAATTGCCATCTCTTAACTCCTTGACTCCCATCATTTCCCTGACACACCCTGTATCTTGTTCTTTGCCCCTTTTGCACTTCTCTCATGCAGCTCTCTTCACACCAGTGTTTCCATCCTTCTGTTACCAATTCTTTTACTCTCCTCTTATGTAACCCCCTGTGCACCAGTAGCAGTGAAGTGAAGTGATTATTAAAAGAAAATGTACTGGCTAATGTCCATTTCTCAGCAAGCATGAATGGTTGAGGCCTACACCACATTTGCATTGTTGGTCCAACAACTTCACCACCATGGAGGCAATGAAACTGTTCACATCACTCTCCAGGTCTGCATAAGTGATCCCAAAACGGACCCTCTCTGTGCAGAGCACACAGCCAAATCTGCCTGGTCAAAGAATAAAGAGGGCCGTTTATAATATAACTAAGTTCAGAACTTGAAGCAAGGAAAAAGACTAAGAATTTGTCTCATTCTCAAGGGAAGCGTAAACTAAAGCAAGTTATAACAAAAACATCTTTGACCAGTGGTCAGATCTTTGAACAGGCTTGAATTGAGGCAGTCAAGAGGACAAAAAAATGTAGAATAGTTTTCAAATTGGAATATGTTAAGAAATCTTCCAGGTAAACTTCTCTCAGTAAAAAAAAGAATTTGAAAGTATATAAATTGGGCCAAAAACTACATGAAAATTGACTTTGCTAAATTAATTTTCGTGGTCAAACCTCAAGTTAACGGACATAATGGATGAGCCAAAAGATGGATTTTATCTGATGCAGATGTGCCTGTGGCTAAAAGAAAGCAGCAAGGCAGCAGCAATGTGATGATGTGGGCTGGATTTGTCAACCAAACCATTACTGGATCATTCAAAGTCAATAAAGGAGTTAAACTGAAGAGTGATAACTATTGCAATTTCATCAACAAGACTTTCTTTAAATGCAATTTTAAAGTAAAATGAGTATTTATGCACAACACTGCACCTCCTCGTGTCGCTAAGGTTACTCATAAATGTTTTTAACGTAAAAGTTTCAGAGAAGAGAAGATAATGAAATGGTCACTATCAAGTCCTGATTTGAATCCAATCAAAAATCTATCATCAATTGTGAAGATGAAAGTATATATGAATGACAAACAATATGAGAGCAGATCTATGGGAAGCAATTAAAACTGCTATATCAGAAATTGAACCTACTGAAGTTAAAAGTGAACAAAATCAATGGATGATAGCGACTGTTATTAACAAAATCAATGGATGATAGTGGCTGTTATTAAGATGAGTCACTACATTAAAATGTAAAATACTTCAAAGACTTAATATATATGTTTGTTATTTGTCCTGTTATGATTATAATTATGTTGATCAATTGATGATGGTTCTTTTCTTTTAATTTTGAAGTAAAATGATTTTCTGATTTTGCATAATAACTTCAAACTGAAGTTTTTATAATAAATCTAATAACTTTAATAAAACATTGAAACTACCTAAAGATTAACTCAGGCTTTGTTCTGATGTCTAAATTAATCATTTAAAATTTGACAAAACTTTTTCAAAGCAAATTCAAGTTATTTAAGTTTAGGTCATTTACATAATAATAATACATAGATTTGAACAGAGATAGATATGAAAGAAGATTTGATTTATTATAGTTTATGTCATTTGCATAATAACTTCAGACAGACTACAGATAGATATATAAATTTGAACAGAAATAGATATGAAAACAAATTTTTATTATTGAAGTTTGTGTCATCTGCATAATAAATTCAGATGGACTGAAGATTGATAGATAGAAACAGAAATAGATAGATAGATGCATATGAACAGAAATAGATAGCTAGATATGAAAGCAAATTTTAATTATTGAAGTTTATATCATTTGCATTATAACTTCATAGTTTATATTCTGCAACCCAGGCATGAAGCAAGTTTAGCCCTCCTCAATAGAAGAATCAGATCAGTAGAAATCAAAGAAACTTGGTTTTTATGTTTGAGAATTGTCCAAAAAAAAAAAAAATAAAAGGAAGGATAACCGTTGTAACATTATTTTACTACTAGTACATTTGTACCATAAAGCTTATGCCCATATGTAATTGAAACACCAATGTAAGATGACCAATGTTAAGCAATGTCAGGACTGGTTAACTGTATGTGTTGTAAGCTGAAATATGTCAATGGTGTAATGGATCATGGCTTGGAATTGTTAATCAGAGAGCTGTGTTCCAATTTGTTATATTCATTTATTTATGCATAAATACCGTTCAAAAAAATGTATGACTTCACCTCTTTTCCCCTAGCTGTGTGTTAATTATTAAAACTCTTATAATTAAATCTTTACATTGCTCAACAAAAAAATAAAATAAAATAAATAAATAAAAAACTGAAATGGTGTCAAGACACCAAACATCTTCTTTAAGCTAACTTGAGTGCACTGAATCTGAAAATGGCCTTACTTTTTCTTAGTTAGCTACCATTTTTGCTTTAAAGAAATGCCTCATTTCTGGAAAAAATGTTTTTCATTTGTTTTCTGTATATATGATATTGACTGATGGCAATATTTCTCAAAGCAAATCACAGAAACCATTCAATTCATATTTAAACAAACATATATTGGTCTGCTTATTGAGAAATACTATTTTTTCAATAACAATCAGACCTTAAGTCTTTAAAAATAATACGATTGAATATACTAAAACCAACAAGTATTTTCATCAAATCATTTAAAAAACATCAGAAATAAAATCTTCATGAACAAAAGAACTATGGTAAAAATTTTCACTTTCTTGATTGTCTGGCATGTTCAATGTTATTAAGTCTCTTTTGATACTCCAGCTGTAGTCAGCCATCATTTGTTTGTCTACCATCCCTGATAGCACTCTTTCATTGTCTTGATATCCTGATGAAATCATTCACCTTGCTCATCAATCACATCACTAGCTTTAACTGAAAATTTATCTAGATGGCTATGTAAAAAATGAACCTTAATACTCATATTAGTGCATTACTGATAAAGTGTATCAGTTAGTTTGAACTTTAGCGATAAATTGGAAAAATTTGCAACTTCTATTTTTAAATTTTTAACTCAAAAACATTTTTTCTTAGAAAATAATTTAACTCAAAAACATATTTTTTCTTAGAAAAAAATTTAACTCAAAAACACATTTTTTCTTAGAAAAAAATTTATTTCAGGTAGCTGGCATACATTGCTCAGCCTCCCTGAAAATTAATGGGTTTCTAGGACCTTTATTAACTAAATGTTGCAATCAGCCAAGATCGTAAATTGATCTTTTTCCAAAAATGAGCAATTTCAGTACAGCAAAAACAGTAGCTAACCATGAAAATCTAAGGTAAGTCTCTTGGCACGAAAAATCATGTTGGCCAGTGTTATTATCACAATCTAAAAATCTACAATCTAAAAATATTTTCTGGCTTTAAATAACCTGCAAAGAGCTGATAAGCTGTAGAAAACAAATCAATCATTCAATTGTACCATCAAAATATGATGGCAATATTTAATTCCATAATTGTATTTTGTCTTTTCTATATTACTTCAGGATCTTTATCTAAAGGTTAGCTATTGTGACATAAAAAAAATTAATTTTGCTTTTTAAAAGTAAAAAGAAAAGGTAAAATAAAATAAAATAAAAAGCAATGATCTTTCTTATTGACTAATGAGATATCCTGTTGTCATGGTAACATAAGGAATTTTTTCTTATTGGAATTAAGCAATATTTTTAATAACCATAATAATAAAATATTCCATTTCTCAGAAGTGTCGATCAGGCTGCATAACAGATGAATACATTCAGCCCCAATATGTTTTATAGAACAGAATGTTATTTACTCACACCTTGAACTAATGTCAATTAATTTCAGTTTTTAATTAATGATACAGAATTCCTTAGAAATTGACAGATGGGAGTTACATTAACACTTGAATTAGCAGCAGCAGGAGAGCAAAACTTGCAAAATGCTGGAGTAATGTAATGCATTTGCATCTCTAACGAGAACACGTGGTGTCTGCATTAGGGATTTACAAAACAATTATATTGATTCCTATAAGATCAGCTGATCAACTAGAGAAAAACTACAGACACGATGCATATATTGATGCACACATGCACAAAACTATACATATATAATCAGATACAATTATATACAGTTATACACATACAAAAACTACACATACACACAGCCAGATACAGCCATACACACAATCAAATACAATTACATTCAGTCACACACACAGATACAAATATATGCAGTCACATATACAGATACAATTACATGCAGACACACACACACTATTTATAACATTTGTAAATTTATATATATATATATATATATATATATATATATAATGTGGAGAAATATATATGCATAAATCATTTTCACAACAATGAGTCAAACAAATTTAATTATATTATGCTCTATGATATGTGTTGTATTGAGTAAATGCCAGAAAACTTGTAATTCTAAAACTGTTAGTTCTCTCTCTCTCTCTCTCTCTATATATATATATATATATTTATAAATTATAGTTTAGAACATGTACAAATTATCATTTACTACAAAATGTACATTTTGTTTCAACATTAAAATAACAATGTCTCATCAAGTAGTGTGAAAATAAAATGGAAATTCTTTTTCTTATATTTGGTGAATTGTGTGTGCAACATTGTCCTTTCAATCTGAAAACAAAATGTACACTTTATAGTAGATGATAATTTGTACATGTTCTAAACTATAATTTATAATAGATATTCAAAGCTCTATTTTATATTGAGCACTGTTTTAAATTAATATTTTGAACACTGTCAATTTTTTCTTTGTTCCTTATTCACTTGGATATATATATATATATATATATATATATATATATATATATATACAAGTATTGTTGGAATAATATTCCTTGTCCAAAGAAACACTATTTTTAAGAAAGTGCTCAATACAAAAGTAGAGCTAATAATATTATTTATTCATAAATTAAAACATGGATATGTTACAATATCACTACAAAAGTAACCATTTTGTTTCAACACCTTTGTGTCTTGTCAAGTGATGTGATTATTCTGAAACAGTGCAGAAGATTCAGAATGAGTTGGATGATATATCCAGTCAACATCATGATGTTTGGAGAAATCACTAGGTAATGGCAATTTGAAGCCTCTCTTTCTCTTCCCACAGGGCCTCAAACTCAACGCAGAGGCCTATATCAAGAGCTTTGAGGAGGTAGTGCTGCTCTGGGACAAGAGGGTGACTGCTGGAAGACCCTATGTCTGGTAACAGGACTCTGCACCATGTCACACAAGCAAGGGAACCCAGTCATAGCTGTCAGACAATTTTTGTGACCTCAACAATCCCTACATCTGGCCACTTAACTCCCCAGACTGCAATTATGTGAAGGGCAAGAAACCAACAAAACTCCTTATAAAACACCAAAGGCAAGTTTTATGACAATATTCATCAACTTAAACAAGAAGACTGTTGAGAAGAGTTGCAGAAGATTACAAAATCATCTGAAAGCTGCAGTTGAAGCCAATGGCAATTTCATTGAATAAATTTACTCTCGAGTATTCAACATATTTTTGTGTCATTTTTAGTAAATATATCTGTGAAAATGAGACATCAGCATTATTTTCATTTTTGTATAATATATATATATATATATATATATATATATGCACACACACACAGATACAAAAATATACATTATGATACATGAACAAAAAACAATATATATATTTACCTATCCAAATTTTTTATCTGATATGTACACACAACAGATTTTATGTTACATATACTAAAAAATGAAGATATAGAAAAATACAAACAGCAAATATATATTGTGTTTATATACTCACATTATCTATATAAATAAATGTATACATGTTAGTATCAATTTAATATTTGTATATATATATATATATATATAAATAGAGAGAGAGATGGGGGAGGGATATACATACAACTATTAGCAGCAAATGTAGACATTATACAAAAATACATATGCATAAATATGAAACTCATTTTAAAGAGTTAAATGAAGATCAGTCTCTTTAAGTTTTAATTTATTTAATATCATTTTAATACTATATTCAATATTATAGCTTTAATTATCTACTGAACATTAAATTACCTTGAATTACATACATTAGCTTTGTAGAGATTAAAAAATTCTTGAAGCATCAATTTCATAGAAAGATTGCAGTAATATGAATACCTGCATTGTCATAGACAAATAAATATGTCAATAAGTCTATAGTTTATGATAAAAATAGCATTATTTATTTTTCAACATAATCATCTTCCTTGCTAAGGAATTTCAACAAATGATGAATATTAATCACACAAGTTAAATATTGTGCAATCAAAATTTGAAATCGGAAGTCATCAGCTACTGGGCCATGCCATGAACTTCAGGATTCAATTTTGTGCATATGTGTGTTAGTACAAATATACACTAAACATACATTTGCATGTGTGGATGCATGTTGGTGTAATAGATAACAGCTCAGATTGAGAAATCAAATTCAAGTTCAAATTCTAGTCTTTGTGGTGCAATGGATGAGAAATGCTTGGAATAAGAATTTGAAAAGCAGAGTTCAAATTCCAGTTGAATTCATTGCATTCACATACGTACAAATACCCTTGGGAAAGATATTAATCCATATCTTTTCCCTCCAGCTATGAGCTGAACAACAGAACAGATTGGGTTGGCAACCAGTCTACCAGAGAAAGAACTAGCAACCTACTGCGAGAAAAATCTTCCACCTAGTCAGTCATGGATTAAAAGAGACATGATTGCCCAAGTGTGTATCACATATGACACTTAAATATCCTTTGGAAAAGAATGAATCCATATCTCACCCCTTTCCAAGATATGGATAAATAGCAACAAAAACTGGGTTTTACATTCTTGATTGGCAGCTGGTCTAGGAGAAGAACAACTTTAATGAAAGTTGTTTGGAGATGATGTGACACATTATGTGCATCAGTTCTCACTATATTGTCCTTTCAAAAAGTGTGGTTGGTTCTGCACTTAAATTCAAACATACATGCAGGTATTTGTCTATATTTCTCAAAGACACATGGCCTAGTGAATAAAAGCATTAGTTGGATCAAGTGAATTGTCCCAAAGAGTTGGGAGTTCAATACTTTTTTTTTAAATAACCATTTTATCCCATACAAGGCAGTACTGCCACTGGTGTGCAGGGTGTTACATAAGAGGAGAGTGAAGAGAAAGAGGAACAGATCACAGGAACTGTTAGAGAATGGGTAAGAGAAAGATGAGAACACTGGTATGAAGAAAGCTGTGTGATAGAGTGGAAATGAGGGAAGTGTGAGAAAAGAAGCAGATAAAGAGTAGACGTCCTAATTACATTTGATTGGTTTCTGTTCGCCACTACAACGACAGTAGTAGCAAACAAAAACTGTTTAAGTTAATTAAGACACCCAGAAGGATCAAGACTCATGGAACAAGAAAAATCTACCCTAGTGATCAAAATAAAGGGTTCAGTTTGAAATTCCAATCACCTGAAGAAAGAAGGAGAGTATCTAGCCAAATTTGATCTTTAAAAATAGAAATAGAAATTCAATTGTCATGTACTGTCTTATAGATTACTCTTTTATTGTTCTCACTCCTTAGTAATGTTTTTCTTTTTTCTTATTCTTTTGTCCTTGACCAAATCCAACGGAGACTCTGTAATGTGATAAATCCCAACTTGGCAGCTAGGATACAATCGCTTTCTCAACGACGCAGTGTGGCTTCCCTGTGTCTCTTCTACAAATACTTTCATGGCTTCTGCTCCGATGAACTTAGCTCACTGGTACCTCCTATATATGAATAACCTCGAGCCACAAGATTGGCAACTAGATCCCACCCTTTTACTGTGAAACCAATAAATTGTAAACACAAATTCTACTCTAGCAGCTTCTTTTCTCGCACTTCCCGCCTGTGGAAATCCCTTCCACATACTTGCTTTCCCGAGAGCTATCATCTCTGAGAATTTAAATGTAAAGTCAATAGTCACCTCCTGTCTCACTAACTTACATCCTCTCTCTCTCAGGCTTTTTTTCTTCGTCCACCCCACTCTCATCAGTATTCTCTTCCTTCTCCTACTCTCTTCCTGACACCCCCTGCAACCTCTCACTCTTTCTCATAACATTTTTAGTACTTTCATGGCTTCTGCTCCAATGAACTTAGATCACTGGTGCCGCCTAAGCATGAATTTACACGAGATACTAGGTTAGCAACTAGGTCCCACCCTTTTACAGTTAAACAGATAAGATGTAACCGTAAATTCTACTCCAACAGCTACAATCTCCAGGTGTTTAAATGTAGTGTCAATAGACACTTCCTATCACACTAACTCCCAATTATTCTCAGAACACTCTCATCTACCCAACCCTCATTCTCGGTATCCTTACCCGCCTACCACCCACCCTCTGACATTTCCTATATTTAACCATCCTTTCTCCACTTTATGTAGCCCCCCCCCACCCCTGCGCAGTAGTGGCAGTAAAATGCTTTGCTTGGGGTGACACGATTACAAAAAAAAACACATTGTGAATATGGCAAAGATGAGGACAACAGTCTGCTGAACAATTGTAAATTATATGCAGACTGTCTAGCTATTTAGTTCTAAGAATTGAGCTATTGAACCTTCATACATTGAAATCAATGAGAGAATCCATCTATTTTATTATACTTATGGAGGAAGAGTACTCAATATTGGATATAGAGCATTAAACTGTAATGTAAACATAGTAATCAACACTGCATAGTGACTGGCAGTTTCATGCCCTAAGCAATCATCAGACCATGTAAGTTTTCATATACATTTTAATTTCATAGACTACAACAATGTAATGACAAATTGACAAATTCTAGACATAAATATAGCTTCAATAATGCAACACACACAAAAATACATAATGTATTGTTACTATTATATAGAAACATTGCAACAGTACACAATATTTAATCCCGACAGGCTTGCTTCAATAATTTACCGATCTCTGAGAATTGATCAGGCAATATATCTTTATTTGCTGACGAGTTTATCGACTGCCACTCCATACCAAATATAGAACTTTCCCTGAATTTGACATTATTGCTGAGAGCTACATAGGAGGGGGACGTTGTGGAGGACCATGCTGGCCCACACCTTGAAGAGATATGACACATAAACAGACCACACATCCTTTCTCCTCATAATAATTTTAAACATTATCATACACATCTTTTATGTTCACGTACAAAAAAAAAGAAAAGCAATTAAAAAACAAAACACTGAAGAACATTCTTTCTTACTTTCTCTCTCCTGACTTTATACTAACACATTACCCGTCAAAAATTATAGAAATATTTACGTATTGTATTGATCAGTAGAGCATCTGAGTATGTACGCTATGCCTCCAAATTTTCCAAAAAAAATCAATGCATTTATTAAATTTCAGTTTTCTCCTCTAAAGTGTAGTATCTGTGTGCAATGTGTTGCATGACACAAAAAAAAACATGGATGGATCCACTTTGCTTGCATTTTTTGTATGATATATACCACTGGCACTCACTGCTACTAAATTAAAAATTTACAATCAAATCACCTTCGTCTTTGTCTCAATATTCATGACACTGTGTGTGCGTGAGCGAGATAGAGAGGATGATTTTTATTTTGATTTAACTGAAAATGGCACAACGTCAAAAATATGTGGAAACTGGAAGATAGCGCTATCTATTGATGTTTCAAATGAGAGAGCCGGCTTGACTAATTAAAAAATAAAAATGTAAATAATCAGCATTTATTCCTAATATCCTTTGCGTTGTGACTTGGATCCGAATACCACCCTCTGACACCGGTGAGAAATACGCCAATAATCCTATTTCAGTTCACACACAAAAAAGATAAAAATCACATTTTTGTAAACTTTTGATTTTATTCTCACACAGGGGCACAAGAAGTGTGTACTGTAGCAGCATGTCAGAATTGAATTCACAACGACAAAAAAAAAAATGCGAAGAAGTGTGGCTCTGATTATTCGTGGTGGTGTAAGTAGTTAAGTTTGATCCTCACAGGGTGCCAACTGACCATATCTGCAGCCATGTGACAAAGACGGTGGGCGAATTTTTGTATTGGTTAACCAGTAATGATCCAACTTATACTCAGTCAGTAATAGTAATGGTCAACTAGACTGGACTCGCTAATGATTAAATTATTCCATGCCGAAGCGGGGGAAAAAAAAAACAGAAAAAAAAAAGAAAGAAAACTTTTGTAACCCCCAGAGACCTACTCCTTTTCTACCTACACCGCCACCATTGTATGCATTTCATAAAAAATTCTATCTTAGCACACATATCGTGTTACTGTTGTTAATCGTAAGAGAGAGACCATTTAAGTTGTTCCACACTTTCTGTATATTCTGCCGTGGCCCTGAGGACGTCACGACCTTTTTGTTTGTTTGCTTCTTTTTCCATTTCGCGCTAAAATCACAAAAATGAAAGAAACACACACACAACAAAACCGGCAATAATAATAGCCATACTCGACAACCAATCATCCATAAAAAAAATTAAATTAAAAAAAAATATATATATTTGCATAAAAAACAAGGGAAAACGTCAAATCCACACACGAAACACTGTCATTTAGCTTTTTTTGTTAGCCACTGACCTTAGTTAATAAATCCGCTGGGATGGGTACCCAACAAACAACCACTGGGCCAGGTTTATCTTAAGTTCCAACTGATGACAGGAGGAGGGTGTGTTTGGTAGCAGCATTGTCTGCAAGTTACACTTCAAGAGATTCCACACACAAAAACGGTGCTGCTAAAATCAGTTCCCGGGATTTTACAGATGGATGGGCAAAGAATGGAGAAAAAAAAAGTGAGACAAGGAGAGATAAAAACTGAGATGTTTCTTTTTTTCTTCTTCTTTCTTTAGACAATATTAATTTAACTGGATAAATGGAGATAAAATGAGAGTAAATTACAGCTGGCTTATTATAAAATTTTAAAAAGGAAAAATATTTTTTTAATTCTGTTTTCAATGTCTAAAATCCACCTTTGTCGAGGATTTATTTGTGAATAAGCATTCTTTCTTTTACTTAACCATGTGTTATTTTTTTTAATTTTTAGTTAAAAAAAAACAATTAATGTCGTGTAACACAAGAACTCTTGTGGTCATCTGCGTCTTCTTCACGCAAGTTTAAAACCAAAATTTTAAGTTAACAGTACATGACTTTTTATGTGTCTATATTTTATCCTTACAAATTTGA
The DNA here is from genome assembly GCA_037127315.1 of Ascarosepion bandense. NCBI lineage: Eukaryota > Metazoa > Mollusca > Cephalopoda > Sepiida > Sepiidae > Ascarosepion > Ascarosepion bandense. The sequence goes on along the minus strand of JBBBDQ010000124.1, from coordinate 2,141,352 downwards.
ACACGGTTTTTGTTTTATCTTACAGATTTCTATATTTGCAATTAAATACCAACAATAAAGAACATGTGTTCAGTTTTTCATAGGCAGACACACGATACACAAAACAAGTGAAGGCTTTTTGATAGTCGCAAATACGCCTCTATGGTAGTTGTATGATGTTTAGTACTAAATATTGGAAAATTTGTAGGGGAATAAAGAGTCTGCCGATCTGTAGTTTTTATAACTACTTTAACTATATTAGTACTAGTAGTACTGCTGTAAATTATCAACCACTGGGAAGACGTTGGTATCTTTTTTATAAGACACGGCTTCGTAAATTGCATAGTAATATATAAGTGAAGGAGAAAGCGATAGGAAAAAGGATAGAGGGAGGAGAAAGAGGAGGAAAAGTGGGAGGAGAATAAAGAAAAGAGAGAGAGTGGTTAAGGAGTCTATGGAAGTAAAAAAGAGAAAATAATAACAAACGTCGATCGAAGTAGCAGGCAGGACAACAACAGAAACTGCTGACAAAGTGCGTAGATGTGTGTACATATCGAAAATTCATTATTATAAAAGCGTGACGAGACGGTATTTATTTTTCATAAGCGAAAATGCAAACCCCAACACAAGAGCGGGAGTGTCCACTCGACACGTTGTTTTTGAATATGTCGATTTTTCTAGTAGTAGTAATTTTAAGAAACAATTTTCATTCAGGTTTGTTTTTTTTTTTGTTTTTTTTTTGGCGGAAAAAAAAACTACAACTTGCGTACCAAAGATCTGAACCTGTAGAGAAATTAACTGTTGTTTGATTTTTTTTCAGTAAGTTTTTCTTTTAATTTATTATGTTTTTTTTTTATTATTATTATTTATTCCTTAAGACTCCGGCACTAAAGCGAGAATAAAGGACAAACATTAAGAAGACAGAACGTAAAGTTTCTGTCTCTCAGCGAAAGAATCCATTCTAGATGCAAACAACAAATTGGAGATACCGAAAACAAACGAGTACAAAAAATAATTATTAAATTAAATATCCAGAAAGTGTTTTATTAACAGAGGACGGGAAAATGCGAAGTTATCGCACCCGGCCGGAAGCTACGACCGGCTGCTCAAATGTCTAAAACGCGTCACTCCGGAAAAGAAAGCGAGGCCATCAATTTCCGGTGACTCAGCATTTCCAGGGACCAAAACGCCGAAAAATAACAACAAAGCAAAGTATAAACACACACAAACGCTCGCACACAAAAACAATACTCTGAAACTAATCTATATACACATGGGGTGCAAACAAAACCCATGTGTACATTCGAAAGTGGAGAGAGAAATTGTTACTAACCAAACAAGAGATTACTAGCTCGGCAATGTTGCAGACCATAGCCGACAGAACATGGCCGATGTTTCTCAACCAAAACCAGAGGAGCGGGACCTGGGGTTGAGCGACGTGCTCCCCCTACCACCAGCGCCTGGCCGACTTTGCCACTCGCCATAGCAGCAGCCGCAACCAAATTCCAGCAGCCCAGCAGCAGCCGCCAGAAGCCAGCAGGAGCAGTCACGCAATAGCAGCAGCCGTCCCTAGCCCAACCTGCCAACTCCAGCAGCAGCAGCAGCCACATTCTAACAGTCCTTTTTAGGACTCTCTGTTTACATAGATCTAGTCCTTTTAAGGGCTTCCCGTTTCTGTTATGCACAAGTCCTTTTAAGGGCTCTTCAATTACATATGCGATAGCCCTTTTCAGGGCTAACCTGCCCCCAAGCAGCAGACGCACCAAGCAGGCAGAAGCAGCTGAAGCGCCAGGCAAGAACAGCAGACGCACCAAGCAGGCAGAAGCAGCTGACGTACCGGGCAGAAGCAGCAGACGCACCAAGCAGGCAGAAGCAGCAGACGCACCAAGCAGCTGACGCACCAGGCAGACACATCAGGCAGAAGCAGCCGCCAGCAAGTGCAGCCAACTCCAGCAGCGGCAGCCACACTCTACAATAGTCCTTTTTAGGACTCTCTGTTACATTGATATAGCCCTTTTAAGGGCTTTCCGTACTGATATGCACAAGTCCTTTTAAGGGCTCTTCATCTACATATGCAATAGCCCTTTTCAGGGCTAACCTACTTGAGCAGCAGGAGCAGTAGACACAGCGGGCGCACCAGGCAGATCCCGGCTACACTCACGACCGTACGTCTAAAGACAGCCGGAGCGGAATTTGCAACGACCAACTTCGCACCAGTACTACCCAGCCAGCTACCGGCTTACCGTCTTGGAACCTAGCGATCCCATCAATCAGCACCGGCGACCCAACGAAGTTTCTGTAAAACATTATTTTGCCGGCTTAGGCAAATAAAAACTTGGTTGAAACGTATAAACCCTCGATTTCGTTGTCCTTGATTTGATCGTATTGCTTTAACTCACAGCGGGGTTAACGGCACCTTTTCTGTCGATAGCCCCGCAACAAAGTCATATTGGAATCCAAAAGATGCCTTCCAAAAGCTGAGCCAAGTATTAAGTTAAGAAACAGGAACATTTCATTTTAAAAACATAAAAGAGTAGACCTAACTGTTAATGTCAATTCTATATAGGACTGAATACTGGATGAATGATGATCATAGATGAAGAGACTTGATTGATTTGTTTATTATTCACAACAACAACAACAACAAAAAAATGCGAAGAAGTGTGGCTCTGATTATTCGTGGTGGTGTAAGTAGTTAAGTTTGATCCTCACAGGGTGCCAACTGACCATTTCTGCAGCCATGTGACAAAGACGGTGGGCGAATTTTTGTATTGGGTGCCCAGTAATGATCCAACTTACCCTGTCAGTAAATAGTAATGGTCAACTAGACTGGACTCGCTAATGATTAATTATTCCATGCCAGAGTGTGTTTCAAAAGTTTATTCACAACCACTTAAAGGTTATTTAAAGCTAGAAAATATCTTTAGATTGAAAGAAATCTTTTTTGTAATAACAATGGTTTTTAGTGAAACATTTTTACAAATAAACCCATAGTTGGGGTAGGGAGAAGAGGTGGATTCATACTTTTTCAAGGGTATCGGCAGATAACTGAGTATAACAGGCCCAATAAAAATGCGAAATTGGTTCTCTGATTAACAATTTCAATCCATTTTCCTGTTGTGTTGTTTCGTTTTGGTATAATTAGAAGATAACACAAAACTTAATGATGTTTATTTTTGGTATAAAACTTTAGGTTTTTAAGTTACAACCTTTAAATTTTGTGTGGATACAGGAGTAGACTAGCTAAATTCTCTTCACTGTGGGATGCTAGTAGTAAACGAGCCTATCCCTTCTGGACTCTAGTGGTCAACTGACTAGTGTCTTCCCCTTTTCAACTCTCCTACACAAAACTACTGTCCTTAACTCCTACTTCTTACTCCTACTCTTACACCTACTCCTACCAAAAGAAACGGTTCCTTATTTTGCCGCCCAATTTTGAATTCTTGGCGTCAGTGTGTCTACCTTTTTCTATTTTTAGAACACTCGCCATTTTATAAACCATAACAATCCATTATGCCACCCAAACATCCAAGATTACTTACACCTGGTATTCCCAAGCAGTCATCTATCTAGGTACAGACCAGGCTTGGTGTTGCTTAACTTCAGCAATCATATGGTAACCAATAAAGAAAGATTTAACAGAGGACAGAAAAGCTGACACCTAAATCCAAAGGTGCATTGTAATCGGGAAAGATGCCTTCCCAAACAACAAAATATTGACAAGAATAAACATTTCATTTGAAACAAAGAATAGAGTACTGGATTGTTATGCAATATCAATCCTCTTATATGGCAGTGAATACTGGACAATTTTATATGGTCATTGCAAAATAACAGTTTGATTAGAATGTTAAAGTGAAACAGAACTGTATTTCAGAAACAACCAGAAATGCAGGGAGAAACCTCTACTCCTGTTCAGTTGTAATCGATTCAATTCTAATTCAACATCCTATAATTACAAATATATTCTGAACTAAGTTGAGATTAGTGACTACTAAGATTCTACAACCATGCTTGTTTTTGATTTAGTATTGATTATTTCTTGTAACCAAATAAAAAATATGATCAAATAAGAATATTTTTTGAAAGTGCTATATATATATATATTAAATATAGATATTTTAAACCAAATCATCTGAAGCAAAGCAATCATGCCACTAAGATGTCATAGATTATTGAAAGTGAAAGAGAATAAAAAGCTTTAAAAGAAACCAGAAACCTAATTCTAAACTAAATAACCTTCCTGATGTCATCAGGTCTTAATTTGTGATCTGTATAGTCATATTAGGACATGCGTTGTGGTACAGTGGATATCGGCTCAGAGCGAGAAGCCGGGGAGCCGAGTTCGAATTCCAGTTGAATCTATTGTATTCACTTACGCACAAATACCCTTGGGAAAGGTATTAATCCGTCTCTTCCTTCCAGTTATGGGTTAAATAGCAGGACAGATTGGGTTCTATAACCTTGGTCGGCAATCAGTCTACTGCAGAAAGCAATGGCAACCTACTGCAGGATAATCTTCTGCCCAGTCAGTCATGTCTCTTTCGAGACATGATCGCCCAAGCGTGTATCACATATGGCACTTAACTGAATAGTCATATTGTTCATGATGCACTGGCTGACCTCTACCATGAAAGTAGGGGATAACCAGTTCCATGGCCAACACATTACCCAATCTCAATTTTTTGGATTTTGATCTTTTGGAGCCACCTAAAAAAATAAGTTTATGCAGCAGACATTAATAATCAATGTGTCATAGGGGCCTGCAAAACCATACAAGATGTGAAAGTATTTGAAAGGGTCCCCCAGTCAATAATCCAACCAGGACATGTGCATATAGAAGCAAGCAGAGGACATTTTTTGACATTTATTATGAGTTTCTGTGTTGAAATACTACAATGACCTTTTGGAAATAAGTTTATATGAACATTGTACCTAGTTTTGGTGTGAGAAATCTGCCCCCACAGTTTGTAAAAGTATTTTTAGATACACCCTGTATGTATATTGCAACCCATGGCTATAGGAACTAGTCTGTCCTACTATTTACTCATAGCTGGGAGAAGAGATGAATTCATAACTATCCCAAGGGTATATGCACATAAGTGAATGCAACAAACTCGACCGGAATTAGAACTTTGCTCTCTAATTCCTCAATCCAAGTCGCTATACATTACTCCACTGTATCTCCACCAGAAACAGGAAAATTTCATTAGAAACAAAGAAAAGAGTACTGAACTGTTATGCAACATCAATCATTTTGTATGGTAGTAAAGGTGGACAATCCCCTTACAGATGAAGAGAAAGCTGAAGTCAACTGAAATGTGGTTTAACAAGAGAATACCATGCATGGAGTTCATAAGCAATGAGGAAGTCTTAGAGAAAATGGAAACAAAAAAGAACACTTGTAATCAGAATCAAAAAGAAAAAAGCTGAAATTTCATGAACGTATAATAAGGAAGAAGGGCCAGGAAGTTTTTTTCCGCCTGAATCCATCTTGCACATACAAATCAACCATTCAACCATGCATGGAATACTGTTGCCATATCTGGTCAGGCGCCCCTGCTGTTCATCTTAGTGTTCTCAACAGGCTCTAAAGGCAAATCTGTAATGTGATTGGTCTTAACCTGTCAGCTCAACCCCAGCCACTTTCTCATCGGCGGGATGTGGCTTCCTTGTCTCTTCTACAAATATTTTCATGGCTTCTGCTCCGAAGAACTTAAGTCACTGGTGCCCCTCCATAAAAATTTACTTGGGCAACGAGACTGGCATCAAGGTCCCACCCTTTTACAGTTAGATCAACCAAATGCAGGCAACAATTCTATTCCAGCCGCTTCTTTTCTCACAGTTTCTGCTTGTGGAACCCCCGTTCATATACTTGCTTTCCTGATGGCTGTAACCTCCAAGAATTTAAATGCAAAGTCCATTTCCATCTCTTATCCACTTAACTCCAGGCCTCTCCACATCACTCCGTGTATATTGTTCTTTTCCTTTCTCTTTACCTTCATAACTGTCTTCACTCTTGTGCTAATATCCTTCTCTTGCCCTTTCTCTTACTCCCAGTGTAGCTGGTTCATCTTTGTCTTCACTCTTTTCCTGTCTAAAACTTTAACTCTCTTATGTAGCCCCCTGCACATCAGTGGCAGTACTGCTTTGCTTGGGGTGAAATGATGATTAAAAAAAAAAAAGAACTTAGAAAATTTGACACTCTCAAGGTAAGTTAAAGTCAAAAGATACAGAGAAAGGCAACAACCCACTTTTTGAATGAATTGTGGAACAAGGTTGGGAGGGATGGCAAAGTATCAAATATTACTTACGAGGAGATTGTGGAAAGCCATTATCACCCATGTCATGTAGAGAGCCGGCATACAGTAGATGATTTGACTGTAAATATTTTGTTTTGATTTTAAATACAAAATTTTTGGTTTTCAATCACACTTATTTTCTTAAGTGAGACCTTCAAACATTTTTTCCCATATAAAATTAACATAAAAGTTTTAGAAGATAATGATTTTGGGAACAAAAAAAAAAATCAAAGAAAACCAGAATATTTTTGTTTTACAGTATGGTTCACCCTGTACAAAGTAGAGAGTTATGTTAAGGGATAGTTTATATGGATAAGAGTGGAAGATAACTGTTAACTCTAGACTTGAACAGGTCAAGACTCTAGACTTGATTTACAATAGGGTTAACATTGTACAAGGCCTAAGGGCCACCCAAGGTACAGGGTTACATTAAGGAGCTGTTTTCTGGATAGGAGTGGAAGATAACTGTTAACTCTAGACTTGAACAAGTCAAAACTCTAGACTTGATTTGCAATAGGGTTAACATTGTACAAGGCCTAAGAGCCACCCAAGGTACAGGGTTACATTAAGGAGCTGTTTTCTGGAAAGGAGTGGAAGATAACAGTTAGCTCTAGACTTGAACAGGTCAAAACTCTAAACTTGATTTACAATAGGGTTCACCCAGTACAAGGCCTTGGGCCACTCATGGTAGAGGGTTACATTGACGGGTAGTTTATATGGATAGGAGGAGAAGATAACAGTTGACCCTAGGATTAAACAGGTTAAAATTGTAATGATCAGGGAAAACTGTTGGGAGTCTGTTCCATAGGGCAGTGGTTCACAGGGATAAAACTGAATGAAACTTACTTCTTGCCGATGAAATATGGAAGGAATGTAAGCAGTTTGCTACTATGTAAGTGGCATGGTAGATCCTAGTCAAGAAGGTCAGACTTGGTGAACGAAGTGATGTAGTTCATCCAATCACTTTCCAGGAAAGTAAGGAGACCACATCCTGCCTTTGAGAGAGAGGTTTGAGTGTGAAAACTAATTCTTATCCAACAATCAGAGATGATTTTGAACCATTTCAAGACTGGAAACGAAGAACCAAATAGCTCCTACCCAAATATTATTTTATTATTATCATATCACCCCAAGCAAAGCATTTTACTGCCACTGTTTTACAGGGGGTTACATTTTTTTTTTATAAGCGTTTCACCCCGAGCAAAGCATGTCATTGCCACTACTGCGCAGGGAGCTACATAGTGTGGACAAAGGATGATTAAATATAGGAAATGTCAGAGGGTGGGTGATAGGCGGGTAGGGATACCGAGAATGGTTAAATATAGGAAATGTCAGAGGGTGGGTGATAGGTGGGTAAGGATAATGAGAATGAGGGTTCGGTAGATAAGAGTGTTCTGAGAATAATAGGGAGTTAGGGTGATAGGAGGTATCTATTGACACTACATTTAAACACCTGGAGATTGTAGCTGTAGGAGAAAAGTTATGAGAAAGAGTGACAGGTTATGGGTGTCAGGAAGTGGGTAAGAGAAGGATGAGAATACTGATGAGAGTGGAGTGGACAGAGAAAGAAGCATGAAAAAGAGGATGCAGGTTAGTGAGATAGGAGATGACAATTGACTTTAAATTTAAATTCTTGGAGATTGTAGCTGTCGAGGAAGGAAGCAAACGGCAGGAAGTGCGAGAAAAGAAAATATGGCAATAATATTCAATTTTTGGCCTGATCTGGTTCTTATAATTGTAGAGGATAGCATGAGGAGTCAGGTACTTACTGAACTGGTACAGAGAGATGATCATTTTATTTGCAACTTTAACAATAGATCATATGTAGGAATTCTACTTGAGGTCAGGTGTGAGTCCAAAGCCCAATATCCTCTCAAGGTACAAGGAGACTTCTGTTCATCATGACTGACTGACTGACTGACTGACTGACTAGTTTGGAGTCTACTTGGCAGTGATTAAATATAACCAGTTTGGTTTTAGAGGTATTGAATGTAACCAGCCAGTGAAGTCAGTGTTAGAAGAGAAGTCAGCTGCAAATTTCTGACCATCAAGACTTTTTGAGGTATGCCCGTATATTGTCATACCATCAGCATAAAGGTTTACAAATTATCATATATTCTTAGGTAGATCATTTATGTAAATCAGAAAGGGGGTTAGTCTGAAAAGTGACTGCATTGGCCACCAGGGCTTCAGAGGATTGATCATTAATAGCTACCTTCAGGAATCTACTTGCAAAGAAGGTTTGTATAATGAAGAAAATCATTCCAGTGATGTATTATCTCAAAAAAATTCTTACAATTCAAAAATGTATTCTGGCTTTAAATGATCTGCACAGGGTTGATAAGCAGTAAAAAAAATTCTTTTAAAAATTCAAAGAATCTAAGAAAAGGTAGAGGCCTGAAGTACCTTTAACTATCTGCGATTGCATTATGAATATCTGATTGCTTATCTTCTGAAAGGACATGGCATTTCCAAAAAAAATAATATCTTCTTTTATTTGCTATGTTCTTTCAGGATGTCGGCAATCATGATGCTCGACAATTTCCTCTCCTTTGTACTCCTAAATTAATTTTGTCTTTTTGTCATCTCTCCTAAACCTTGTTCTGCCATCCATTTAAACAAGTCTGCAAAGTAGGTTATTAATCCTCTCTCCCTCTTTCCATCAATATGTTCTGTCAGTGTCAACTATTCCAAACCCTCTTCATAATGTGCTCAAAAATTTCAACCATCTCTTTCTAAGTAAAAATATTCTTTTTGTTTCCATTTTTTATTAGTTTGTTTTTGCTTATACATTCAATCCATGATATTTTCAGCATCCTTCAATAGAACCACATTTCTTTTGCTTCAAGACTTCTTCATATGCGAAGAGATTGTCCAGAATTCATTGCCATACAGGAGGACTGATATTACATAACAGTTCAGTACTGTTAGTTTTACTTTTCTTTTTTTTTTTTGTTTGTAGGTTTTCCTGTTTCCTTGTACTTTGCTTAGCTTCTGGAAGACATTTTGGACTCAAATGTAACTAGAGTTTGGTTTTTAACAAAAACTAGGAAAGAAAAAGAACATCTCTTTTTAAAAATTTTTTTTCATTTATTTTACAAGTATACCAGTTATATGGATACTAACAAGGCTTTCATCAATCCATCACCCTGATTACATGTTCAAAGCATCACCACCAATCAAGCATGCTCCAACAGTACCTTGATACCACTAGACCTTAGTGTTTTCTATCACAGTGAAAGAATGTACTTTTAAAAATGCAGACATATGGTATGCATGAGCCCAGAAAAGAAATGTTAATTCTTTGATATCAGAATTTAATTAATTAAGCAGAAACAATATTAAAACAAACATCTTCATTATCCAATATGAAATGCCTGGCGTCCTTTATTTGTTTAAAACAGTAGCTCATGCCAAGCAACAAAGTAATCTTGTGCACTGCTGTATTTTCCCAACTCTAGTTCCTTTTAATCAAATCCACTTACAATCTCTTTTGTTATTATATATATTATTATCATTAAAAATATAGCAAAAAGATGCTAAGTTTATTTTTTATATAATTTTTCATGGATTCTTTTAATTTTTTGCTTTTCAGAACATAACTTATATAAAAATTGTCAAAATGTTTTATTTCTCCAAGCACTTCCAGCTATACTCTTAGCCATTATCAAGGATAAATATTATTTTAACTGAATATATAAATTATTTTGTGTATGTATGTAGAGTCATACGATAGTGAGCACATTGTTGGTTCATTCATAGTTGATATTGTTGAGTGCTGGCTTTTCTATTTATTAATAATGCTTCCATTATTTTTAGTCCTTATTTACATGCAGATAATGTTATTATATAAATATAAAAGGGGTTCATATTTTATAATCAAAATAGGATACAAAAGCATCAATATGTTTAAAATATGTTAGGTACCTTTCAACCAAGCCTTCTTCAAGACAAAAATCATTGGTAATTAATACTAAATTGCTAATAATGAGTTGCTAAAAAAGAAAAAAAATTATTATCAACCAAAGTTAAAATGTAAGAATAAGGAAAATGGGATGAGAAAAAAAATATCCTCTGTCAGGTAATGGCTTCTCGAAAGAGAGCCAATTTAGGTTTTAATTCTTGTTGCATGCAAAGGGCAGGTCTCTGCATGTTAATAATAACAGACTCCAATATATCCAAGTGGAGTTCGTTCCATGCCCTGTACAATACAGGGAAACATTCTGGAGAATAACTTGTCCTGCAAGCAGCAGAATTTAATAACTGCTTGCTGATTGCAAAGGCATGAGTCTGCAAACATCCCGATGTCACTGGCTTATGTCTATCCATCTCGCCTAGGACATGTTGGGCAATTCTAACTTCCAACCTCTGGACAGTTTTGCCCACATAGTTAACCTCACATTGACACCTATTGGCTAAACCACAAATACCCATTCCCAGTTTTATATTTTATTTATAAATGCTTTGTTAATAATATTTACTCAATAAGAATCTAATTTATGTCTATAAACAAATAAATTTCAGTTTTCAATATAGTACAGAAAAAAAAGTAATCTAATTTTACAAATACATGTATGTACATACTCGTAAATGTAGAGGTTTTCAGTTTGATGATCTTCACAGTACATTGCAGATTTTTTATTTGTGAATGTGGTTTGCTCTAAAACATTGTAAAATAAAGTGATTTTGTAAGGTTAAAATAATACAGTTATTAAAATTATTTTGCAATAGTAGAAAATAAACTAATTTATGTTAAGCTTTTAATGCTTTTCTAATGATATTACAACTTCAATATTTGTGATGGACAAATGTAAAGTCGAATAAAAGGACTTAAACTTGATTTTTATTTTTCCATATATTATTTTTAGACAAACGATGTATAATCAAAAGTAGCTTAACTTGAAACAATGTAACTCAAGGTATACCTGTAATCTCAAAGACATTATCATTTACTGCTCACCTTATATATATATATATATATATATATATATATATATATATATATACATTTCTAAACAATGAATTTATTTTTAATCAGATAGATTTATTTTTAGTTGTGCTCTCCATGTTTATATTGATCTTATTACATCTATCTATATCTTATGCAGGCAGGCCAAAAGATTTTAGAAGTGATAAACTGTTTCAAATTTTAAAAAAAAATGATGCATTATTTTAAACACTGGTATCCATTCAAATCAAAATGAAACAAAAATCAAATGAAATTTACAGCAGTGGCAATATACTGGAGGACCTAAGCAAATCAATCTTCATAACACTACCTAAGAAGCCAAGTGCAAAGAAATGTGAGCTTCATCGAACAATCAGTTTAATGAGCCACATAACAAAACTCATCATCCGAATTCTGATGAACAGAGCGTGCAGCAGAATCGGCCCAGAGATAGGACAGGAACAATGTGGATTTGTGAAAGATACCAGAACAAGGAATGCAATATTCATGCTCAGAATGCTATCTGAATGAGCAATATAAATGCAAAATGACCTTTATCTGTGCTTTATGGCTTATGCAAAGGTGTTCAACAAAGTATGACACAAGGACTTGAAAGAGATGCTCAACAACCTCAACATTTTCAGAAAAGATGCCAGTATAATCAAGAATCTATATTGGCAGCAAACCGCTTGTGTATGGATAAGAAATGAACTCAGCAGGTATAGAAAAATAAAAAGGAATGTAAGACAAGGATGTGTTTTCACACCAGATTTTTTCAACCTGTACAGTGAAGCAATTTTGAGAGAAATAAAAGCCTTGCCAGGATTCAACATTGGCAGTCACAATCTCAACAATATCAGATATGCAGATGACATGATGCCAATAGCATACATGGAAAGGAAAATGCAGGACCTTCCACAGAAGTTAGCAAAAGAAAACTGAATATATGGTCATCAGCAAAAGAGGTGCCTGATATGCCAACTGCAAGTCAGAGAATCTAAAATAAAACAAGTAAAAAGTCCAGTTGGCAGACAATAATAAACAGAGTTGTAACTCAATACATGTCCCTCTCTCTCCTCTCAGCCATAGGGTGGATATTGTGCTGATATTTATTGAGCACAATATCTGCACTGGAATCAGCAGCCAATCAGAACCTACAGACTTGCCTAAATGGTAGAGTGGAATCTCCCAGGCTGTTATATAAACCACCTACCTATTTGCTAAGCATCTCAGAGCTATCAGTTTCAACTCATTACTGACTGTTGCTATCTAAGAATAGACATGTCTTTTGAGACATGATCGCCCAAGCATTTATCATGTATGACACTTAACTGACTAATCCAATCAAAATAATGTGAAATAATAATAATAATATTCCTAAAAATTTGTCTTTGTTAACACAGCACATATGCATATTTTGAGAAGCAGGAAAAATGTGTATTTGAAAGCACTATTCAAGCTTTTTTGTTTTTATCAGGACGTCTTACAGATCTATTGACAGATTCTCTGGGGATGCAATTTTGAATCTGGCTGCAGGACCCATATTTTCCTGACAAGATTTTTCGAAAATTCAGACCAGTGGATGCAAATAAGTAAATATACAGTTTAATAATAAAAACAGAGCATCTACTTAAATATAAGTATTCATTAAAAGTAAATTGAAAATATGTTGGATTTAATCCATTTCCTAAAAAATTGTCTTCATTTAGTTGGAGTACAAAACTGAGCAAACATGTATATTTTAAGAATTGAGAGAAATGTGTATTCAAAAGTCAAATATATATATTAATAAATATACATTATCCTACATCTATGGCACAACTCAAAGTTTTATAGGTTATGCAATCATCAGGTACATATTTCATATATATATATATATATATATATATATATATATATATATATAGTGATGATCATCCACGTATACTGTCTTAATATGTATAGGAAAGAATATTAATAAAAAGTTTTGAATTTAAAAATGTACTTTTTTGAACAGTATTTGTTTATTTTTATTATATTTTATATTTCAGACCGTCCTCGGTCCTTCATCAGAAACAAGTGATTTTTAAATTTGAATTAGAAACGTATTTCACGATAGCGTCCGGATATTTTTCGTTTACATCACGTGGTGTGTTTGTTCACAACATGCGGCACGTCCGTAGAGAAAGTCTGTTTGTTTTAGATAAAAATTTCTTGGAATATCTGAAAAAAAATTTTCCGCATGTTGTGAACAAACACACCACGTGATGTAAACAAAAAATATCCGGACGCTATCGTGAAATACGTTTCTAATTCAAATTTAAAAATCACTTGTTTCTGATGAAGGACCGAGGATGGTCTGAAATATAAAATATAATAAAAATAAACAAATACTGTTCAAAAAAGTATATTTTTAAATTCAAAACTTTTTATTAATATTCTTTCCTATATATATATATATATATATATATAGTGTATCAAGTTGTACGTTGTATCGAGCACTCTTTATAAAAGTAAATGCATGAACAGCAGGTAAAAAAACCTACGAGTTCCACAACTTTATTACACTATATATATATATATGAAAATTTATGAAGTCCATAATAAAATTGATTAACGCTGACATATTTTTTAAAATTATTTGTTTAAACGTTATTTTTAGTGTACACTCATATTTGAGTAGATACTTTGTTTTTTTTATAATTAAACAGTATAATTATTTACATTTACTCACCTGAATAATCGAGAATTCTTGTTCGAAAGACAAAATAGGCATCTTCCAACATGCATTCACTTGGAAAAACCATCGTTAGATCTGACATGTCTTAACCACTCAACCACGTATGAGTAACGATCAAACAAAGCTGGAATAGTGCTTGTTAAACGCACATTTTTCTAGAGAAAGAATTATGCCATAATCAAAATGTTAACATTCCACATCAATTCAAACAAAAGATTAGGAAGTAAACTCCCATCAATACTGGAAAAAATGATAATAGCAACTAGATGAGAGAAACGTATTTTCCTGAAAAACTGTTTTAAGAGAAAAATAGGATAAATTTCAACCTAATGTAGAACTGTCTGCTTGGTCAATAAATGCCAAATGTTTGCTTATAGGAAATGGCTAATATTACTATTCAAGTTTACACCACCAGATATTCCTCAGTGGTCATCCATCTAGGTACTGACAAGCCTCAACATTGCTTAACTTTACTGATTATATAATGTTTCAATGTGGCATGGCACTAAGCCAACTCAAAGGAGGAATAATGCTATCATCAAGAGGTTAACATTCCACACCACTTCAAACAAAAGGTTTGGAAGTAAACTCCAATTAATATTGGAAAGAGCAATAATAACTACTGGACTAGAGAAACCTACTTTCCAGAAAAATTATTTTATGAGGAAGATTTATTAAACTGTTTGCTTAATCTGAAGTGCTTAATTTTTAGTAATAGAAATAAAAAAAAATGAAAAGAGTGATTATTTCTGTTCGCAGAGTCAATTGCACAGTTCCACCCAAGTATTAAACACCAAGTGAGAGTTGAACACCCAACAGCAATAAAGGTTATAAACATTAGCTTGTTAAGCAATGCACAATAAAAGAAAAATAGAATAAGTGCCAGTGAGTGTATCAAAGAGTCTGAGCTCCAGGACCATGGATTAGTTTTAAAGCTTTCATTACACCCGAGCAACACCGGTCTATACTGCTAGTATATATATATATATTAGTCTGCATGTAGGGGAGAGGAAGCATGTGACACTTATGTGATACCAGAAGAGCTTTTATACTTAGTATTTGTTATTGTATCTGGCTTCTTGAATCTTTACTTGATGTCAGTGGCCATCCCCAATGTGTGAATAGGAGGTTGACCCAGCCGCACATGGGATGCAAACATGTGATACATTCAATAATAGGAGGATATGTAAGCATCCGCCTGAGAGGGAAGAAGGAGAGAGTCACTTACAATTTCCCAAGAATGTAGAATCCATATTTGGAGAAAAAACCCAAAGACACACAGCCACTTACCAGCAGTGACAAAGTCCACAGATGACTAAATAAGAAAGTTACATATGAGAGATTTCGCCCTGTGTTCTTATTAAAACAACAATAATAACATTATGTAATGTGTGGAATAATTAGCCATGATTAAGTATAATTAGCAAAATAATCAAGAAACAGAATTTACAAAGTTCTAAATAAATAATAAGAAAAGGAAGAAAAAAAACAAGGTAAAATAATACTAAGCAAGCAATATATATACAAGTCAAAACTAAGCAAAGCAGTTTAGTATTTTTTTCAGGTTTTTTTAAGTTTTATGCTTGTATTAAACGTTTTTAGAGATATTGATCATCACTGTTATGAAATATCTAATAATCTTCTATTTGGCAGTGAATGCGAGAAAATTTCTTCCTAAATTAAAAAAAAAAACAGACTAATCTGGTTCTGAAAATTAATGTTGTGAATATTGTGTAGAGCAAGTGAGAAACTATTAAGGAGACTAGTAACAGTAAAGAAGTTGGTGAAATCTTTTTGGTACATTATGAAGAAAAAAAGTATTTGTGCAGAGTAATTGGTTAAATGTATATGACAAAGTTCTCAATAAACAAGAGAAAGAAAAAGAACAAAATAATCCTAAGCAAACAATATATATGCAAGTCAAAACTAGACAAAGCAATAGTAATAAGGCAAAAGGTTCACAAAGTGAGAATTCTGTTCACTTCCAAAAGTCAAGTGGTTATATCATTCTGACTTAGAGACAAAAAATAGACCAAAAATATGGCACATGAGACCAAAAAGTGGTTTATGTTTTATTGGTTCAGATGAAAACCTATAACAGGATTTATTGATAAATTTGGGTCAGGGGGTTCTTAGTGGTCATGCCGACCAGATTGAAACTTAACTTTTAATTTTTCTTCCAGGTTGAAAACTTTTTTTTTTTTTTTTGTCAAGCTCTATGCTTGTATTAAGATTTTAGGGATACTGATCACCACTATCATAAAATATCTAATCTTATATCTGGCATTGAATGCTAGACGATTTCTTCCTAGATTAAAAAAAAAAAAAAAAAAAAAAAACAATAGTCTGGTTCTGCTAATTAATGTTGTGAATATTGTGTGTAGAGCAAATGAGAAACTGTTGTTAAGGAGACTAGTAACAACAAAGAAATTGATGAAATCTTTTTGGTACATTATGAAGAAAAAAAGTATTTGTGCAGAGTAATTGGTTAAATGTATATGACAAAGTTCTCAATAAACAAGAGAAAGAAAAAGAACAAAATAAAATAATCCTAAGCAAACAATATATATGCAAGTCAAAACTAGACAAAGCAATAGTAATAAGGCAAAAGGTTCACAAAGTAAGAATTCTGTTCACATCCAAAAGTCAAGTGGTTATATCATTCTGACCTAGAGACAAAAAAAAGACCAAAAATAGGTCAGATAAGACGAAAAAGTAATATATTTTTTATTGATTCCGATGAAATCCCAATTTGCATACGTTGGATTTGTCAATAAATTTAAGGTGGAGATGTTATTAGTAACCATTCATACCAACTGGAACCAACACATATATCTATAAAATCTCACCATATATCACTACCAATATCTATAAAATATATGTACTTCATCTTGACTTCTACCACAGAAATACCAGAAAATCTTTTTTTTAAATCTTTTACAATATGAAAAATAAAAATAAATTCATTTGTATGGTTTACAAGAGTAATGGTTTATAACCCTTATAGATGTTAGTATATCCAAAAGACATATTTATAAATTTATACTATTTTTCACCCAATCAGTCAGTTAAGTGCCATACGTGATACACACTTGGGCGATCATGTCTCGAAAGAGACATGACTGACTGGGCAGAAGATTATCCCGCAGTAGGTTGCCATTGCTTTCTGTGGTAGACTGGTTGCCAACCAAGGCTATAGAACCCAATCTGTCCTGCTATTTAACCCATAACTGGAAGGAAGAGGTGAATTAATACCTTTCCCAATCCCAAAAGCCACTCAAAGTAGAGTTTTACTTACCAAGGTAAAAGCATAAAAAAGAAAGTGCAGGTGATGTCAATATGTACAATAGATAATATTTGACCCTGGATTTAAAGAGGGTAAGATTTTAGTGATCAGCTCTATGTTCATATTAGATTTTTGCATGTAAACAACAATTTGGTACCCTGCCACTATATCCGATAATATTCAGCAAGTTTCCAAGATAATGTTAACACTTAAACAAAGTAATCCTTAATTCTGAATTCACAATTCTTGTTTTAATCTCATGGATCCTTAATCCTTTAATCTCATGGATCCTTAATCCTTTAATCCTCAAGGTTCTCAACATTTTTTGCCTTTATCATTCAAGTGGTTACCAGTTAAAACGAGATTTAATCATATCAGTGTTGTGATGTGTTGATAAATGATTTGTGTATTCAAGTCACTTAATTCATCTACTAATATAATGAGTACGAGTGCTGTTGCTTCTTCATGGATCGTTTTCTTCATTTTTTTAATCATTTCACCCCAAGCAAGGTGATAATGCCACTAAGATTCAAGGGGGATATTGGGAATGAAAGAGAATGAGAAGACTTTAGCGAGGAAAAAAAGCAATAAAGGAAAAAGTTTCAGAAAAATAGAAGATGACAATTGATGTTGCATTTAAATTTTTGGAGATCTTAGGTGGTAGGGAAAGAAAGAAACAGAAAGATTTCCACAAGTAAGAAAAGAAACTATTAGAATAGAACTTACGGTTCCATCTACCGAGTTCAACAGTGAAACAATGAAACTTAGTTGTCAATCTAGTAGTATGCTTAAATTTGTCAAGTTGAGATACCAAGGAGAAGTGTTCATTTTTACAATTGCCATGAAAATATTTATAGAAAAGACAGAAACTACATTACAGCAGTAGGAAAATATTTATCCAGCCTTCCTCAGGTGTTCTCATTTTACTGACAATAGTCTAGTGAGTAAAAACATTGGCTTGTGAATTTGGCCGCAAAGTGGTTGTGAGTTCATTCACTGATTTAGGCTGTGTAGACATGCACTTAGTGGAAACAGGAGAGCAATACCTGAACAATACTAAAAATAAAAATGAGGAAATTTTTCTAGATGTGAGCACTGGAACAAGGAAAGTCTACCCCTCAATAGATTAAATTATAGGTTAATTTCAGAATGTCCTGTAGGTTAACAAGATCAATATACACCTGTGGAAAGCCACAGGTCAAAACGTCCAAAATCTTGTGGTGACAACAGCACCAAAGAGGAGAACAATAGTCCAAATATAAATAGTGTCAATATTGCTATTCAGTTCTAATAGACAACTTAGAAAAAAAGTGTTTCATTTAAATAAGCAAATTAAAAGTAAATTTTTTATTTGTTCCACAAAGGCCTTTACCCCTTCAAATCTTTCCAAAACATCCTTATTTCCATGCAAATGTATATGTTGAACTCAAATCGATAACTGTTTATTGAAGATACCTATTTTTTTTTTATCTGAACGACCAGAAACAAATCGAACTATATCTCACTCCTGACTACGGTTCTCATATCTGATTTAGTGCAAAATGACTTTAGGTGTAGGATTCTTATTTCGACCTATTTACTTCCTTTGTGCAATTACTACATGATTTGTTTTGTTTCGGAACTCAATTTCCGCTGAAATTTGCGTGCATTTGCATTTTTTTTTCCTTTTTGTTTTGGGCTGTAAAATTTTTTTTAAGAAAGTTAACTTTCAAATAGAAATTTAGGGTTAGGGTTATTGCGTGTTTTTTCTTGATAATGAAATTAAAAAAGTTGCATGTACTTAATTTGAGAAGAAAATTAACTTTCAAATATATGAAAATATGTGATAATTGGGATAGGGCTACGGTTAGGGTTATTGTGTGTATTTTTTTTTCCTTTTCTTTCTGTTATATATTTGAAGGTTAATTAAACTACACTTGCCACTTATTTTCATATATTTCAAAGTTTACTTTCTTAAAAAAATTCTATATTTTCATATAATTGAAAGTTAACTTTCGTCGTAAAAAATTAAGTTAAACTACAATTATCACTTATTTTCATAAAAAAAGAAAAAAACACACAAATATATTTTCATATATTTGAAAGTTAAGTAAAACTACACTACAGTTATCACTTATTTTCATATATTTGAAAGTTAACTTTCTTCTGAAATTAAAAAAAAAGGAAAAAAAACATGCAATGCATTTGAAGGTTAATTAAACTACACTTATTTTCATAAACTTGAAAGTTAACTTTCTTAAACAAATATCTATTTAAAAGTTAACTATCTTAAAAAAAATTCGACACCCCATGCAACTTTGAGTTCCAAAACAAAACAAATCGCGTAGTAATTGCACAAAGTAAATAGACCAAAAAATCGGCAAACTACACGTAAAGTCATTCTGCAGTAAATGAGAGATTTCAATGGTGGTTAGGGGTGAAATAAACATCTAAAAGAAGTTTGATTTTTTTTTCTGGTTGTTAACAACAAAAAAATGTAGGTTTCTTCAATAAACAATTATCGATTTGAGTTCAGCATATACATTTGCACAGAAATAAAGATGTTTTGGAAAGATATGAAGAGGTAAAGGCCTTTGGGGAACAAATCAAAAATTTACCAAATTAAAAAGTAGTATTTGTTGTATTGGTATTAATATGATCACCATTCAGTAAACATCCCTCAAACTTCTGGATGCTATCAAGTTTGGCCATAACAGAATTCCTTTTTTTTTTTGTTTCCCTGTTGACATGATACAGTTGCCAAAGCAGAGAGAACATAGATGTTTTTCTAATTGTTATCAATTGATAGTTTAGGTGTTTGTACTGTCAAAAAAGCAGTATAAATGATTTCGCTGTCTGTTAAATAATGATTTTGTAATTGCCAAATATTTTAGGCTTAAATCCCAATTTATATTTTCGTTTTTGTTTCTGTTATCTTTTTCTAACATTAACAATTTTTTTTTTTTTGTTTATGTACTATTTTGTAATTTGTCCTGCTTTCTAGTGCTTTTGTTTACCAATTGTTTTATATATTTAAAAAATGTTCACTTTTTTTGAGCTTCTGAAATATGTAATTCATATAATATTTATGTACATACATTATATATTGTTATAATTGGGAGTGATAATGAGAACAAGCTCCCATTGTTTCCATGGTATGCATTTCAAAAAGCATCTGATAAGTAAGTCCAGCTCCAAATTGGAGAAGAGACAAAGGCAAAAAAACTGGCACCTCATAACCAGTTGCTTCAGGCAGATGGAGCTCAACAGCCCAGGAAAACAGTCCCTCTAGGGTAGGGATCCCAAACTGGAGTACATGTACCCTCAGTAGTATATTGATGCTGAGATAATAACCACTACTGTACAGTACATGATATAATCTCCATCTAGATTGCAGAATGTTTTTTTTAATTTTCTCATTTTAGTAAGCGAAGTTTTTAATTAAGTTATATCAAAAATGGGATGAGTTTGAGTTTTGTTTAACAGCATATCAACCTCTGCG
The DNA here is from genome assembly GCA_037127315.1 of Ascarosepion bandense. Lineage (NCBI taxonomy): Eukaryota > Metazoa > Mollusca > Cephalopoda > Sepiida > Sepiidae > Ascarosepion > Ascarosepion bandense. The sequence goes on along the minus strand of JBBBDQ010000124.1, from coordinate 2,120,637 downwards.
GGCTATTTAATGCCAAAAAAGAAAGGTTTTAAGGTACCTTTTAAAAATGTTCAGCTATAGTGAGAAAGCTGATTTAGTCAGATTTTGATGAAAATTTTATCTTTTTTTTTATTTTAGAAACTGAAGATGTCTTCTAGTTTTGTATTTAAAAATGTATTAAAGGTAATAATTTTTTTCCTTCAAAAATGTGTTATGGCAATAATTTTTTTTTCCTTCAAAAATGTGTTAGGGCAATAATTTTTTTCCTTCAAATGTACATAGTTGGTATTATTTTTCCTTCAAAAATGTATATTTTTCTATAAAAGTCTATTTTTAGGTAAATATTTCTATAAAAGTCTATTTTTAGGTAAATATTTCTATAAAAGTCTATTTCTATAATTTCATAGTGTTTTGACCTCAGTTTGGAGGTCAACCATTTGCCCATAGCTGGGACTCTAACAGGTGCTATCACTCTGGGCCAGGGCAAACCTGGGAACAACAGCAATTAAGAGGTGGTTTCATGCTCTTCACAACCTCCCAATCAGAGGCCTTGCTGCCAGATGCAGTTTCCCATCATACCCAGGACCAAAGAATGGGATGAATTTTCACCATTATGAAAATTTTCATTGCCATAATCTGTACCCATACCAGACGTAAAAAAATCAGGTATGGGACCTGTATACAGATCAAAACTCAAAAAAGGCTATGGAAATGAATGCAGACAAAAAAACTGCATTGAAACCCTGGAGTTGGTTGGCTGTCAACACCAAATGTAATGCATATTGAATCTAAGGTTGAAAAAAAAAATCCCATTCTTTTGAAATATCCTCTTTCAGTGATAAAATTTTGTATTTAATTGCAACAAATTTGTTCTTATGAACAATTTAGAAAAAAAAATCAACTATACAAGTTTTTAAACTCGATTATAAAGTCAAATTTCATCTGTTTTTTTTTTTTGTATCAGCTCATTTCAAATTCTTTTATTTCAAGTTCAAAATAAACAGTTAAAAGATTACCTCAACACCAAATTCCCTCTTCTATTCAGAATAGCAAATTTACATTCAAAATCAGATCAAAACAGATTCATTTGATTTGGAAAGAGAAATTTGATGGCTTAAAGTAACGCATATCAAAAGAATCAAAATTCAATAAAATCACTATATTCTGCAAAACAATATCTATTAAAAAAAAATCCCTATTGACATTTTCTAGTAATCAGAAAATTATAGGATTTATTAATTCTATTGAAAATAAAGACTGAAAGAAACTAAAGCTAAGAGTTTATAATAATTTTTATCTAAAATGAAATGCTTAGATCAGAACTTCCTTAAAGGCAAAATTTAATGAACCATCTTTTTCTTTTTTTTTTTTTACACTCATTTTTGCTTGGTGTTCTTATGTAAAGTTTCATTCTGGCAAAAATGAGAATGTCCAGTTAGTATAACAGTTATCATCATGGAAAGCAAACTGTCAGCAGAGTTCAAATTCTGGGCTAGTCTGCTGCATTCACTTTCACACAAACACCCTTGGGGGGAAAAGCTAAGAATCTCATCTCTTCTACCACCAGTATAAATTAAATAGAATAATCTTGGGTAGTAACCAGTCTAAGGGAATAAAATTCCAAACCATGTAGAAAACAGTGGGAAACAACTCCACTATCTTTCCCAAGAAGTCAAGAATTCCTAAATAATAAAAAGAAAAGGAATCTGGAGAGCTATGATCATCTATGCATTGAAAGAAGAAAGAAATAAAAACAGGAAAAGAAAACTGCAGAAAGAGTTCAGTTAGAGACAAGTAAACAGATGGAAAGTATTTTTTAAACCAACATTCTAACATAAAACAAATGAGTGTGAATGCTTTAAATCTACAGTGAAGAGGAGAAACTTGAAATGGTATGAAAATGCCACAAGTGTCAACAGTCTTTCCATTACCATCCTGCAAGGTATGATCTTAGGCACAGGATGAGACAGGGGAGAAAAACAGTTGACTGGAAGATCATTCACAGAGACTCAGTCATTGACCTGTAACCAAAATATAAAAGTATTGAGCTGACCAGATGCTCGGCTTTAAAGTGATCCCATGACCAGACTTTGTTATAGGAGTGATGATGATGATCCAATTTTTATAATCATTACAAGCTGAAACTTCACAAGTTGAAGAGACACAGCATTTCTTCACAGGCTGAAAAGTTATGGTGTTTCTGCACAAGTAGAAAAATTACAATATTCTTCGAACAGTGAAACATTTGTGGTTTTTTTCAGACAAATTTTCTGACTGATCCAGGCTTCCTTATTAAATCTTGAATGTTATCCTTAATGCCCACATGTCCTCCAGGGCTCTATCCTTGGTCCTACTTTGATTTTAATTTTCATTAATGACCTACCCAATGACATTAGCTCTCAACTTAGTATCTATACTGATGACACAGCCATTTGCTTCTATCTCAACAGGAAGTCTGATCAGTACAATAAGATCAAATTGATGGTTCATGTCAAAAATAACCTTCAGTTTATTGTTTACAGGAGCAAAGAATGGCATGTAAATGTTAACATCCGCTACCAAATTATTGTTTTATCAATCATCTGCAAGATCCCTTGTGCCTTCTATCAGCTTGGTTGATGCTAACCTCCAGGAAAGTGATACACATGTACATTCTCAAGCTAACATTCTTGGCTGACATGAAGCGGAGAGACTATATTGAATCCATTGCTAGGTCAGCTGCTAAAAATGTTGGTTCATTGTGTCATATTAGACAATTTTTCTCTACAGAATCTATCTAAAATAGCTATAAGTTTACTATGCAACCATACTGAGAATAATGTTTCAACTTATAATCCAGTACTCCTACTATTTATATTGAGCTCCTTGATAAGATTCAAAGAAGAAACAGTAATATTATTGACCCTGACCTGACATCTCAGCTTCAGTCACTTTCCTACTATCATAAAGTTGCATCCCTGTGCCTTTTCTATAAATACTTTCATGGTAACTGTTCAGATGAGTTCTTCACAATGGTATCTAGACTTTGATTGCAACAAGGTCTTATAAATTTATACTCAACCTGGTTAGATGTAATTGTAAATTCTATGTTAACAGTTTCTTTTCACACAATTCTTGCTTATGGAACTCCCTTTTGGCTCCATGCTTTCCTGTTAACTTTATTCAAAAATTTAAATGCAATGTCAATTGTTATATATTATCTTCTAGATTGCTCTTTTATTGTTCTCTCTTCTTAATAAGGTTTCTGTTTTCTAACTCTTCTACACCCAATAACCCCTTGTGTCTTAGTAGTGTTACTGCTTTGCTTGGGGTAAGTCTGTCAGTTAAGTGTCATACATGATACATGCTTGGGTGATCATGTCTCAAAAAAGACATGACTGACTGGGCAGAAGATTTTCTCACAGTAAGTAGACATTACTTTCTGCAATAGACTGGTTACCAATCAAGGCTATAGAACCCAATCTGTCTTGCTATTTAACCCATAGCAGGAGGGAAAACAACGAATAATACTTTCCCCAAGGGTATTTGTGCATAAGTGAATACAACAAATTCAACTGGAATTTAAACTCAGCTCTCACATCACCACAATGCACATCCTTGGGGTAAACTTGATTAAAAAAAAAATGAAACAAGTACCTCGCCTTGCCCAGATTGATAAATATCTACAATGAATATAATCAAATGAATTCACTAGACTTTGTGTCACTTGCTTTAAAAAGATGCTGAAAATTGTTAACAAATGTCTTGACCAACAAGATCAGTGGAAAAGTCTGTATTGCAAATCCAGACTAATAAATCCAAATGGCAAGAAATAGTATAGTTGAAAATCGGAACTAAATTGATTGATTTTTGCTTAGTGGCATATCATAACCTCTATGGGTTAATTAATGCTGAAATCTAACTATTTTGTATGCAATTTTGTTTTTTAGGTAATAATAGTTTTCATGATACAAGCCTTACTAATTAACCCATAGATGGGGAAGAAGAGTCAAATTCATACCTTTCCCAAGTATATTTGCATGTAAGTGAATATAACAAACTCAACCGAAACTGAAACTCAGCTCTCCAATTATTAATTCTGAGCATTATCCATTACACTACCACACAATCTAAAAATCAAATCCCCAAAGAAGAAAGCTAATCTGAACAATTACCATAAAATATTTACCAAAAAAATTGCAGATTCTTCTTTGGATTTTATCAAGAATCTCTAAATACATACAAGTGCCAGACTACAATATTGTGGCAGCAATATTCAATATGTGAATGAATGCTAGACTTATGAATATGTAAGATGAATTTGCAGAAGAGATTTATAGATACTGACATTATTTTCTGACCGACATCAATATGCATGCAATCTTAACGCGAAAAAAGAAAGACATTTTACAGGATAAATATTTCCTATTGGGCATAATCTCTTTCTTTATTAATACACTTAATTCACTGGTAAATATTAATCATATGAATCAAATATTATACACTGAAAGATTTAGATAAAAAAAAATTCAGTTAAATGCCTAAATAAAAACTTATTGATATAAGCACACAATCACACAGATATGTACAAGATGACATGTGTGTACATGGTGTCCCTAAAGTCTGGACTCATAAGAAATTTTATCAACAATACTTTTGTTTTCACTCCACAGATGAAACATGGTTTTGTTGAAAGAAATGGCTGATTTCTTTCTCTGCAGTAGGCTAAAAGAGAAGGTGTACTCAATGAAAATCACAGATGCAATACACTTAATTGAATACATAAAGAGTGAATGTGCTAAAATTGATGGCAATATGGAGTTATTGCATAAATGATGGAAATCATATTGATGATGTTATTTGTTAATATATAATTCAATGAAATGCTGTTGAAAATTTCATTTCTTGAAAATATGCATTTTTGTCTATGCGTTCAAACTTTAGAGACACCATGGAGACACACATACACACAGATAACTGTGAAAACATGGCTGAAGGTAGTCTATATTTACCAGAATCCTCAGAACAAAGACATTAATGTTGTGTTCATTGTTTATATATACAAATGAATTGACAAGATAACAGATCCCTTACATTTTTGCATAGGCATCGGCTTTGAAAGCAATAGCACAGCAGACAGCATCATCATACTTGAGGGGAAAACTATAGACAATCTTGAGGTTTCCATATGTCAGAATACAATACATGTAAACAAGCCCATCCATCTCATTAGTATTTCTCAGTTTTGGCTATCGGTATATAATTTTGAATAGTTTTGTGTATTTTTACTTAATAATGATCATTATAGATAATTAAAAATATATGTATATAGGATCAAACTATTTTATAATTTACTTGCGTTTAATTCATTGATATTAAGAGCAATTGACTATTCAAAAAGACTTCATAATAAAATATCAAAATTTTAATTCTATTGTTTTTCTTCTTCATCCTCAATTTCTAGAGGTATACAGGAATCTAAATAAAAAACTACAGAAAAACAAAAATATTAAAAACCTTTGCCTTAAGAGTACCACCTTGGATTTCTGTAAGGTTTATTCCTTAACACTCTCTTCACCCAAAGATATAAATATTTTATGCATTATGAGGGAAAGATGCTCAATATCAAAGGTCTTCTTCTTTTAATGTGCCATGTCACTTCAGGATAGTGTCAACCATGGCTTCCCACAACTTCCTGTTTTTAGTTGCTTACAGATTTTTCTTTTTACTGTCTTCTCTAATCCCTGGTCTACCAACCGTTTACACAAGCTTATGTAGTTTACTCACTGTTTTCTTCCACCTTCAATATATCTTGTGATTGTTAAATTCTCCAAACCCTCCTTCCTCATTGCATGCATTGAAATTTCAATTATCTCTTTCTGATTCAAGGTAGAAAGGTCCATTTTGTTTCCAGTCTGTGGAGCTACATTTCTGTTGCCTTAAGTATCTTTTTTATCTATGAGAAGATTGTCCAGTATTCGCTGACATCGACTAGGAATGATATTACATAAATACTTTTTTCTTTATTTCTAACAAAATTTTCCCTTTCTGAATATTTAGCTTAGCTTTTCCTAATATCTTTCTATTCCTTTCTTTTTACCTTTTTATAATTTCTTTAATTCCTGCAGATCTCTTTTTATCCAAACTCTTTTCATTGTTTTTGACTTATTTCTTAAAAAAATTTATCTTAAATTTCTGTTGTGAATTCTTGTTCAGAAACCACACAAAATAATAATAACAAAAACAGATATGGAGAGATAAACTTTAAGTTATATTGAACAAAATATATACAACCTGGAACACGGTTTAGTAAATACAGGAATACTAGGAATACTGTTAGTAGGAATCAATATATATAATCTTGTCAAGAAGAAGTAAGTCCAGGTCATGAGTCTATATTCTTACTGACCAACTAAGCGGCAGTCCAACTACTCAACTCTCTGTGACAATCACCTTAACACTCACTGTGACAATCACTCTGTTCTCTGTAGGCAGGATTATATATACACTTTAGACGAGTTCATTTATTGTGCAATAAGGGTTGCTCACCAAAACTTTCTAAGTTTTTTTCCTTCAATACTTTTGATTATTTTCATCCAAATTATGTCTCATTTGGATGACATGAAATTACAGCTTTTGACAGAGAAAAGTAAAATACTGGGGTTCCTTAACTTATGACAGTTCTGTTTTTATGATGTGTTGTAATGCCATTTTCCAGGTAAGTCAGACTGTACCTCTGATTTTCTGGGAATAATCACTTACAGAGCTCACCTGTAATAATCACTTACAGAGCTCACCTGTAATAATCACTTACAGAGCTCACCTGTAATAATCACTTACAGAGCTCACCTGTAATAATCACTTACAGAGCTCACCTGTAATAATGCAATAATATAGTAATAATCTAGGAGATGACAACACATGTCTGATATATATGAAAACAAGCAGTATAACCCAGCGTTGCTCGGGTGTAATGAAAGCTTTAAAACTAATCTATGGTCCTGGAGCTCAGACTCTTTGGACGTTGGCACGAAAGACTAAAAAGCAATAGTTGTTTTCAGTTAAAGCGAAACCGTAGACTGAAAGAAAAATGAATGGATGTAAGTCAAATTTTGATTTTCTGGTATCGATATCAAATAAGTTTTTTTCATCGTAAACTGAATTTTGAAGGCTAAATAAATCCTCTGAGTAAATAGTATCATAGCTGAGACTAAGAACTATAATTATACCTACTTAGAGCCAAACCTGAAGCAAAAACTAAAATAAAAGGGCTGAAAAATTGATTTTGATCAGACCCAGTTTCTTGCCTTTTATATATATATATATTATCAATTTTCTGCACTATTGTATAAAACTGCAACCATGAATCTTCTGAATATCATTTCTTATGTCTTTGTCTATGAGTGTAATAAATTTGATTAAAATCAGACCACTCCTTCTATAACCCGATTTTTTCGATTATCGATTTTTGATATTTATCAGGTGTACCTCGACACAAAACCTAAGAACACTCGCAGACGCTTATAGTATAACTGTGTAAATTTTCAAGGAAATCAGTTCAGCTGTTTCGGAGTCTATAGACAAAGTTCCATTTATAAATAAGTTTAGATTTAGATTTAGATAATTAGGACTAAAACACTCATGGAGGGCATAAATACAATATATATAATGAAATGAATAATAATACATGTTTTAAGCTACTTGCATATTTATTGCCAATGATGTCACTGGCTTTCAGTAGATGAGATTGCAGTACTCAGATGTAGCAGTAAATATGGAGAAGAAAGAAAAACAATTTGAGTATATCTTTCTTATTTATCGTGAATTCACCAGCTTATAATTTAATAAAAAAATGTCCTTATCTCTTATATGTATACTTAGAGTTTCCTCATATGTCAGTCAGTTAAGTGCCATACGTGATACATGCTTTGGGTGATCATGTCTCCAAAGAGACATGACTGACTTGGCAGAAGATTATCTTGCAATAGGTTGCCATTGTGTAGACTGGTTGCTGACCATGGCTATAGAACCCAATCTGTCCTATTATTTAACCCATAACTGGAGGGAAGAGATGGATTAATACCTTTCCCAAGGATATTTGTGTGTATGTGAATGCAAGGAATTCAACTGAACTCGGCACCCCCGATTTGTTGTTCCAAGTCGATATCCACTGTACCACAACACATATCCTTCCTCATATGTACATGTTTTAACTGACAGTTGAATGACTTAGGCAAAGCAACTGGCCAATGTTCATTGCTATTTTATTAAGCTTGTGAGCTATAATGAAGGGTAATAAGTTTCCACAAACAAAAGAGTGCAAATGCACAACAATTCAATAGGGCATAAAACCAGGTGTTGACCCACACTACCTTCCTCATATAGTGACATATGCCTCTGTCACACAATGATTTCTTCTACCATGCTATATGTATGCACATGAGTTGAATTACGATTAATGAAGATCTCATTGTTACTACAAATTATATTAGGTTAGGACTGTCACAAGCCAGGGACTTACATGTACTAACTTTTAATCAAGAGTAACATTCTTTTAATCAAAATATATGTTGTAAACATTTTTGTTACAAGTACAGACACAATTCAAAAAGTATTTGTTATATAACTATATCGAGTTTAATTCATTACCTCTTCATCACCGGGGCCCATGGTACAATTGGTATGACATTTACTCAATAACGTAACTGTCTGGGTTTCAATTCCTGGTAGTGGATGCGCACTGCTGATGTGTCCCAAATATAGGACGAATGGCAGTCCAGTGCTTTCTGCATTCTGTTGAGGTCTAATATAAACTCTATGAATTACTTACTTAATATATATATATATATATATATATATATATATATATATGTAAAATCTATGTTATAATATCAGTACAAAAGTAGCTATTTTATTTCTACACTGCCTGTGTCTTATCTTGCAATCAACACCATCATTTGATAAGACACAAAAAGTGTCAAAATCAAATCGCTACTTTTGTGATATTATAACATACTATGTTATAAATTTTAAACAAATATTATTTGCTCTACTTTGTATTGAGCACATTTTAAGAATTGTCTTTTTTGGATACAGAATTGTATTCCATGTATACCTATCTTATACTTATATATATATATATATATATATATATATATATATATATATATCATATTTATGTATGTATGCGTAAGGGTAAATATACCTCAAAGTGACACAGTTTCTAATTTTCTTTCAGTTTATGTTGAACCCATCAGTCCAATTTTTTTAATTTTTTTGTTCATAGGCAAATAATGAGAACTAGTCAGAAAAAAAGGATGTGTGTTGTGGTGCAGTGGATATCGGCTCGGAACGAGAAATCGGGGACCAGAGTTCGAATTCCAGTTGAATTCATTGCAATTCACTTACGCGCAAATACCCTTGGGAAAGGTATTAATCAGTCTCTTCCTTCCAGTTATGGGTTAAATAATAGGACAGATTGGGTTCTATAGCCTTGGCTGGCAATCAGTCTACCGCAGAAAGCAATGGCAAACTACTGCGGGATAATCTTCTGCCTAGTCAGTCATGTCTCTTTCGAGACATGATCGCCCAAGTGTGTTTCACGTATGGCACTTAACTGACTGAGTTAGAAAAAAACTTGTGAAATAGTATGAATATTTTTAGAGTTATGTTTGACAGCTTTTCTCAACCGTCACTAATATAGACATGGGTTTTCCTGAAAAATCATTTTAAATACTTTTTCATTCCTGTTCTTTTATTGTTCTTTCTCCTCACTTCTTCTTTCTTTTTCACCACTTCTTTCTTTTTCACTTCCAACAACCACTTGCATCATGGTGGCATTATCAACTTTGGAAATTGTTGTAGAGTAGTTTTTGCACGGAAGATTATAATTGTGCTATGTCGGTTGCTAATCGACTTAACACACCCAAATGTTAGGAACTTGGTAATCTTCCAGTGTAAGCTGACTCCTTAGTATTCAGCTAACTGCAGACTAATATCAACTGTCTAGTAGTTCTACTGAACTCTAAAGAACTCTCTAGAACTTCCCTGAACTTCTCGAGTTAACTTCCTGTTAACTCTTATTAATATAGGAGGGAGAGTCCATTATCTGAGGAATAGGTGTGTTTCACCATGACAGAAATGAAATAGATTGTTCAGCTCTGGATTCTCTGTAGCTTCTTCTTCTATGTGCCATGTCCTTTCAGGATGTAAATGATCATGGCCCTCCACATCCCTCTTATCCATGTAGCTCTTAACAGCTTTTTTACGTTATTTCTCCCAAACTCTGCTCTGCCATCTACTTGCCTAACTCCATCAAGTATGTCAGACGTTGCTATCCTCTGTCTCTCTTTCCCTCTGTCTGTCCTGTGAGTATCAGATTCTTCAAGCCTTCTTTCCTCATCACATGTCCCAGAAACTTCAACTGTGTTTTCCTGATGTTATGTATAAGTTTCTTTTTCATTTCTATCTTCTCCAAAAACCTTGTCATTGCTTGGTCCATGGTATTCTCAGCATCCTTCTGTAGAACCACACTTTGGTTGCTTCAAGTCTTTCCTTCATCTTTGATGAGATTGTCCAGCATTTACTGTCATATAGAAGAACAGACATCACATAACAGTCCAGTATCAATACACACCTGATTAGGACAGAGGACACACTGATCAAAACATTGTGATAACAACAAAGATGATGATAGTAATTTGAATATAAGTAGTTCAAATAATAAAGGACAGTTATATTCTCTTCAACATTCCATTCTTTTTACCCTTACAAAGCCCCCTGCACATCAGTGGCGTTATTGCCTTGCTTGGGGTGATATGATTAAAAAAAAAACAAAAAAACCTTGTATTTAGTAACTTTATTTGTCTTTTTTAAATGTCTTCTGTTTTTGATTTCAAAATTGATTTAGCAATATTTTATATTATTATTAAATATTTAAAAACATTTTTTTTTTTCAATTGATCTATCTATCACCCGGTTCACACTCCACCCACGTCTATTGAACAGGTGAAGAGGCTCATCCCTTGTTTCCTGGTTAGGATGTGGTTTCCGGCTTTCTCTTTTCCAATCTTTTTACTCTTACGTAGCCCCCTGCGCATCAGTGGTGTTATCACCTTGCTTGGGGTGATATGATTAAAAAAAACAAACTCAAAACTGACAATATATTCTTAATTTTATTTGCAGTTTCAAAATATATACATCACCTATGTTTCTAAACTATCTAGATATGACATGGAATTTCCATTGTCCTTTCAAGCAGGGCCAGTGTATAGTATCATTAAACCAATCAACTGAGCAAAATAATGAAACATTTTCACAGATTTTGACAACATTATGGGATTTTTTTTTTGTCCAAATCCATGAATTTTTTGGCTCATGCTAAATCTCAAAAAAAGAAAAAAGAAAAACTACATCAATTTACTATTTTTTTTATCCATTATGTTGAATGTGCGAAAATTATCTAACTTTTTAACAAGAAATATCTCAAGTTAATGTTTTATGATTTATATATAAATTTATATAAGATTAAATGATTTATTATATGATTTCTCTAATTTGTATTGAGATAAATTGCATTTATTTTCAATTTTTCTAGTTGAATTATTCACCTATGTTGCATATGATCCATTATTGTACATTATTATAAAATTTGTACTTTATGTGAATACTACCATATGAAAATTGAGATGTAGTAGAGTTAGGGCTTTGTTTAATGGCATATCAACCTCTGTGGGTTATTTAATGCCAAAAGGGTGGGGTTTTAGGGTATTACTATTTTTTTTAATATTTAGCCATAGTGAAAAGATAGATTTAGTCAGATTTTGATGAAAAAGTTGGTTCTTTTTAGAAAACTTGAGATGTCTTCTGGTTTTGTATTTTTAAAAAGTGATTTGTTAATCAGATTTCATTAATGTATTTTTGTAAAGAGGATTTTATCGACAGTCAAATGTAAGGTTAGTATATTTTTTCCCAAAAAACAAAAAATTGCTGGTAATATTTTTTCCTTCAATTTTCTTCTATAATGTAATTTTGGTAATATTTTCTTCTTCAAAAATGTATTGTTTGTAATATTTTTTTTTTAAATATTTCTAGAATTTTTACTATAAAAAGTCTATTTTTATGCTTTCATTGTGTTTTGACCCCAGTTTGATGGGTAACTATTTGCCCATAGCTGAGACCCTAACAGGTGCTACCACTCTGAGTCAGGGTGGACCTGAGAACAACAGAAATTAAGAGGTGGTTCCACACTTCTCAAAACCTCCCAATCAGAAGCTTTTCTGCAGGATGTAGTTTATCATCATACCCAGGACAAAAGGTGTAGTAGAGTTTTCCCACCATATCATAAATTTAGGAAGAGAGCTGTATCATAGATGAGTGGGGACAAAAGACCCTTGCACCAGACCATGCTTTAAAGTCTTAAGCATTGCTTTATTTCATTTAGTTATCAAGAGTAGAATGGTTTTGTGATGAGAAGTCTAATTCTAGAGTAGGAACATCCCCAAAGTATTTTTTTAAGGTTTAGGGGAAGTGTTTTAGATCAGCGTGTTGCAAGTAAGAATTTGTGTAAAATCAGTTCACATTATTTTCACAGTGAGTAGAGATATATTTCAGGGGAAAAGCATCCCTTCCTAAGCACCTCCTTTATAACAGGTCTGTTGTAAGGTTCGTGCCAAACATAATCCTCATCAACAAGAGTGAAATGCTCTTGAAAAACATATGTACTTCAAAACTCTAAATCTTAACAATACTCACAAATAAAATGCATGAAAATTTTTGATTTTACCTGAGATGTGCAGTTGGTGTAATGGACAGTGGCTCGGAATAAGAAATCAAAGAACCAAGTTTGAATACCAGTTAGGTTTATTACATTCACTTACATACAAATACTCTTTGGAAATATATAAAACCATTTTCTTTCCCCAAATATAGGTTAAATAGTAAGACTTGTAGTCAGAAAAATCATTGTTATTCACAAAAAATTGATGTAATATTTACTTTTCAAAAAGAAAATGAATTAATCTTTCAAGCTAAAATATGTTTCAGCAAAAGGGTAGATAAGCCATAAAAAAATCAATCTTGATTTTATCACTTGCAAGTTTTCAATTTTTTCATAAACTTATTTTAACTTCAGATTCCCACTAACAATTTATCAGGCATTTTGAAAATGAGAGTGAAAATGATAATAGAAATTTCATGCTGTTCTATCCCTTTATATCAACGACAGATAAAAGCTATCATTTTTCCTTGTGAGTTCAGAATATAATTTAGATATTCTAAGTATATACATGTCTGAAATACAGCCTTCAAATAGAAGTACACACATCAAGAACATCAAAAAAGCATGCCTGACTCAGCAGTTCTAATTTCCTTTCAGACTCAGTACCATGTTGCTTTCCCAACTTTAAGCTTGTTTCAAATTTCTTTCAGTTAAAAAAATACCAAGACATGTCAGTTGTTCTTGTGCTGTTCTGAAGTTAACACATCACAGCTCAGATTTCTTTCTTAAAATTACACATCATGTCGCACTTCAATGTTTTTAAACTGAGCTACACAATACCCAGCAGGCTTTGCTTGCTTTGTGAAGAGGCCTCAAACAATCGCTGTCATTTATGAAGTGAATTGAACAGCCTCAAACATATTTGCTTTTCTATTTTTTATTTCTCTTTGAAAATGTATTGAATCCATAAATTCAGGCCATGTCCTCATGGTCAAAGAAATGGACACAATTCCCCGAGGCTTATGGTTATACAGAAGGGAGAGAATAACAGAGTATGTAACAAACAAGGGCATTTTAATGAAATTGAAAATAAAAAAAAGGGACACATATACTCACAATCAGAAAGAGTTGAAATTTCTGGGGCACATAAGGAAAGAGAACTTGGAGAATTTGACATTAACAGGATATACTGAATGTCTGAAGAAAACTTTACCTCATCAACCTAATGAGTCTGAGTTTTTTGCTTAATGGCATATCAACCTCTGTGAATTATTCTTGTTGATGGAGGAGAATAGATTCCGATAGTCTCTCTTAGTATCCACGCCAACACACTCAACAAATCCGAATCATCCACTAGCCAAGATTGCTCATTTTATATTAGTTCTAGCTGGCCAAAATTTGCATATGTTACACATTCGTAACTTATAAATTCCAACCACCAAGGACGCTCGTGCTTTTATTGTTGACTTCCGGCACTCTGAAAGCGAAACGCATTCACGCTTGTTTCGGATTCGAAGATAGGCCATTTTCAATCAGTTAATGTTTTTTTTTTTTTCCTTGTTCGACCAGCATTTCATCTAGCCAGGGACGGTTGCTAGATTTGCGTAAGCGTTCGCTATCCTGCTTGCATATCACACATGCCACTCGTTGCCTCTTTAAACAGGGGACTGTAGTCAGTTCAACAGAACCCACATACTGCTGCCTTTCAGTTCCGCTACAATTATTTAATGTCAAAAAGGTGGGGTTTTAAGGTACTTTTTTTAATGTTCAGTTATAGTGAGAAGTTTGATTTAGTCAGATTTTGATTAAAAAAAATTTTTTTTATTTTAGAAAATTGAAGATGTCTTCTAGTTTTGTATTCAAAAATGTATTTCTGGTAATCATTTTTTCCTTCAAAAATATATTTTTAGTAATATTTTTACTTCAAAATTGTATATGTTTCAATAAAATTTATTTTAATGTGTATATTTCTATAAAAGTGTACTTTCATAGTGTTTTGATCCCAATTTGAAGGTTAACTATTTGCCCATAGCTGAGACCCTACCTAACAGGTGCTACCACTCTGAGTCAGGATGGACCTGGGAACAACAGCAATTAAGAGGAGGTTCTATGCTCTGCAGAACCTCCCAATCAGAGGCCTTGCTACTGAATGCAGTTCACCGTCAGACCCAGGACCATCAACCTAATGAGCAAATAGATTACAGAACAGGGATCAGTAGGAATAGTAAGAGATCAGACATTCTTAGAGCTACAAAGGAGAGGAATCTGTAGAGAACCATGACTTCCCATAACCTAATAACTCTAAAACTACTACCAAAAGGTATTTCAACAGAAGGCAATGTTTAGCAACGACCATCCTTCTGTGAATCTCATGGACTGGCACTACAAAATCATAAAGAACTGTACCAGATAACAAAAAACATATCACTTGAGGAAATCAACAGCAGCAACAACTAAAATGGATAGCACATGTAACTCAAAAAGAAAACAATGATTAATGCTGATGTTCCATACTACTCGAAACAAAAGGTTAGGAAAGAAACTCCCATCAAGAGTAGAAAGAGTGATAACAGTTACTGGACTTGACAAACCTATTTTCCTGAAAAATTGTTATAAATTTCAACTGAAAGTAGCACTGGCTGCTCAGTCAATGAATGCCATATATTTCCTTATAAGGAAAGGAGTAATATTGCCTTCAACATTAGCAACATTATATAAAAGAAAGATTGAGGCAATGAATTGGCCACACTGTGAGGATATTACAAGAGAAACATTAGAAAGTCAGAGGATAAATTTTCACATCCAATCTTCTTCTTCTATGTACCATGTCCCTTCAGAATGTAAGTTATCATGGTCATTAACATCTCCCTGTCCCTGGTAGCTATTAGCATGCTTTCTCCTGTTACCCTACCCAAACCCCGCTCTGCCATCCACCTGCTCAGGCCCATCAAATATGTTAGCTGCTGCTTTCTCCTCTCTCTCTTTCCCTCTATATGACCTGTGAGTATCAGATTCTCAAAGTCTTCTTTCCTCATCACATGGCCCAGGAACTTCAGCTGTCTTTTTCCAATGCTCGGTATTAATTTCCTCTTTGTTTCCATCCTTTCCAAAACCTCATCTTTGCTCTCATGCTCAATCCATGATATCTGCAGCATCCTTCTGAAAAACCACATTGCAGTTGCTTCAAGTTTTTCCTTCATCTTTGATGATATTCTCCAGCATTTCCTACTATATTGAAGAACAGATATCACATAGCAATTCAGTACTCTCTTTTTTGTTTCTAGCAAAATTTTCCTGTCTTTTAATACTCTGCTTAGCTTCTGGAAAGCATCGTTCACCATGCAAATTCACCTTCAGATCTCAGTATCACACTTTCCATCTTCCGTTAGAACACTTCCCAAATACTTAAATTTCCATACTTGCTTCACTCAGTTCTAAAACTTAATAATTTTCAGTCATTAATCTGCCATGAGTTAAACCCTATCCTATTCCCAACAAGAAACAATTTTCAAGAGTATCTAGACTGACCAAGTCACAAATTCTTTACTGTCAATATCATTTCACTCATTTCTATTTATAAAAAGATTTTCTAGAAAACATTCAATCACTCTAAATATTCCAAAGACAGCATTAGTAACTAGACTATGAAGATATTATTGTACATGAACAGAAACTCTCTCATGAGGTTACTCAATAGTGAAATATCACTGGTGGAGCTTATGTAATGTCGACATTCCATTCACTAATGGTATTTCATTTATTAGCAAAACTTTGCATCACTCAGAGAATAACCTCTGTGAAAAATACTGCTACACTCAAAAGATAAACATGTCTACCTGAGATAATCCAGAAAAGTTCTTGAACTCACCTACTAAGCAAAAAACTGAGCCAAATACCAAACATCACATTTTTTTAATCCATTCTTGGATCAGCCAAGAAACTCTAAGTCCCTTCTTGCATTGTTAGGAACTTTTTTTTATCATTTCATCCCAAGCCAGGCTATAAAGCTACTAAGACCCAAGAGATTACTGAGCGTTAGAAAATATTAGTAAAACTACTGTTAAGGAGAGTGAACAATAAAAGAATAAGAATTAAGACAGAAGATAATGATTGACATTGCATTTAAATTTTTGAAGATCATAGTTGACTGAGAAGCCAGAAGCCAGAAGAGAGTTTCACAAGTGAGACATTTGATAAAAGAAATTGCTAACATAGAATTTACAGTTACATCTAACCATTTCATCTGTAAAATGAGGAGACCTTGCTGCCAATCAAGTACTTTACTTCATAAAGCCATGAAAGTAATTATAGAAAAGGTACAAGGAGACTGTGTTACAGTAGTGAGAAAAAGACTGTAGCCAAGATGCCAGGTCAGGACCAATAATATTCTTCTTTGGATTTTATCAAGAATTTATAAATACATAGCGGAAGCACCAGACTAGATATGGCAGCAATATTCAAAGCAAGAACAAATGGTGGACTTATAAATATGTAATACAGATTCTAGTGAGAAAAATTATCTAGCACGACAGATTGATTCCATATATTCTTTCTACTTGATGTCAACTGAAAATGTTAGTTTGAGAAGGTACAATGAGTCATTCTCCTGGAGGTTAGCATCAGTCATACTGATGGAAGTTCAAAGTTGACTGGGAAGCAAGAAGCTGAAAGAGACTTCCACAAGTGAGGGGTGTGATACATTTGAAGAATTAAAAAAAGAAAGGAATGACCAGCAATTAAAAATTAAAATAATCTTTATGGTATAGAGCAAATATATGTAAATGTGCACACAGTGTAGTGGTTAACTGTATGGAAAGTAAGGTTAGCATGCAGAGTTCAAATTTCAGCCAAGGTTGTTGTGTTCCTTATTCACATTATTTACACAGACTACTATCCTTGTCTTTGTTGTTACCATACTGTTTAAACTGTTGAGCACTTTGTATTTTATTAGATGAGTGTCAATTCATGTAATCTTCAGAGAATTTGTAACCTTTCGGGAGTGAGGGGTAGATTGTTCTTGTTCTGCTACACACGTCTAAGAATGTATCATCTAGTTCTTATTTAGTATGGTTCCATTTCCACTGAATCCAGTACACACAGCCTGGCCAACAAATTGAACTGGCAATTATGTCACCAAATTAACAAACCAATACTTTAATTCACTAGTCTCTTATGAAAGAATTCTGAGTGAAGAACTTTAAGCCTTAAACTTAACCTACCTGCTGATGAGTGCTGCTATTGCTGCTTGTCACACTTGACACTACTTACTATGGATTCACTTTTTACTGCTGCTATTGGGGCCTTGCTGCTACTTCTCTATTCATTCTTTGAATAATTTGATGATAGGCCTTTTAAGGTGATCTTCATAACCAAGTATATGCACTGATTCTTTCAAAGATCTGATTCTCCAGTATTTCCTTCTGTTCTGTATTTAATTCTACAAGGTTGATGTCTATGCTTTTTCAACCATAAATCATCAGTCATATCTGACTTCATTGTCTCACACTTAATTATAGCTCATCTTTAAACAAATACTCTTAGGATGTGCATTGTGGTGCAATAGATATCGACTCGGAACAATAAATCAGAAAACCAAGTTCAATTCCAGTTGAATTCCTTGAATTCACTTATGCACAAATACCCTTGTGAAAGGTATTAATCCATCTCTTCCCTCCAGTTATGAATTAAATAATAGGCCAGATTGGATTTTATAGCCTTGGCTGGCAACCAGTCTACCACAGGAAGCAATGACAACCTACTGCAGGATAATCATGTCATGTGCTTTCGAGACATGATCGCTCAAAGAATGTATCACGTATGGCACTCAACTGACTCTTAAGAAAAGTATGAATTCCTCTCTCTTCAACTATAAAATAAATAGTAAAGAAAACTGAGTTTTCTAGCCTTGGCTGGAGACCAGTTTAGGAGAAAGATAACTGAACTCAAAACCACATGAGCAACTCCACTCTATAAAAAGATTACTAGACACTGAAATCACAGCAGCAATACTGGCATGGTGAAGCAGTGGCCTTATAATCCACAAGGAATGAAGACTAGTTGTCTCTCTATTAAGGTTACTTGGTTTTCTTCTGTCTTTCATGTAAATATTTTCATAGCAATTACTTTAATGAGCTTTCCTTGGTATCTTGACCTCAAGAATTCAAGTATGTGGTTAGATGGACAAATAGGTCTCATTATTTTACTCTTAAAATAAGTTCTATTCTATTATTTTCTTTTCTTGCAATTTTTACCTGTAGAACTCTCATCCACTTTCTTGCTTCCCTGCCACCTACAATCTTCAAAAATGGGTGACTACTCAGGAGTACGAGGTGTTGTAAGCTTCAAGCAAATGGGATGTGAGTTCAAGTCTCACAAAGAGATTATTTTTTATCTGTTTTTAATGATTCTACTTACAAATGGCTAAAAAAAGGTTTAAGGAGTTGCAATAAAAAGCAAACTAAAATGAAAGAAATTCTAGTCAAAATTTAATAATGGTTCACAATGTTTCATCTAATAAATAATTCAAAATAATATTACTACTAATAACACTAAATGAAAAGCAAGTTAAATTAAGATGAAAAAAATATTGGTTAAAAATATATGTTTCCCAATGCTTTGACTAATAAAAAATTCAAAATAATATTACTAATTAATGGAAACAAAGCAAGTGAAAATCAGATGAAAGAAATCCTAGTCAAAAGTTAATAATAGTTGACAATACAAGTTAAAAATTTACGATAGCTAACAATGCTTCATTTAATAATAAACTAATAACATAGAGCGTCAAATAATCTAAGCCTAAGTTGTGGGGGGGACTTCTCCACAGACAGTACCTCCTCCTTCAGTAGAGGGCTGGATTTATTGCCTGATACTGAAGTTGTCACCAAAAGAGGATGTCTTGGGTCTTGGGCAATTTTTCCACAGTACACCCATTTGTATGACTTTTGTAATTTCTCTAAAACAAAACAAATAAAACCAAAGCCAAAATGGCAACAAGAATTTGGGGATGGAACTTGTTTAGTTTTATGGCATTAGAGTAACAAATTTAGCAATGTTCAGTTTTCACTCTCAAGATGTCCAAATCTCATGTAGGTTTAACATTCAGAGGTCAACTGACAACTTTAATATACAATATATATTTTCTTTCTTAATTAACCAGTCTTGTATTTTTAAAATACAAGTCTGGGTAATATAATAATAATTGCAATGAATGTTTTTTGTATAATTCCTATTCTTGTAAGAACAATAGTAAATATTATATTCTTTGGAGATTATGTCAGTGAAAAAAATTAATAAAGATTTTAATCAATGACCAGAAAAAAATTAAATTGATGGTAATACAAAACTAATTGGGGGTCAATTTTCAAAGAATGATAAAAGAAAAATCAATGGTCATTCTCATTGTACTGAGTTTATGCTACACACAGATGATTGACTGTATCAGATATATATAGTAGCAGCAGCTGAGTGGCACCTTTAAAAACCCATGTTTCTAAAAGAAATTGTATTTGTAACACAAGAGA
Source organism: Ascarosepion bandense (assembly GCA_037127315.1). Classification (NCBI taxonomy): domain Eukaryota; kingdom Metazoa; phylum Mollusca; class Cephalopoda; order Sepiida; family Sepiidae; genus Ascarosepion; species Ascarosepion bandense. The sequence continues at coordinate 2,100,438 of JBBBDQ010000124.1, read as the reverse complement.
AAATGGCCTATCTCCAGGACAAAAACAAATTCAGACATGTTTCACGTGTAAAATATTCCCAAAAAGAAAACATCAGATTCCCAAGACATATATTTAAAACGGAGTCAGATAGACTTTCACAAGAATCTCTTTTAACATAGCTTTATAACTGTCAATCAGTCGACAAAAAATGCTTAAAAAGGCAACAGAGAGAAATGCAACTACACAACAAACAAAAAATACATGTTGTTGGATTGTTTGTTCTAAATTCATACTCTGTTGTTAGAAGGAAACAGATTCTCGGTACTTATTACAAGCCAGAAGAAAATAACTACATTATTTTTCTTTCCTTTGATAGGGTCACCATTATTATTTATCCCTAAAAGAGAAGTGCAACTCTACAGCTGGTCAGTAATTAGGATTTTTGTTTAAAAAATGTTGACAAAAAGGTATGTTTTCAACAGATCTTTATGATTTCATACTTTATGGAATAAATATTTCAAAAAACTTGAAACTTACGTATTTTTTCTGTTCTGTATCATTTTATCAAAAATATTTTAAGATGATAATAATGTAGGGAGACAATAGTTGTCTCCCCTTTTGAGGAACTCTTTTTATCTGGGTCCAGTTCCCTTCTTGGCTTGAGTGGGATAGCCATGAAGACCAATTGCTGGTGTAATGGTATGTTGTTTCTTATCTAGTCTTGCTAAAAACATTCTCATCCATTTGAACAATATGAACATTCTTCTTGTTTTGGGACTTACTTAAACATTCTTAATGTATTGTTACTTGTTTGTGTTTTATTAAATGAGTATTTGTTATTGCCATGTAACTTGTCCTTTTTTTTACTACATGTGCTACGACAGCGTGTGATATTCATATTGTTTATATTAGTATCGCGTAACTGGAAATATCGCCAGTTTGCAACCCAATACTAATAAGGGTATATGGCAATGGTAGTATTAGCCATTTCCTTACAAGGAAATATCTGGTATTTATTGACTGAGCAGCCAGTACTACTTTTGGTTGAAGTTTATAAAATCTTTCTCTTATAACAATTTTTCAGGAAAATAGTTTCGTTTTGTTTTTTTTTGAGTCTATCATCATTCATTTCAGTATTGATTGGGGGTTTCCTTCTTAAACTTTTATTTGAAGTAGGATTAAATATTAACTTTATTATTTCATTATTTTCTCTTTGGGTTACAGGTGATTTCCATTTTAGTTGTTACTGTTGGTAGTTCTCAAGTGATATGGTTTCTGCTATTTGATATAATTCTTTCTTTATACTTCTGTAGCTCCAGTCCACAATATTCAAAGAAGTATGATCAGTAGATATCTGTGCCACTTAACCTTGATTCCATTTACAACCAGAATGTTCTTCCTCTGCTTAATGCATTCCCATGAACTCTCATTCTTTAAAATAATTATAACCAGTTAAGAGAAGATGTTACAGAAGATTTTATCTTTCTTTCTTATTTCAGGTAAGTAACCAGGCTTTTGATTTTTATATACAAGGATGAAAATCTGATTTGAGGTAAGACGAACTTGAATATTTCATTTCATTGTTAAAAATAAGAATGAATGTAAAGTATAAGAAAAAAAAATATCAATCAAAGTCTACTTTTAAAGATATGTCAAGTTTTGCTGAATCTGTAGGCTTTTTTTATCATAAACATTTTTATCAATTTTTGTTATAATTTCATGATATATTTTATTAAAATTCCCTTGTTTTATTATCTTTCAAAGACACATCAATCAAAAATAATATGGTGGTCAATGGCAACCTCTGGGTTGAGGGGGACAATTCAGGGGTTGATAAATGCCAGATGATGTCAAAAAGGAGGAAATAAATACAAGGCTTTGATTAAAAGTTTTTGACTAATAACTGACATTCGTATAAGATCAAATATATATCAAATATGCATTAGAATCTGACAAAATGAGAAGATAAAGAATAAAAAGGAAACATTCATCAATCTAACATATTTTATTTTTATTAAAGCTTCTTCAGAGAATGAAGATAAAAGAAATTCTGATATTTTTATTTATTTTCATTGGTCAAGTGTGTTTCATGTGAATTCAACTCTTCAAACCAGAGTTAGTATAATTTGTGACATTCAAAATTCAAGGAGATACCATGACTCCATCCAAAGTTTCAAGAAATTAAAGGATTTCAAGCCTGATTAAAAAAAAATCCATAAATATTACTATATACGTATGTAAGTGTATCAAACTTTTGATCTGTCTATATAGGATTAAGATGATAATATATATTGGTAACTGTGTGTATATGTGTGTGTCTAGTATACTTTGTTTTTTTGCTTGTTAATTTTGGAATGTATTTATGTGCATATCATTTCTTTTAGATAAACATACATCTGAATCATAAAGTTCCTCAGAAGATAAAATGTGTTGGCTTTGAATATAATATCTATTATATTATATTCTAAGCCACCACATTTATAATATATATATATATATATATATATATATATAGGTGTGTGTGTGTGTGTGTGTGTGTAAGACAAAGAAAAACTATTTTTAGTTGACATGTTTCTTCCTCTGAGGGACTTTCTTTTATATATATATATATATATATATATATATATATATAGGTAATGATGTCAAGTCCATGAATGGCGAGGATAATCTAACCAGATTTACTTTATATAAAATATTGTTAGATCTGTATAGAGAGCTCAATGAATGCTATCCAGAGCAATATTAATAAAGGAAAACTCAATAAATCATTTTGAGTGGTTATAAATTATAATTTATTCCTAAGAAATGTTTATTCCAGGAAAATATTTATACCAAATGGAACAAATATAGTATGATCTAAAGTAATGAGCTAATTTAGTTCACAGAAATGAATTATAATTTATAACAACTTTAAATGATGTGTTGAGTTTTCCTATATATATACATATATGTTATAAATTATAGTTTAGAACATGTACATTTTGTTTTGACATTGAAAGGACAATGTCTCATCAGGTAGAATAACGGGAGATCTTCCCACTACTTGATGAGACATTGTCCTTTCAATGTCAAAATAAAATGTACACTTTGTAGTAGATGATAATTTGTACATGTTCTAAACTATGATTTATAACAAATATTCATAGCTCTATTTTTATATTGAGCACTGTTTAAATCAATGTTTTGAACATTGTTAGTATTTTCTTTGTTCCTTATTCACTTGTATATATATATATATATATATATATAATTATTAACCAGTTATTGGTCAGTATAATTAAACCAGTAAATAGTTGCATCAAAAAGTGCTCAATACATGTTTAAAATAAAAATTGAACATGTAGCACTTTTAAATATTCTTATTAGGAAGATCAGGCAATAAGCGTAATCTTCTGAATTAGAATGAAATATATATATATGTCAGTCAGTTGAATGCCATACGTAACGCTTGGCCCATCATGTCTCAAAAGGGATCTGATTGACTGGGCAGAAGATTTTCCCACAGTCTTCTTCTTCTATGTGCCCTGTTCCTTCAGGATGTAGGCAACCATGGCTTTCCACGTTTCCCCATCCCTGGTGGCTCTGAGCACGCCTTCTCCTCTTGCACCATGCAACCCCCATTCCGTCATCCACCTGATTAGGTCCTTCAAATATGTTATCTGTTGCTTTCCCGTCTCTCGTTCCCTCTCGAGGTTGCCATTACTTTCTGTGGTTGACTGGTTGCCAACCAAGGTTATAGAACCCTATTTGTCTTGCTATTTAATCTATAGCTGGAAGAGATGGATTAATACTTTCCCCAAAGATATTTGTGCTGGAATTCAAACTTGATTCTCCAATTTCTTGTTCCAAGCTGATATCCACTGCATTATAATGCACATCTTATATATATATATATACTGACCTCATAGTCTCTATAACCCTACAACCACACAACTAAATCCTCTCCAGAAAACCAATGTAGTGTATCACTTTACAAGCCCATTCAGAGATTGTATCTCTAGTATTAATAATAAACCTACTACATGTATTGGTTCTACTACAACTACTCTCTTGTAGACTTACCTGCCACCTTTCTGATTATAGTTCAATTAAACAACATTTCTTAGAAAAACGTAACCATGCATGTAATATAAGACAGATTTTAGCAGATAACACAATAATACTCACACATACACATAGTAAAAAGAACCTTCAGATATTGGATGCCATCTACATTAAATCAAAGCAATCTACACTGAATAAAATCACATTTCAATCTTGTCACAACATATGACATTGCATTTAGACATATGGTTCTGTTGTTAAAATTTCATTCTCTCATGTGATATGGCTTTAGAGAACCACATTACAAATTTATGAACTGCATCTGCTATTCGGTGATTGTTATTGTTGCATAGCAATGTTTTATGTCAATACAAAATAATATCTTGAAGATGGCTCATGTGAGCCAAAAACTTAGAACCAGCATAATAAAAAAATATTTAAATGTTGGACAATGTTTGTCTTTATTTTCATCTGAAATTAATGCCTAAATATGATGTTTAGAACTGCTTATGATTAAACATAATAGACATTCATTGTTATATTTAATAATATATGTTTAGAAAATATACATATATATTTATATATATGTTCAAGTAAAACATATATATATGTTCAAATACAGCATTTTAAATTTTTTTGTTTGTTGTTTACATTTAGTGATCAGAAATACCTATTATTGAAAAGTTTTGCTTGCCTTTAATGCTGATTTTCAGCCGGTAATAACACTAGTTTATAAACTTGACTACTATTCACCTCCTCCAGTAAATGTTGGAATATCATAGTTTGATTGGAGAAACAAATACCATAGTACTCATACCTGTAGGGATATAGTTTAGGGTAAGGGCACTAGTTTAGGCATGAACCCCTATATATATATATATATATATATATATATATTTTTACTACCAGCCTACACACTCGATAAAACTTATTAAAGAAAAAAGAGCCCTCTGGCAGGATTCAAATTTTTTCCCACCCACAGGAGGGGCACAGTTTGATTGGAGAAACAAATACCATAGTACTCATACCTGTAGGGATATAGTTTAGGGTAAGGGCACTAGTTTAGGCATGAACCCCTATATATATATATATATATATATATATATATATATATATATATATATATACTACCAGCCTACACACTCGATAAAACTTATTAAAGAAAAAAGAGCCCTCTGGCAGGATTCAAATTTTTTCCCACCCACAGGAGGGGCACATTTCATGAGAATGCAGTTTCCAATCATGCCAGAGGGCACATTTTCTTTATTTTTTGTGAGAAAGGGAGAAGAGAATGGAGAAGAATATTTTTTTTCTTTCTTCTTTACTTGGTAGAAGCTAAGTGAAGGATATTCTAAGATCACCCAGGAAAAATAGATAAATGAAATCACAAGAAAGTATTTTTTTATGAATCTTGAGTGCTGGCTGCAGATTCAGATGAAGCCTTATCGCAAAAGTCAGAAAAGCCATTATTGCAGAAAGTGAGTTTCTTGGTTATTGAAAAATTTAACAACCATTGATAAAATGACAGTAGTCTAAGGTTCTGATTTGAAATAGACTTTCACCAGGCATGAGGGATTTTATAACTCCAAGGGAAAGACACTCACTGGTGAGAAAGAGAAATAAAATTTCCTTTGTTTTATTTTGTGAAATTTTATGATGCTGATAATTAAAAGAGAAACATATGGTTTTCTTTTCAATCAAAGCTAGAGAATTTCTTACAATGATTGAATAATGAAACACAGATGCGATATGTCAACACATCAATGATTCAATGGGAAATAAAATTTGGGATGTTAATTAAAATTTGTCTGTTGGGCTGGACCATACCCTTTGAACAATGGCAAGAGGCACTGACACAGGAGAGGAGATGGATTTCAGGAAAATCAGAGAAATATCTCACGCCCCTCAAGCAGTAGTAAGTGGCACTGACACAGGAGAGAAGAAGCCTAGGTTGATCAAGTGACCAAACGGGGGATCCCTCATTGATCATTTGAAGATGCTAAGTCTACCTAAAGTGCATCACTACCACCCTTGCTGGATGCAAGTCTCAATTTAATCAAGAGTTGATGGGTTTTCAGACAACTGATTACTGAACAGTTGGAGCAATACAGAGTGATTTAACATGAGAGATGTGCTGTCACATGACAGCCTGTTTCAGAAGAACCTCTGACTTTAGCCTGGTGCCAGACCAACTAACTTAGAGTGTTACATACTATAGAAGCCATGGGTTGGAGTTGTTGGCATACAAGAGTGATAAACTCAAAGAAGATACTGTGCCAAATAGAACATATGCATATATACTTCTTGTTTTATTTCTTCTTTTTATTATTATTATTATTATTATTACCATTATACAAACAAACATATCTAGTGTTTGAAAAGAAATAACAAAACACTAATAAAACAAATCTTACTGCAAAACAATAATGAAAGAAAAGGAATTTTTGCCCTTAAATAAAAAATGATTTTTTTAAAATCATTTCACCACAAGTAAGGTGATAATGCCACTAAAGTACAATGTCCTTTGCAATCTTCAGTTCATTATGAGAAATATGCAAAAGAAATTTAAGCAAAAAAGTATCAAGTCAGTTGTAGCTCATAACAAAATGAATAAAATAATAATAAAAAAAGATTGATCTTCTCACATATGTACAGATAGTCATTATGATAAACTCTTTCATTTAAATAAGAGAATATATATATGCTGAGTTGTGATAATATTTAGCACCAAAGTTGTTTTTTTCAGTAGTTTTACTAATAAAATGTATTTTGGTAAGCAGATAGTTTTAAAGTGCTTGATATTAGAGTAGACATAGAGTGTGTGATATATATATATATATATATATATATATATATATATATATATATATAAATTAATACCAAGAAAGGCAATAATGTCACTAAGACAACAGGCTATAGGGAATGAAAGAGAATAAGACTTTAGAAAAAACTAGAGACCCAATCCTAAACAAGCAACAAGGAAAAAACTGCTTCTATTTTAAATATAGGGAAGGAGTGTGAACTCAATAGACAAACCTATCTACTCCTACTGGAAATAAATACATAAAAGTTTAAAAGAACAATTCCAAAATAATGTTTAAAAAAGTAAAAAGTTAGATTGAAACAATAAATTAATGAAATTTGCTATTGATATATTTCTTGCTAATAAGAGGAGTCAACAAAGGAGTCAACAGTATAGAAAGTTTTGTGATCTCTACATTTGCATCAATGGGGTGTTGAAACTAGTTTCAACTCAGAATTAATTCCGAGGTTAAATTAATTCTGCACCCCTATCAATGTCTTATCTGGCTATAAGCAGAATAATGTAGAGAACATTTAAGCCACTGTTATTCAAAGCATTCAAATTTTATCAAGAAGTCCACCCACCTCAAGTGTTGGAATGCCCTGAAAGAAAAAAGAAAAAACAAACTATAAATCATCATTTAACTTGGGTAATATATTTCCATTATCTCTTTTTCAAATTATAAAGTTCAAACAACCAGAAATATCTGATTTCAGCTCTCTTAAGCATGTCAGTATTAAGATTTATAATGCTTAAAATGCTTAAAATTAAAACAGTCTATGCATCGTGAAAGAAATATTCATTTTTATGGTTTATATCTGATTTAAAAGTGCAGTGGTAAAATGACAAACAGTATGAATAAAGAACCAGCGTACAGTGTTCAAGTTTTAGCTGAGGCTGCTTACATTCACTACATGTTAATAAATATGGGAAAAGCATGAATCTACTTTTCCCTGTATTATGTTCATTGCCTACTAGACACACTGCAGTTGTTCATTTAGTACTAGTACCTTAAGGGAAAGCAGGAATCCCATTTTCCTTATACTATACCCTGTAGCCTGTCAGCTGGTCTTCTATTTACTTAGATCTAGTTCTCTCGAATGCTCAGGCAGTCACCCCACTACAGATGACAACTAAATCATGACATTGATTAAGAATACCCTGCATTACATAACACAGAAATTGGCAGAAACACTAAATTTATCAAAATCGATTATCGATGAGCATTTAGTAAAGCTTGGGTACTTAAAGGCCTACAATCTTTGAGCACCACATTATCTGAGTTTAAAGAATCTTTTGGATTGCATTTCTATAATTTACTGTATAAGCACAATGAAAATTAACTCTTTTTGAAGCAAATTGTGCAAGTGATGAGAAATGAATCATTTATAAAAATGTTCAGCAAAAAAAAATCCTGGGGTAAGCAACACAAACCAACTTTAGCCACACCAAAAACAGGTCTTCATCCTAAGAAAGTCATTCTGTGCATCTAGTGGGATTGGAAAGGAATCCTGTACTATGAGCTTCTGCCAAGTAACCAGTCAATTGATTCTGGAAAAAATACTGCTTGCAACTGGACAAATTAAAGGCGGCAATTCAAGAAAAATGCCCAAAATTGTCAAACAGGAAATATGTTGTTTTCCATCAGGATAATGCCAGACATCATGTTTTTTTGGCAACCCACCAAACATTGTTGCAGCTTGGCTGGGATATATTACCCCACCTGCCATATCCATATTCATTAGACATTGCTCCTTTGGATTTTCATTTCTTCAAGTCCTTGCAAAATAATCTCAATGATAACAAATTTCGGACAACATAAAAAACACCTTAATGAGTTCTTTGCCAAGAAACCACCCAAATTCTTGGAAGACAGAATCTTTTAGCTAAAGGAAAAATAGAGAAAGGTTGCCTAACAAAATGGGTCATATTTAGTTGAATAAATATTTAATGGCATAATTTTGTTTAGCATTGTTTTAAATTTCCCTTAACTATCCATACAACCCAATACTTGCTTGATTTTATTAATTCAATTTTGTAATTTGCATGCTGGGCTCATCCTTTTGCTGATAACTATACATTTTATCCTTTTGCTGATAACTATACATTTTATCCTTTTGCTGATAACTATACATTTTATCTTCTTGCAATCGATGGTTAATTCTTTTTTCTCACTTTCATTCACTACCTTCTGTAGAAAATCTAGTAGCTTTTTTTTTTGTCTGCTATCAACAAAGTGTCATCTGCATATCTGATGTTGTTAACAATGTTGTTCCTGAGAGAACTTCTAATTCTTTCTTAATCACCTCACTCTAAAGGTTTTATAAGACTGGTGATGATACACATCCTTGTCTTACACCCCTTTCCAACCAATCTATCACAGAAAGTAATGGCAACCTACTGCGAGATAATCTTCTGCCCAGTCAGTCATATCTCGAAATAGACATGATCGCCCAAGGGTGTATATCACATATGGCACACAACTGACTGATCTTCTCAAGAAAAGCAAGTATTCTGATTAATGAATAAATACATGAAATATGTGGCTGGCTGAAAAGCATGAAGCTTATCTGAAAAACGAAAATTGTTGATGGATTTCTTTTTAAAACCATATCCTTTCAGAATACAGGTATATCTTTAAACCTTATCACCATAAATGTTCTTGAGACACACAGTGAAGAAAATTTCCCATTGCTTTCTCAATGTTTGCCTGAAGGAATGGCTGTCCTGTATCTATACTAGATGCCCAACCAAGGCAAAAGAGCCTAGTCTACCTTATTTTAGGCATAGCTAAAAGGGAAAAAGGTAAACTTATGCCTTTTCGAATGATAGTCATGTAAAGTGAATATAACTGTCTCAAACAGAATTTGAATTCAAGCCTGCCAATTCCACGTTTCATACTGATAACCATTTTGCCACCTTTCATCAAACTGGTTCTTCCATTATTCTCCTTAAGTATCCTAAGAAAATTATGAAATTTAATCAAGGATCATAAGAATTGAGAATAGACTTTGTGCTTCCTTTTTCTAGCTGTAAAATTTCTTTGCTTCATTCATTAAACTGATATCTTATTTTTGTGGCATTTCTTAGTCACTTTTCATCTTAATTCTTTACTGGGTACGCACAAAAGATTGTTCAAGCACCATAATTGAGGGTAGCATAAACAAAATGTAGGCATAGCAGCCATTTATTACTGATAATGGTACTCGTCTTCATCAGTCAAAGTGACAATTTTTAGGATGCTGTCTTTGCAGAAAGCACATGGCTGCTTTGAATGGAGCCAGTGTGACCTGTGGAACATCTAGTTATGAAGAAAGAAAATGTTTTCACAGTTTCCTCATGAGATAATCATGATGGTGAGCTGAGCATCGTTAGCTCTGCAAATGTTTCCTTTGCTAGCCATCTGCTAAGGTTTTAAGCTCTGTAAAATCAGGCACATTTTCTGAGAAGAGGAAGAGTTTGGTGATACACCATGTTGACCACACAATAGAACTACCACACGTTACCAAGAACTTTTGTTCATTTTTACCCAGCGTCATTTCAAATTCTTTCATCCTTGCTTGTGTTTCCAGTGTCTTGGCTGCATTCATCCTATACATGTGGTGTTACTATGTGGAATTCTTGCCCTTGACCTGCTCATCTTCATCCAGTATTTGATTCTGGTGCTGCTGAGTTTTTTTAAATCTCTTTTAGTTGGCAGATACTCCACCAACAAGAAGAAAATCACCTCATTGGGAAATATTAATGTTTCAATATAATCTCCAGATTAACTGTTTGAGATTATCAGATGTGGTGGGAGTGGGTGATCAAAAAAGACATTCTGAAAGTACAACCATTCAACACAGTTTCAATTAATTACTGCCTAATTTTTTATACATTATTGTACATCCAATGCAAGGCCCAAGAGCCACTCAAAGTAGGGAATTATTTATTGAGATTGCTTTAGGAATTTAGTAAGTCATCTGAAATGATCACGAGTGATGTCAATGTTATGCCTCTTTTCATCTTCCAACAGGTGCTCAGACTCAAAACAGAGGCCTACATTCAGTACCTTCAGGCAGTAGAGCTGGCCTGGGTCAAAAAGGCTGTTGCTTACAATAGGACTCTACACAACACCACACAATCAGGAGAACCCAATAATGGCTGTGAGACAATTTCTGCAACCATATCACTCCTTACACCTGACTCAACTGCAACCCCCTGACTATGTGTGAGATGTAGCAGTCAGTCAGTTAAGTGCCATATGTGAAACACGATTGGGTGATCATGTCTCGAAAGAGACATGACTGTCTGGCCAGAAGATTATCCTGCAGTAGACTGCCATTGCTTTCTGTGGTAGACTGGTTGCCAGCCAAGGCTATAGAACCCAATCTGTCCTGTTATCGAAAGAGACATGACTGTCTGGCCAGAAGATTATCCTGCAGTAGACTGCCATTGCTTTCTGCGGTAGACTGGTTGCCAGCCAAGGCTATAGAACCCAATCTGTCCTGTTATTTAACCCATAACTGGAAGGAAAAGACTGACTAATACCTTTCCCAAGGGTATTTACGCATAAGTGAATGCAATGAATTCAACTGGAATTCGAACTTGGTTTCTCAATTTCTTGTTCCAAGCCAATATCCACTGCACCACAACTTGAGTGATAAACCAACAAAACACCTTGTAACACCAAATATGAACTGAAGGCAAGGATTATGGCAGCACTTCAACAAGGTGAGTGTCCAGAAGAGATGCAAGAGATTCCGAAGTCATTTGGAGGCAGCAGTTGAAGCTAATGGTGATTTAATTGAACAAATTTACTGTTTAGTATTTTAAAATATTTTTGTGTAATTTTGGTAAATATATCTGTTAAAATGAAATGTCAGTGTTAATTTCATTTCTGCACATTTTAGATGACAATTCATTCATTGCACCATGTGTGTGTGTGTGTTTTATCAAATTAATCCAAGCAAGATACTAAGACACAAGTGGTTACTATGTTAATAGATGTGAAAGAATTAGAGAGTAGAAACATTATTAAGGAATAAGATGAATAGGAAAGTAATCAGGAAGAAAGCAAGAAGCTGAAAGAGTTCCACAAGTGAGAAGTGCATGCAAGAAAAGAAAAACTTAGCATAGAACTTACGGTTACATCAAGTTTTGAGTTTCAGTTTTGTTTAATGGCATATCAACCTCTGTGTGTTATTTAATGCCAAAAAAGTGGTATTTTAAAGTATTTTTTATGTTCGATTATAATGAGAAGGTTGATTTAGTCAGATTTTTTTTTTAAATTTGTTTTTATTCTTTTTTATTTTAGAAAACTGAAAATGTCTTCTACTTTTGTATTCAAAAATGTTTTGCTAAGAATAATTTTTTCTTCAAAAATGTCTTGTTGGTAATATTTTTCCTTCAAAAATGTATATTTTTCTGTAAAAGTCTATTCTTATGCATATTTTTCTATAAAAGTGTATGTTTATACTTTTATACTGTTTTGACCCCAGTTGGGGGGTTAACTATTTGCCCATAACAGGGAACCTAGTAGGTGCTACCACTCTGGGTCAGAGTGGACCTGGGAACAACAGTAATTAAGAGACTGTCCCATGCTCCTCACAACCTCCCAATCAGAGGCCTTGCTGTCGAATGCAGTTTACCGTAATGCCCAGGACCCGGTTAGATCAAGTCAATTCAACTGTGAATTGATGAGAACTGGATACCAATCTAGTACTCCAATTAAATTCATAATGTCTAGGTATTATAGTGAAGCGCTCATCTGAACACTTACCATGAAAGTTTTACAGAAAAGGCACAGGGAAGCAATTTTATGGTAATGGGAAAATTACCTGAAGCCAAGATGCTGATTCTTGTTTGAATTTTATCAAGTATCTCTAAATTTATTGCAGGAACACCAGACCATATTTGGCAAACATATTCTAAGCATGGATGAAAGGTAGATTTGTAGATATATAAGATAGATTATGAAGAGAAAATTAGCAGCTGACCGAGCATGGATTCAATATAGTCTTTCCAATTCATGTCAGCTGAGAATGTTAGCCCAAAAAGGTGCAACAAGTCACCCTAATGAAAGTTATCATCATGTTGATAAGAGGCAGGAAGGGGTCTTTCAGATATGTAAAAAAATATTTACATAAATGTGGACGAATATATTTGCACACAGATAAATATATATAGTTAGATCAATAATGAAAAGAGCATTTATTATACACAAGACATAGTTACATTGGAATTTAACTTCCTATTTTATGAATGCACTTAATTCAATGCTTCTCCATGAATCTTATACAATTTCAGATCATATCAGGCAACAGACTTATTGATCCACTCATATATATCTCAGACACATATGATAAGATGAAGAATTAAAAAGAAATCGGTTAAAAAACGTTACTGAAGGAACTGAGCTTCAAGATTTTTTAATCTGTTATCTTACCTACACATATAAATTCTAATTCCATGCTTTTGCCTTGCAGAATATTTTGAAAAACTATAATATGCTTTAAAAATAACAATCAGTTAAGCACCATATGTGATACACACATGAACGATCATGACTCTTTCAATTCATGACTGACTAGGCAGGTTTTGTAACAGTAGGTTGCCATAGCTAGAGTACCCAATCTGTTCTGCTATTTAACCCATAGCTGGAGGGAGAAAAGAGAAACTAATACCTTTCCCAAAAGTATTTGTAAGGGAAAAAAAATTTTGTACCAACAATACATTTTTGTAAAATAAAAATTTCCAGCAATAATTTTTGTGAAAGAAATTATTAATGTTCCCAAGAAAATTAAATGTTGGCATTAAATAACTCATAATGAGTTGATATGGCATTAAACAAAAATCAATTTCTCGGATCAGTATTTAAAAATGGCTGTGATCAAATGAATCTTGTCTTTGAACCTTGTGGACTGAATCACTAACTGCAGCAAATAACAGAAACCGCATCAGTTAAGGAATTTCAACAACAGCAACAACTAAAATGGATAGCACATGTAACTCAAAGAATTGAGTGATTGATTTATTTTCTGTAACTTTGCAGGTTATTTAAAGCCAGGAAATATTTCTAGATTGTAAGAATTTTTTGAAGATAATGATTTAGTAATACAAGTATTACTAATTAACCCATAGTTGGAGAGAGAAGAGACAGATTGATACCTTTCCCAAGGATATTTGCACATAAGTGAATGCAATGAATTCAACTTAAATTTGAACTCAGCTGTCTAATTTCTCATTCTGAGCTGATATCCATTGCACCACAGCACACATTATTAGAAATAACACATTATTTTAAAAGAAATAGGAAATAACTTTTCTTATTAAGCAACAAAAACGAACATGAAAAGAAGAAGAAATAAGAACTCAGCATTCTGAAAGATAACAGCAATGGCAAAATTATCCATTTCCATGCAGGAAACATTTAGCATTCATTGACCAATCAGCATTACTGTTAGTTGAAATTTATAAAATCTTTTTCTTAAAACAATTTTTTCAGGAAATTAAACTTCTGAATCTACTGTTGTCACACTTTCAAGTACTTATTGAAGTTTCCTTCCTCACCTTTTGTTTACAATCTAGTTACTGCACTTAAATTTATAAAATCTAAATACCATAGAAGAAAGTAATATTTATTTTGAAAAATCAAAAATCTAGACCAAGGCTAAAAGGAGGGGGGAAAGGAAAAGGCTGATCTTCAATCTGTTTAATCTTAAACTTAGGTAGCCATGATTACTGACCCAAACATATTTCTTGCACCAAAACAACCCATTCTTACTTACCCTTCTTACTACAGCTACCATAATACCTCAAAATTTCAATGTTGTCATAACTTGTTCCTGAATGTAGAATTTGTCTGAAATGGGGGGAATAAAATAGTAACATTTAAAAATGAAACCGCAATGAAGATTGACAATGAATACAATTTATACACAAAAACTAAACAAAATAGTGTCAGTAATAAAACCACCTACAGTCTTTAAATGTGGCAGAACAATCAGTTAACTGAATTAAATTAATATAGGACAAGGTATTTAATGACACTCATTTGATCACTCACTCAGCCAAACACAAAAACAAATCCAAAATACACACTCAAAAAAAGTGCCTCTCATCTACCAGTGAACTGACATTTCTGTCACCTAACAGGAGTAGAGAGGAAGTACCACAGAAAAAAGTTCATCAGAACAATTACCATGAAAGTATTTACAGAAAAGGCACAGGGAAGATACATTGTGGCGGTGAGAAAGTGGTTGAAGTCAAGATGTGCGATAACATGAAAAAGAATATCATAATGTATAATCATAGCTCTCCACAACTCCCTTTCCTTTTAATAAATGTAAATTGTGTTTTTTTTTCAAGACTATTCTTGGGAAAGACAGCGAAGGGAAGTGATTTCATCTTGCACATCCCCTTCTTTTAAATGAGATTTGTTCTTTTAGACTAGTTACCTTCATCCTCTCCACTCTTATTTTACCCATAGGTGGAGAAGACATGTTCACACTTTTCCATGACCTCTCACATCCTAACTGCACAGAAAAGAAGAACGATTCACAATTTTATGTCTCCTAACTTTATCATGATTTTTTAAAAAAATACAGTAACAGTGAAAGCAATTGATTATATGACTTGTTTGCTACTAAAATGTATTTATATTCTGTTCCATGAGAAACCATTCAGAAATACAAGACAGTAATTAGAATTTTCTTTTTTTTTAAGATTCAAGTTACACATATTTTTGCTTATATTTCAATAATAAAAAAAAGTTACAGATGATCTATAAAAGTTGATCTGATACTAGAAATCAATAGAATTGAACTTAGTAACAATTTCAAAACCAGGTTTATCTATGCAGTTTGGAGAAGCAAATTTCTGTCAAAATCAAAATCTCAAAGAACTTGTCACATATCTCACAGTCTAAGAAGAAATGACATCTTTACCAGACTGAGTACCCATCTAAATAATGAGAACATTAAAAATAGACTATTTAAAGAGAATCTCATCAAACAGGAATGGTTTCATGGCTTGAAATTCCCAGACCCTGTCTAGACAAGGATAAAAATTCATCAAAATTAGAATTTCAGAAAATTTAAATTAACTCCAAGCTAGACTAGAAAAATAAAAGGCTTCTAATTTACATGATCAGTAATAAATCCTATTATACTGATGTGTGTTGTAGTGTAGTGGGTATCAGTTTGGAAAGAGGAAATTGGAGAGTCAAGTTTGAATTTGTTGTACTCACTTACAGGCAAAATAAACTTGAGAAAAGTATTAATCCATCTCTTCCCTCCAGCTATGGATTAAACAACAAGACAGATAGGCAAACAGTCTACTGCAGAAAGTAATGGCAACTTACTTAGGGAAAAATCTTCCTCCTTCTAGCTATGGGTTAAATAGCAGAACAGATTGGGTTCTATAGCCTTGGTTGGCAACCTACTCCAGGAAAATTTTCTGCCCAGTCAGTCATGTCTCTTTTGGGACATGATCACTTAAGAATGTATCCCATATGGCACTTAACTGACTGACTGATACTTTTGTGCAGATGAACACAACTCCCCAGAGTGTGATATGGACTCACCCAAATGGTATAATACTGACACCAAGAATCATCATTTTAGATTGCTACAAGACAGACAGCTACGAAATTGCTAGCCATAAACAAGTTTCATATATGATTACAAATTTCAGCAAATCTATGTCAACTTCATGTGAATTATATTCCTTGATCATGTTATCTTTGTTCAGTGCAATGAAGACATGACAGTGGTGACAAGGATTCAAACACACATGGAAAAAGCAAAAGAAAAAAAAAATTTCTCTCTCACCTAACATAACAGTAGCAATTGAGAATTTTTGAGTTTAAATGAAAAAGAAAAAACAATTTTTTCTTCCTGAACTGTGCTAATGTAAGACATTAGAGAAGAATTGAAGTTGATGATTTAGCAACAGCAAGAATTCCAACGTTCTTTTTCCTTCTCCTGGTTATGCCTATAACTTTCTCATGCACTAATAAATCTACACATGCAATTTTAACAGAAAGTTCTTTCTTCACTTCCAGTCATACCTGCAACAAAAGAAAACAAAATGGGTATATGTGTATATGAATGTGTTTTCTATGACTTGTTTTTCTTGGACACTGTTCTTTTCTGCATCGCTGGGGTTAGGGGTTTGGTTTCAACTAGAGTTGACTACATCTCCACTTCATACATCAAAGCCAACACAATTGTTTCCTTGTCTGGGGTTGGTTTGTCAGGAGGGTGAACACCACCTGGTGACTCCTGTTTTTTTTTCATCGCAACTTACCAGAATACCTTTAATCGATTTCCTTCTATATTCATTCAATTTCCATATTGCTGCCACTATTACAGCAATAAATATCAAAGTATCTATCACAGCTGATTTATTTATTATGATTTTCTTACCATCATCGCAGGCCATGCCTCCTTCTCACAACGTCTCAAGTTGGTCCCTTCATTGATTCATATTTATCTTTTCTCTAGGTTCTAATAGGGCTGGCATAACGTAATGTTGGGGAATTCCTTCACTATGGGATTCCACACTTCTGTATAATTGTCCAAATTCCTGTTAATCAAGTTAATTCCTGACTTAATTATTCCCAAAGCTCTTTTCCACTACTTTTCTCTCTTACTGCCCCCCTTTCAGCTTCCAATTCTTTCTCATTAATTAACTACTAGTAGAATGACTGGTTCAGACAAGTGTGCGTTGCCTTTGCCACAGTGTCCACGCTTTGCCGCCACCACCACTGGCCAGTTAATAGCATCAACGAGCAATTTCACACCACAACATGTCCTCCACTTTCCCATTCTATCCACCCCTGTTACTTTTATTCTTGTTATTTTCTTTCACTTGATTCGATTTTTGGTTCACAAAGTTTCAAATTTGATTCTTGGATTTCTTCATGAGTCTCTCTTGCTATTGTTTTATTGCATTCTGTCTGGGCCTCTAGGGTTCATTGTAATGAGCTGCTGATCCATCTCTCTCTCTCTCTGATTCTTCATCTGCTTCCAGCTCTTATGGCTCCACAAGAGTCACACTCCTTGTCCTTCTTTTCTTGGCTTTTGGCTCACTCATTTCCCAGTTAGCAACCTCAGCTAACTTTAAATCATTGGCATGAGCTCTCTTTGTTCGACCAGCCATCTGGTCTCAAATTACATATTACAATGGAGTAGTTTCCCATCTCTTATCCAGTTTTCCTTCTCCCAAATAAATTTTGTAGTACACAAAATCGCCAACCCCAAATTCTAGTACTTTGCTACTGGCATTCACCCAGCCATTTTTCCTCTTTTGGGCTCTTTTTATTCATCTTTTGGCCTGTAAAAACAACCTATGCTGTTGTTCTGTCACCAATTCTTTATCTGATTCAGCCACCACATCATGTTTGACTCTTAACAGGTCCTTTACCTGAGCCTTAAAGTTTTCAGGGGCTAATATTTTTGCGTCTATTATACACCTACCCTCTTTAAGCCCTCTCTTTCCTTCTTATCTAACCTTATTCATTGCCTGGTTCTTAGGGGTAAGGCTCTACCTACCTCTTCTTTCTTTACTCTGGCTTTGTTCACTAACAATGTGGGAACTATTTCTGCTGCATTTACTATCTCGTGTAGGTTTATAAAAACTGTGTCTTCGAGAAAATTCTTTCCTTCTGGGATCCTCCTCCCATTCTTCTTTTTCTTGTTTGATCCATTTCTTTCTGTGATCCCATCTAAGATTCCTCTTCCACCTGGGGTTCCTCCCTCGGTTCTTCTGCCTAACTATCTCTCACTCTCGGTTCTGTGTCCTACTTTGTTTAACTTTATTCCACAACCCCTGGCTCTCTTTGGCCAGTGACACCACCAATTATTCTTTTAGCTTTACTCATACCAACTGCGAATCCTTTTCTAGTAATCAGCCTATAAATTCTGACGGTTCTCCTGTCACAGTGTGGAACACCACGCATACCATCTCTCTCTCAGTCAGCTTATAAATTAGCTAACTTTTATCTAAGGTGGCCAACCAACTTTTTAGTTTCTTTGTGTCTCCCTCAAAGCTCGGCACCCTTGGTCCCCCAACAGATTCCTTAACTTTTTAGACAGTCTATATTCTTTCTCATCTACCTCCAATCCTGCCATTCCCTGTTCTTTCTCATGGTCAGACATTTAAGCAATACAACAAACAGTTTATAAAAACAAGAAGGAAATCAATTTTTGGAAAATGGCAAGCAACAACAATTTCAGGGAGAAACCAAAAAGTGCCCTGCCTGCTACCTGGCTCTGGGTTGGTTTTCTCTGTCTTTTGGTTAGCAAAATCTGTCTTTCTCTCTCTCTGAGCAGTTTGAACCAGTTAGTCAAAAATGACTAAAGTCCTTTTTGGTTCTCGCTTGGTTATTCAGGGTCTATCCTAGTCATTGTGATGCTTTGCAGGGCTGGTTGTTGATGGCTCGCTTAAGTATCTGGTCTTCAAGTTGATTCTTCCAACAGTGATCTCCCTTGCCTTCATTATGAACTTTGATCTCAAGGAAGTCCCATGAAATTTTCGCTAGATGTCTCTCTGCCAAGTCAAACCAAGCTGGGTGTGCGCACAATTGGACAAATGAAATGGCACCAAAAATAATTAGAATGATGCCTGAATCAGTTGTAGAAAAGTCTTTATATACAAAACAAAAATTGGGTAAAACAATAACCAATTGCCTTCTTCCCAAACCCTGTTCCTATCAAGCTGGCTACAGAATGGAAGTTTTGACCAATTTCTCTTAGTGGTAATTTGCGAAACGCTTCTCTTCTTATCATTAATTTAAGTCTCTGGTTGGTGATATCACTTCACTCTAGTCGAAGTTTGTGGCAATTCAAAATGTCGTTGTTTCGTTTCACACTGAAGCTTTATGGAAACTGCCAAAGGATTGTCTTTGAGTGTGATAGGTAAGGCTGACAGCGGCAGTAAGACGTCTTCAGTTCCGTACTTCGAACTGGCTTTTCAATCTGAGCTGGGTCTCAACTGACTTTGTTTGCAAAATCACTTCTTGTCTGTCTTTAACTCTGGTTGGCCATTTTGATATTTTGTCTGCAAAATTACTTCTTGTTTGTGTTTAACTCTGGTTGGCCATTTCAAGACTTCAACTGCAAAATCACTTCTCATCTGTCTTTACTTCTCTTTGTTTGATCGGCAGCAGGCTTCTCTACGGTTGGCACCCAACAGCATGGCAATTATCTCTGTACATCTTCAGTCAGGAGCTCTATGGGAGGCAGCCGGCCCGATGGTGGGTGCCCAATGTCTTAGCGCCTAACTTCATCGTTACATCTCTGGGCTGAGAGCTGACTGGACTCTTCGTGGCCTCTTTGGGGCTCCATATTTTTGTTTGCCTCTGCTTTACTGGTGCGGGGCACAATAGACACTGGGTGTCTAGTTTCTGGCCCTTGCAGCCAATAAAATCATTCTTGCCCCCAGCTTTGGGACAGAGTTACTTCTTTCTCTCTTCTTACCTTTTGGCGCAGCCAATTGAGTAACAATATTTTTATGACGTCTTTTCTTTCTGTCTTCTTTCCCTTTGTTTAACCAATGAGATCATTTTCTCTTTACTCATTTTGTGCAGAACTTTTATGCCTCCAATTCCTTTCTCAGGAAAATTTCAATTTAGTTATTTCTCATAATAAACAAACCTAACCTTTGCACAATTCCTTTTTTCTGCATTTGTGACAACTTTTCTGACCTTCCACAGTGATGTTTTAGTTATATTCTGCACAAATTTGTTAGGAAAACACAAAACAATAGAATTTTTACTTTATCAGTTGTGTCATTGAAAATATCAATTGAATCTCTTTTAGTCATTCTTTTTCCGCTTGTCAATAATGGCTGACTGATCCGATAACCTCGTCTGACCTCACTGGTTAGATTCTGTACAAAACAATCGCACCTGCACACCTCAATCTTTTAATTCATATTTATTTTCAGTTTGTTTGCAATCTTCCTTTTTTTTTCCTCTGTTCGTATTGGGACAGAATAAATTTATTTCCTCTGTTCATATTAAAACAGAATAAATTTTTTCAGTTGGTTCTTTTCGATCTATAAAAATTAATAATGGAATTTGATATAATTTCTTCCATTTGATCTGTAATAATTAATAACACAGACTAATATAATTACTTCTGTTCTGGCCATGCTAAATATAATGTTACATTGATGCTATTACAACAAATACAAGAACAGATAAAGGCAATTCTGCAAAAACATGCAATATGTCAAATTCATTTTCGCCAGATTCAGGTCACTAATTCAATTAGTGAATTCAAGTATGTTCCAGAAAAAATATTACATTCATATGTTAGAAGGCCATTTTCAGAGAAGAATGTCAAGAATGAATGGATGAAATGATGGAATGTCTTCTGTTATGAAAATTGTGAAGATGAAAAATATCTGAATTACACTTTACCAAATACTCCAAAAAATGTATCATTTAATAAAAGTGTTTCAATTTTATCAAAGAGTTTTAGTGAAAAGAATTACATTTTATACACTTTGGAAGTGCATGAAGCTTATTAAGGATGAAGATTTTGCTAAAAGTTTCAGTAAAGTCAACCATGAGTTTGAGAAATTTTAACTGAATCAAGTATCTCACAGACAGATTTAAATGTCTAATTTTGTTAAAGTTTTAACATCAAGCAATGATGTGGAAATAATCTTTAAAATTCTTATTAAACTTGAATGTGCACAGATAGTGAATAAGAACATTCTATACTCTAAATATATATTTCAATTAAGTCATGACTGATTGATTGATTGATTTTTACATCTTTTCAACCTTTTTGGTGTTATTTAAAGTCAAAACAGTTTTTGATTGTAAGAATTTTTTTTGGAGAGAATTATTTTCTAATAAAAATTTCACTATTTAACTCATAGCTGGAAGAAGAAAAGATAGGTTCATACCTTTCCCAAGGATATTTGCACATAAGTGAGTATAATGAACCTAACTGGAATTCAAACTTTCCAATTTCTCATTCTGAGCCTTTACCCATTCTACCGCCCATACATACAAGTTTACAGCTCCTGATATTCCTCAGCAATCATACATCTAGGAACTGACAAGGTTCAATGTTGCTTAACTTCAAAGATTGTTCAAGATCAATTAATTCAAGTTTTTAAAAACAAAGAAAAAGACTACTGAACTATTATGCAATAACAGTCCTCATGTATAGCAGTGAATATTGGACAATCTAACTGATGAAAAGAAACTTGAGACAACAAAAATGTGATCCTACAGAAGGATACTGAGAATACCATGGACTGAACATGTTTGTAATGAGAAAGTTTCAAAGAAAACAGAAACAAAAAAGACAGTTATACTTAGAATTAGAGACAACTGAAATTTCTAGTGCATATAATGAGGCAAGAAGACATGGAGAATTTGACCCACACATGGTCTATTGAAGGTAAGAAGTGAAAAACTTAGCAAACAAGCTTTTTTTTTTTAATCATCTCACCTCAAGCAAGGCATTCTACTGCCACTGTTGCACAGGGGGTAACTTAGGGGAAAGTGATGAGAAAGAGGGGTTAGTTATAGGAAATGTTAGGAGGTGGGTAATAGACGGATGAGAATACCGAGGATGGGGGTGGAGTAGATGAAAAAAGAGCTTGAGAGAATGGATGCGGGTTAGTGTGATAGAAGATATCTATTGACCTTACATTTAAATTCCTGGAGATGGTAGATGTTGGGGAATCAAGTATATGGAAGGGAATTCCACAAGTGGGAAGTGTGTAAATATTAGGAGAGACAAACTTCACTAAGTGTTATAAAGGACAGAAAGTTATAGAGAGCCAAGATTGCTTACACCCTAAAAGGACACAACGCATAGAAAAAATATATAACTTGATTACAGTAAATGATCACATATACAAAACTATATGTACACAGATTCAAAAGTAAAGCAACAGTACTTGAAAGTCTTTTTATTTATTTACTAGCAGTATAGCCCGGTGTTGCTCAGGTGTAATGAAAGCTTTAAAACTAATCCATGGTCCTGGAGCTCAGACTCTTTGGACGTTGACACAAAAGACTAAAAAGCAATAGTTGTTTCCAGTTAAAGCAAAACCGTAGACTGAAAGAAAAATGAATGGATGTAAGTCAAATTTTGATTTCCTGGTATCGATATCAAATAAGTTTTTTTCGTCATAAACTGAATTTTGAAGGCTAAATAAGTCCTCTGAGTAAATGGTATCATGGCTGAGACTAAGAACTACAAGTATACCTACTTAGAGCCAAACCCGAAGCAAAAACTAAAATAAAAGGGCTGAAAAAAATACAGACATACAGGGGCAGATAAACCAACACACACACAAACACCTTGCCTTTTATATATATATATTATTGATTTTCTGCACTATTGTAAGTACTGCAACCTTGAAACTTCTGAATATCATTTCTTATGTCTTTGTCTATGAGTATATCAAATTTGATTAAAATAGGGCCACTTCTTCTATAATCCGATTTTTCGATTATCGATATTTATCGGGGTACCTCAACACAAAACCTAGCTAAGAACACTCGCAGTCACTTATAGTACAACTGCGTAAATTTTCAAGAAAATCAGTTCAGCCATTTCAGAGTCTATAGTTAACGAACACACACACATACAGACACACACACACACACACACACACACACATACATACATACAAAGTTCTATTTATAAATAAGTTTAGATTAGATTTTTTTTTTAACTATTTCATCATAAATAAAGCATTACTGCCAAATGTGTAGAGGAGGTGACATAAAAGGAGAGTGAAAGATCACATAAGAGGAAAGTGAAGAGAAAGACGAACCGGTTACAGGGGATGACAAAAGGGGTAAAAGAAGAATGGGATTCCTAGTACGAAGAGAGTTATGCGAGAGTGGAGTGAAAAGTGAGAAAAACAAGATACAGTGGGTGTTGGGGAAAGAATAAATGAAAGATGGGAGTCAAGGGGATAAAAGATGGCAATTGACATTGCATTTAAACTCTTGGAGATCGTAGATGTCAGGGAAGCAAGTATATTGAAGGGAATTTCACACACAGGAAATGTGAGGAAAGAAGCTACTAGAAAAGAAGTTGCAGCTACATTTGATTGTTTTCACTGTAAAAAGGTGGAACCTTGTTGCCAGTCCAGGTGCTTTGAGTAAATTCATGTAGAGGGGGCACCAGGGAGCTAAGCTCATCAGAGCAGAAGCTGTGAAAATATTTGTAGAAGAGACAGAGAGAGGCCACATCCCATTGGTGAGAAAGTGAGTGAAATTGAGCTGCCAGGTCAGGACAAAGTACATTGCAGATTCTCTTCTAGACCCTGTTGAGAACCCCAAGGTGAATAGCAGGGGCACCTAGCCAAATATGATAACAGTATTCAATGCACAAGCAGATGGTTGATTTGTATATATTTTTTTTTTTTTTAAATCATTTCACCCCAAGCAAGGCATTCCACTGCCACTATTGCGCATGGGGCTACATAGGGGAAGGTAAAGAGAGAGAGTGGTTACATATAGGAAATGTCAAAAGGAGGGTGATAGATGGGTAAGGATACGGAGGCTGGGTAGATGGGAAGAGTGTTTGAAAGAATGGAGGCGAGTTAGTGTGTTAGAAGGTGTCTATTGACCTTACATTTAAACTCGTGGAGATTGTAGCCATCAGGGAAGCAATCATGTGGCAGGGAATTCCACAGTCGGGAAGCGCGAAAAAGGAAACTGTTGGAGTAGAAATTGCGGTTGCATTTCAATGGTTTCACTGTAAAAGGGTGGGATCTAGTTGCTAATCTAGTATCTCGTGCAAATTCGTACCTAGGAGGCACCAGTGATCTAAGTTCATCGGAGCAGAAGCCGTGAAAGTATTTATAGAAGAGACACAGGGAAGCCACGTATTCAGGTGAGAGAAATTCCTGTCCTGACACAGTTAACCTACCTTAATTTAGCTATAGATTCAATGTAGTAATTTTATTTGAGGTTGGCTGATAAAGTTATGCTAAGGAGGTGCAGTGTTTTACTTTCAAGGAGACTAGTCTGATCCATGCTGATGGAGGAGAGGAGCAATTCTCTATGGTGGTTAAAGGATAGCAGCTTTGTTTTGAAAACATTAAAATTTACAAGCCATTTCTTACCCCAGCCCCCCCACAGATGGAGGGTCCATTTCAAGATCAGCAGCGAAGTTATCTTTATCAACTTTGCAGATTTCTTACTGAGATGAGAGTAAATGGTGGTGTCATCAGTGTAAATATCTGCTTAGGATTTGATGACATCATTGATGATCAGAAAGAGCACTGGACTTGGGATAGAGCTCTGGGGGACACCTGCATCCGTGTGGTAGAATCTGGAGGCCTCTCTGTTCAAAATAATCTTCATTATGCAGTTTGATAGTAAAAATTGGATCAGATCAAGCAAGCGTCTAGTTATACCATAGCCTTGTAGCTTGTGCAGAAAGACAGTGTGCCACACCCTGTCAAATGCTTTGGAGATATCCAGAGCAACAGCTCTTGCTCTGTCGTTTTTATCAAGAGCCTGGTATATATATTCAGTGATGGTCATGAGCATATCAGCGTTAGACTTGGCAAAGCGGAAGCTGTAATGTCTGACAGAGAATAGATTATGAGCTGTGAGATGTTGAAGCACTTCAGCATTGATGATAGGCACAAACACTTTGCCAAAATTTGGTAGAAGGCTGATAGGGCAATAATTAGAGGGTTCTCAAGATTTCTTAAATACATGAATTACAGAAGATGTGCATTATGATGCAGTGGATATTGACTCAGAACGAGGAATTGGGTAGCTGAGTTTGAATTCTAGCTGAATTCCTTGCATTCACTTTCACACAAATACCCTTGGGAAAGATATTAATCCATCTCTTCCCTCCAGTTATGGTTTAAATAACAGGACAGATTAGGTTCTAGAGCCTTGGCTGGCAACCAGTCTACTACAGAAAGAAATAGCAACCTACTGCAGAATAATTTTCTGCCCAGTCAGTCATGTCTCTTTCGAAACATGATCGTCCAATCATGTATCACGTATGGCACTTAACTGACTGACTGACTGACAGAGGATGACTTTCAGCATGCAGAAAGCAGAGAAGCTTCTTGCACCTGTTGACACAATAAAGCAAGAGTTACAGGTAATTTAAGGATTCACGCAAAGTCCCATCATATTCCCCACATTTTTAATAGGAAACAGGTCTGACAACCATGCCAGCCAATGAAGTTGTCAAACACCTAGCAGAGAATGTTGAGTAGTACAGGTATCATGTAGGCTGGCATTATTTTGCTGGCATAGTACATCACCTTCCTGCTGTATAAATAGGCTGTAGCAAAGTCTAGAGCAACATCATCCTTCAGGGTGTTGTAATTTTATTTTCAATCTATGTTTCAAAGTCCTAGTCAGTAATGAATGCATTAATTGCTGACAACTAAAAATACCTTTCCTCCTGGTTTCAGTGCATTCTTATAGGAAAATCATTAACAATACATTTATATGTTATGTATAGTAACTATTCTGAATAATTTACAGAATAATGACAATGCTTCAGCTAAGATCTTCAAACAATACAAGGAAGGATAAAGACTGTATCAGACAAAACAATTCTTTTGCAACTGTCTTTTTTTTATAGTGAATGCTAGAATAGTGTACATTCCTCCTGAAATAGAACAATTACATCTCAAAATAACTAAATTGCAATGAAAAAACAAATTCAATTTTCTGTTCAATATAATTCCTGATATTTTTTTTAATCATTTCACCCCAAGCAAGGCAGTTTTACTGCCACTGGTGTGCAGGGGGTTACATAGAAAGAAAGTGGTGAGAAAAGTTATAGGGGGTGTCAAAGAATGGGTAAAAAAAGGATGAGAATACGGGTGTGATGAGAGTAGAGTGGACAGAGAAAAGAACAGAAGAGAAAGAATGTGAGTCAAAAATATAGGAGATGAAAGTTTACTTTTCATTTAAATTCTTAGAGATTGTAGCTGTTGGAGAAGCAAGAATATGGAAGAGAATTCCACTGATGAGAAGTGCGAGATCAGTAGGATTTATAAAAAATAAATCATCCAAACTTTCATTCACTGTCCAGATCCTGATATTGTGTGACTCATTAATGCCATAGGGGCACCACATGTACTGCAGCCGCAGAAGAAGTGGTGTTTCTTTGGGAACAACATTTAGACAGAGTCCAACTCACTCCAGGCTGGTTTGAATTCAGAGTTTTCCTTCTCCTAGGCTGGTTGCTACCTAAGGCTATAGAACCAAGTCTGTCATTCACTATAAAAATTGCATAAATATTATGACAGGGCATATTCTAGTGAGAAGATAATAAAATTTACCATATTTGGAAGCATAAGAGACATACATCCCCTCTACCCGATATTTTATCAGAGCATATTCAAGAAAATCATTTTTTTTTTTTAATTTGAAGAATGAAGCAGCCAAGGTAACTTGGAACTTATTTTAGATACTTCAGTATCAATTGGATATTGGCTAAGCAGACTGGATCATTCTCATCAAAAAGATATTACTACTTGATCCCCACCTCATTTTATCAAAACCCATCACTTTACCATGCACATTTGGTTGTGCTGCATGTGCACAGTACACTTTTATCAGAGTGGATGTCAAGATGGGTATATTGGGCTGTTAGTGTACTTTTGTTTTTCTTATAATAATATCAGTAGCAAGGGTATTATTATTATTAATAGTAGTAGATTATGCTCATGCAACACAAGGACACACAGCGTTATGCTCATGCAACACAAGGACACACAGCGTTATGCTTATGTAACACAAGGACACACAGTGTTATGCTTATGTAACACAAGGACAAATTTAGTTTTTTATGTGACACCATTTAAAACTTCATCAGACTAAAGTGATGTTTACATTGATTTAACTACATATGCACATGAAGGAGAGGGGACACTGAGAATTTGTAAAAATTAAATTAAAATGTTTTTTAATATATGCTTTAAGTACATTGTCCCTCTGACTACATATAGTTTCTTTTGCTTTTGGTTCATGTTTCTATCACTTTTATAATTAATTAACTCATATTGCAAGAATAAATTAATCTTTTTAAATCTTTTAAAAGCATCTTACACAATAAAAAATTAAGAACTCCCTCCACCCAATAACTAAAATAATAAAAATTTGCCACAAAATCACCAATCAATGATATTTTCCATTTAACAATAATTCTTATTAAAAAAATGCTAATTGAAAAAGAAAGCAATTTATTAAAATGAAAATGCATGAAAAGTGCTTTAACCACTGCATCATCTACAGGAAATCTGCATCCAGGTTCTTAAAACTTTTTAGCTTTCTAGAAAAATCTTCTATTACAACAATGTAGGGTATTTAATAACAAAGTTGATGGAAACATGAACAAAAAGAAAAAGAAATTAAATGAAATTCACTAGAGTAGGTAACACATCACTCAATAAATGCCAGGCCTAATTAATAAAACAACTTTGAGGCAAAATTCGACTTTATTCATCAACATAGTCTCCTTCTACAGTGATACACTGATTCCAACCCTTCGCTAACAATTCGATGCCTTTTTTGTAGAACAGTTTGTCTTTGGCCTCAAAAATACACCTTAATTTCCGATATCACTTTTTCAGTGGAGCCAAATCTCTTTCCCTGACACATTCTTTTGAGGTTTGCAAACAGCCAGTAGTCACTGGGGTCCAGATCTGGAGAATAGAATGAATGCAGAAGCAATTTAAAGTGCAATTTATGTGTAGTTTTACTATTGTTGCAATCAACTTGTGATGCAGTAATTTTCCAACCAACTTTCAACTTCAAAAATTTTATGTCAGTCATTATCTACTCTCCTCCCGACTATTCTTTTCTCTTTCTGCTCATTATTAATGTTTCTGTTCTTAATTCTTCCACACCATGTAACACCTTGTGTCTTAGTGGCTTTACTGCCTTGCATAGAGTGAAACAGATTTTTTTTTAAAAAAGCAGCAGCTATCCATCATATATTTAAACTGATAAATAATAATTTTAAATTTAAGGAGTTATAGGCATAAATTGAGTTACAGGCATTCAAACAGACATCATAAGTTTTTTTTTTAAATACTGATAGAAGTTTATGAAATTACAAAATAAGAAGTCTTTGAGACAAACTGGTGTCAATGTCTATTGAATGTGTTGCCAATCATCATTGACTGGAAAAGCAGAGAAAGAATCTAAATTGAAGACTTGTTTATAATCTGGCTCGTAATGCAGTTTGGGAATCTGATAATCTTTGATAATCCTTATCTTTGCTTTGCTGTCAAAGTCAAAATCAGTCAGATTGAATAACTGTTTCAGGGAAAAAGCATTTGTTTCAGCTGTAAATCAGGATTTTTCTTGATTGAGTTATGGAAGCTTATAAATGAGGGAGATTGATCACTTTAAAAAATGTCTGAATTTTCTAGATAAGAACTTATTATTTACACTATCTACAGTCAGAATAAAGTCTTTATCTTTGTTGTTGTTATCTCAACATTATGGCTGCAGCAATTTCCAGCCTTCTTCAGGTGTCTTTTAATGCAGGTAACCTTTCAGGAATTTCAAACTGAACAGTTTATTTCATTTAACAGGAGAAGGGACATAAATAATTCTCATTCTGTCTAGGTATCTTGTTTTTATTTAGTACTAGTCAGTTATTACTTGCCCTATTTACACTGACCCTCAGTCTGTACTAACCTGCCCAGAGACTGAACTCACAATCACTATTCTACTAAATTAAGAAACCAACACTTTAATCTTCTTGGCTTGTATTGTTATACCCTACTTCAAACTAGATCTCTTTATGATTCACTCTCCATCAAAATCTGCTCACCAGATGGAAACATTAAAAAGGCAAATCTAAAAATAAGAAAGTTACTCTCTGTGCAGAGGCTCCAAGCATAATATCTAGCTTACAAAACAAACCCCATAAAGAAATGAAATAAAAAGTTGCCAATTACAAATGTTGCTTCTAAATCAAAAGACATGAAAAAAATACTGAGTTATGATCCACTCTGTCTGCTTTTAAGAATGCCACTCACAACATTAGAGCAGTCACAAATCAACAAGTGGGCTGTCAATGTCACTACCAGTAACCTTAATCAACCAAACTGACATACAATTTACCTGAAGTTCCTACTGACTACCCACTTCCTCCAAGTCACTTCCCTCATCCACTAAAGAAACATTCCACCATGATCCTTTATATCAGCAATACAAAGAATTTTATTTTCACAATTTTTATCTTCTTTTCTTTTTGTATTACAAGCAGTATTATATTTCATTTTTTCTCCCATCCAGAAAGAACTGGAACATAACAGTACCAAAATCCAAAAATGTTTTGAGGTTTAGTGCAACTGGGATTAAAATTTCTATTAATTATTTTTATACATATGTACTAGAATAGCAAACTTTTCAAGGTTTTTCTGTTGTTTTTTTAAAAAAGAAAAAGAGAAATTAAATTCAAGCAAATAAAAAACAAGGTAGGTTTCTGTGTGCAAGGAATTATGTACACTTAGGTGAAATGGAAGATGACATCATAACAAGCATCATAATGTTGGAGGCACAATTTTATATATTTCGCAGTTTTAAAAACATTTTGACTACAACAATACTTATTCACCTGTATTTGTAACCAGAAACGGTCAGAAAATTTGTGACATTTTACCAACTGTATGAAGGATGTGAGTTGTGGTGCAGTGGATATTGACTTAGAACAAGAAACCAAGGAGCTAAGTTCGAATTCCAGTTAAATTCCTTGCTTTCACTTACGTGCAAATACCCTTGGGAAAGGTATTAATCCATCTCTTCTCTCTAGTTATGGGTTAAATAACAGGACAGATTGGGTTCTGTAGCCTTGGTCGGCAACCAGTCTACCGCAGAATGTAATGGCAACCTACTGTGGGATAATCTTCTGCCCAGTCAGTCATGTCTCTTTCAAGACATGATCGTACAAGCGTGTATCACGAATGGCACTTAACTGACTGACTGATTAAGGAAACATAATCTAGATTGTAATTCTTATTTTTAATAAATCTAAGTAGGTACCAGAAAATTGGTACATGGCTACTTAGTCAAAATAGGTGAAACACCATTTTCTACCATCTTTTTAGACCGTAGGTATTAAATTGGTACCCACTTGAGTATGGGCTTTTTTGCTTAAAGGGTTGTCCTGAAGACATCAAAGCTTATTTGTTTAATGGGTTGTCCCAAGGATATCAACTGCTTGATTCACCCTCATAATACAGGTTTATTAGACATGAGATTCAGTCAGTTAAGTGCCATATGTGATACACGCTTGGGCGATCATGTCTCGAAAGAGACATGACTGACTGAGCAGAAGATTATCCCACAGTAGTTTGCCATTGCTTTCTGCGGTGGACTGGTTGCCAGCCAAGGCTATAGAACCCAATCTGTCTTGCTATTTAACCCATAACTGGAAGGAAGAGACGGATTAATACCTTTCCCAAGGGTATTTGCACGTAAGTGAATACAATGGATTCAACTGGAATTCGAACTTGGCTCCCCGGTTTCTCATTCCGAGCCGATATCCACTGGACCACAACGCACATACAACTAATTAAAAATATAGGGGAAGTCTCCTTTCCCAAAAGTAACTGCTAAATATTTTATTTCAAGTGTTCAAAAATAACCAGTTTCCAGACATGGTTGTGATATAATCAAATTTCTCCAAAAGTACGATGGTATTTATGATTTAGTGGATTTTGGTAGTACAAAATTCTGAGAATTGTGCATTTTTAATTTTAAATTGTGAACAAATTTTTTTTCATAATGACAATTAACTTCCATGAGTTGAAAATTTTTCTGATAGATAAAGTAAAAAGTTAATGGTCAGTGATCGATATTTTCATATTTTTTAAAAATAAAGAGAAAAAAGCAGCAATTCTTTGTAATTTTTAGGAAATTAATTTCTATTCTGATTGCTGAATTTTTTGACAAGGAATGATACTTGAAATTGGAGTCAATCAATAGCGAATGACAGTATAGAAGAAAAAAAAAGAATTCTAATTGATTAACAATTCATACAGGTTATAAAAAATGATCTGCTACCAAAATCACTCTCCTTAAAAAATCATTTTCATTTAAATGGTGCACAATAGTTTAATAGCTAAAGATCCATTTGATGGGAGGCAATATTAAAGAAACATACAAAGTTTAATAATGAAAACAATATGACTAAAATTATAGTTCATTGACTTGAAATGTAGAGAGCTGATTAATGTTTCTTTGGTTTGGCCTTGTGTCAGACTTAACCGAACTCCCTACAGTTTACAGGATTTATATAGAATTATAATCATCAGAAGGTTGGTTGTCAGTTGGAATGTGTGGATTAGTGTAGAAGAGTGGAATAATAACATATACATTTTGAATGTTAAAATAGAAATTTATTAAAAGGATGAATAACAAAACTTCATAGAAATTAATGTTCACTGAAAAAGTTAAGTGTATCAAGAGTTCGTACAAAATGTTCTAGTCGTAATTGTTGAAATAGATAAAGAGAAAGAGAACAAGGTGCGACCTGACCTTATCTCCGGGTCGATTTGAAGTTGGTGACATTTTAGGTGTGTGTCAGCAAACCGCCTCCCCTGACTGACCACCTTGACTGGTTAGAGACCATCCTTAAATATTGAATCCAGTCACATGAGGTGGCACCCAGAATGGTGTTTTTTTAGCTATGGCAAAATCATTTCTCTGACATATTTTGAATTTTGTGATTTGATGACCAATCAGGATCCAGAGTTCCGTTACAACTTAGGTACATTTGGATAAAGCTATTTTTATGCAACTTCATACTGATAAAATGTCTTGAAGCTGCTCAAGGACAAAAATCATTTTCACTGCCATACCACAATTTATAAATTGACTTGAATCACTTTCAAATTCACTGCCAGAGTAAGAAGACAAGGGACAAAGAAATTTATTGTTGATACATTGTCAACTGTTCTAGGACAAATATTATTTTCACTGTCCTATCACCATCAATAAATTGACTTGAATCACTTTCAAATTCACTGCCAGAATAAGAAGACAAGGGACAAAGAAATTTATTGTTGATACATTGTCAACTGTTCTAGGACAAATATTATTTTCACTGTCCTATCACCATCAATAAATTGACTTGAATTACTTTCAAATTCACTGCCAGAATAAAAAGACAAAGTGTATAGTTTATGATTTGTTTTCCCAAATGGGTTAGTAAATAATATTAGGATGACTCACCATGTAACGAAGCGGTGGAACAAAGAAGTGAAATTAATGAATGCTTGTTCTCAAGGAAACATTTATACATTATAACACACACAATAATACATATATACAAACAGCTGTCCACACGTAGAGAAATACATATCTATTATATCTAACGCAAAGTATCAGAAGGAACAAAAGGAAAAGGTTTTACATATACTTGAAAATACTTCTGTTCAACCATTGTCATGACTCCAGATTTGGAGAGGCCAAAATCATCTACATCCCAAAGAGATATGGCAGGCTTCATCTATATCCTAGCAAGACGGCAGGAGTTTTGTTCCAGTGAAACATGGCAGTAGGCAGAAGGGAACAACTTTCTTCCTCGGTCTCTATTAACTGATAGAGAGTGACTTGCACTTGGGTCACTATCAGGAGTGATGTCACAAGCAATTGTCTTGTGATCACATGACTATCTCTACAAAAGGGAGATAATACCTTTTGCATTCTTAAAAAAGAATAGAGTAAGTTCTGAAAATATATCTTTCCAGGTGCATGTAAGTGGTTAAAATAACATTATTGAGAATGAATTCTGTTTTTTTTTTTTTCCTCACATTTAAAACTATGTTTTACTCTAAAGAAAGTACTGTCCATTAGAAAAAATTTATCCCAACTTATTTCTACTCACCTCCCAATATCTGGAGCAATGTGACTAAGACAAACAAAATTTGATTTTAATCAATATTTTCATTTCAAGGAATGAAGAAAATACACATATTTCTAGATGACTTGTATGAAAGGATGTTGAAAAGTTCTCAGCTTGACCTACTTTCCAAAACTGAACCAAATATCAAAACTTTAGAGGAAGAGGTTTCTTTGGAAGGCCAACAATTGTTGGCACCATCTTTGCTACCACATATGGTCCAGTGCTCCTCCTATTTACCTTGAGCTATCTGATAAAATTAAAAGAAGAATCAGCAATATTATTAGTCCTGATCTGATGGCTCAGCTTCAGTAACTCTCCTATCACTGTAAGGTTACCTCTCTGTGCCTTTTCTAGAAATACTTTCATAATTTTTCTGATAATCTCTTCACTATGGTATCTAGACCTTATGAATTTAAGCACGGTACTAGACTAGCATTGACTTCTCATCAATTTACAGTTGAGATGACTAAACGCAATTGCAAATTCTATACTAACAATTTTTCTTTCACTTCTTTCTTGTAGAACTCTCTTCCAGCTCCATGCTTTCCAACCAACTTTAATCTTCAAAACTTTAAATGTAATGCCAATCACTATCCACTGTCCTTCTGATTACTAATGAGTGAGAACAAAAAAGTTATGTTTCTGTTTCTAATTCTTCCACATCCAGTGTCTTAGTGGCTTCACTGCCTTGCATGAGACAAAATTAATTATATATATATATATATATATATATATATATATATATATATATATAAATAAACTTATTTATAAACAGAACTTTGTCTCTGTGTCTGTTACCTATAGACTCCGAAATGGCTGAACCGATTTTCTTGAAAATTTACACAGTTGTACTATAAGCATCTGCAAGTGTTCTTAGCTAGGTTTTGTGTCAAGGTACCCCCAATAAATATCAAAAATCGATAATTGAAAAAATCGGGTTATAGAAGGAGTGGTCTGATTTTAATCAAATTTGATACACTCATAGACAAAGACATAAGAAACGATATTCAGAAGTTTCAAAGTTGCAGTTCTTACAATAGTGCAGAAAATCTATAATATATATGTATAAAAGACAAGATGTTTGTGTGTCTGTTTATCTGCCTGTATGTCTGTATTTTTTCAGCCATTTTATTTTAGTTTCGGGTTTGGCTCTAAGTAGATATAATTGTAGTTCTTAGTCTCAGCCATGATACCATTTACTCAGAGGACTTATTTAGCCTTCAAAATTCAGTTTACGACGAAAAAAACTTATTTGATATTGATACCAGGAAATCAAAATTTGACTTACATCCATTCATTTTTCTTTCAGTCTACGGTTTCACTTTAACTGGAAACAACTATTGCTTTTTAGTCTTTCGTACCAACGTCCAAAGAATTTGATCTCCAGGACTATGGATTAGTTTTAAAGCTTTCATTACACCCAAGCAATGCCGGGCTATACTGCTAGTATATATATATATATACATACACACAGTATTTTCCGGCTTACAAAATGCACATTTTTTCATGAAAAATATATGTGCATCTTCCAAGATGAATGTATCAATTACCACCAAGACATGAATGGTAGTGAGGATCATTTGTTGTACATGACTAACTGTAGTGATGACTCTGCAGATGATAGCTGAGATCTTTTACAAGAATCCAGCAGTGACAAGTTTTAAGGATTTCTTTGATCATTTTATATTTTTACATGCATATTTTAAAAATTTTTCATTCATTTTTATAAAAATAAAACCATCCTTGGACAATAAAAGATGTATAGTATATTTACTAACCACCAACTAGTATGTCATTGCCATACAAACAAAACCAGACGAGTGATTAATGTAAACAAAACGTGGCGCCAGTGTGTGAGGGACGCATGATGAATGTGTTGTTGCATGAGAATGACTTTTTTTTTTTTCTTAGAAATTGCTTTCCAAAATTAGGCTGCAGGATCTTATAAGTTGAAAATTATGGTGTGTGTGTGTGTATATATATAGAGATAGAGAGATGTATGTGTGTGAAGATGAAGAGACAAAGTAGAAAATCTTTATCAAAGACACATTTTGCTCCCAAAATTTGTGTTTTTCACTGGTTTCTTCAGTTTAGACAATATCAATATGGAAAATATCTACTTTGACATGTCTTTCAGTCAAAACTCAAACTCTCTCTTTCACATTAACTCTATTATATACACCTGACACTTTCACTTTCTCATCATATATAATAAACCATGCATATTAATTAATTTTTTGCCTGCAGTTTTTGTTGTAATAAAGGTAAAAGATATATAAAATTAAAAAAATATCCAGTGCTGATTTGAATAGTTAAACTAACAAGTGACATATCAATTAGGCTACTGTTCTTCTGTTTGATCATCAGTGTAAAATTAACTTGCAAATACAAAGTTAAGCACAGACACTATACTAGTCTAAAACAGAAATACCAATATATATATAAATATTCCATTATTTTTATTGCGACTATGTGTGTTCGTGTGTGTGTGTGTGTGTGTGTGTTAAATTGTAATAGTGATTAGTTCCAAAATTTTTTTTTAGTTGTTTACTGGTAGAAAGGAATTTTAGGCAAGCAGTTTTTCTCATAAAGGGCTTGATATCAAGATAGAGCATTAATAGATGTGGAGAAGTTTGTCACACAGCAGTGCTATTTCAGTTATGTCAAATTCAAAGTTTATATGCCAACTTAAAAATTTCAAATTTAAGGTCTAAATACCATAGTAAAGAGATTATCAGAAAAATTATCATGAAAGTATTTCTAGAAAAAGCACAGAAAGACAACCTTACAGTAATATGCCAACTTAAAAATTTGAAATTTTTAAGTTGGCATATATATTAACACAGTAAAAAAAAGTTCAGCCCAAAAAGATAAAAAGGGGTCAACTCAATATAAAAAGCAATTAACCACCTACAAATCCTACAAAACTCATAAAGCAGAAAGAATCACTCACATCCAAAGATATCAAATTGCACCAAGCTTCATATAAATATAAAAAAATTGAGAAGCAACAGCAAGAAAACAAAAACCCTGAAGAGTGAAGACATTACAATAATGCTTTCATGAAACTTCAAAGTCAGCATTACTGAAATAACACTGGTCAGCTCACTGACAAACTTTTCCACATTAACTGTGTGTGTGTGTGTGTGAAAAATTCTAATAACAGTTAGGACATAACAAAATAGTCAATTTTTGAGACCATTTTCTATGTGACATGTCCTTTTATGACATTGACGACCATAGGTCTCCACAATTTCCCGTCTTTTCATAAATTTTGTCTTTGCTATTTCTCCCAAACCCTACTCTGTGATCCAGTTACTCAAGCTCACCACTCAAGTTATGCATAGCTTTCCGCTCTTTCTCTTATCTTCAGTCTATCCTGTGAGTATCGACATTTCCAAGCCCTCTACAGCAGCTTAGATAAACAAATACAATACAGTGTGTTGATTTTCTAAGCATCGCTTAGATGTGGCCCAAGGCCGAAAGTATGGAGTACCCAGTGAGGATAGAACTCACTACTCAGTTGTAATAGGTTCCAGTGAGAGAAACTTGCTAACCATTACACCAGTGTGTGTGTATGTGTGTGCTATTTTAGTGTCAATCAGCACTGTGTGTGTATACATAAATATTTATGTTATCCTTATTTTTACACACACCACTATCACCACCTCAACTAACACAATGTTTCTTCTTTTCTTTCTCAAACACATACACAGTAAAAGCAATGAACCGTGTAAATTGTAAAGGGTGGGTGTATGTGACATAAATGCACGCAAGGAAGGAGGGAGGGAAAGAGAGAATATAAAAAGAGAACAGAAAATGACGACGATTGATAGACTAACCACCGAACAAGTATTAAATATGTACGTAACGCGGCTCCCGCATCAGTCGTTTGCGTGAACGCCTCACAAGCAGTTCAAGCTCTTCATCAAAATGAAACACAACACTAGTTCGGGAGAAATCACAAACCGAACAAAAATTAGATAAAAAAAACAAAACAACATTACCAAAATACCTGTAAAAAGGAGAGAAAGAAAGGATTTTTAAAACTGGTGGGAGACAGACGGCTTTTCTATATTTTCCGTGTGTAATCAACATGGATGATGAAGGATTGTTGTCTAGAAATCCCACAACTAAAATGGAGGAAGAAGAAAAGGATGAAATTGTGTTTACCTTTCATCAGAACCGGTCAGCCTTTCAACACAGGTGAGAATTTCTTGTGTTTTACATTAAATGGTCACTTTCATTCATTCAATGGATACATCATTTGTTCCAGGTGAGAGTGTTTTGAAAACACTTGTTTTCTTTTGTTGTGTGCGTCAGTCAACAAAACTGAGGTAGTTCATTACCAGAGAACAATGTAAAAATAAATAAATTAAATAACGAAAGTATAATACTTATATTTAAATATGTACTAACATAGGTATGGATATATGTACAAATAGTAATTATAAATATGACAATGACATTGAGTACATTTACGAGTGCGCGTGAGTATGCGAGGACGCGCTATATGACTTTTATTTTCACTTTTCAGTCTTAAAAAAAAAAAGAAAAATATTTCCGCTCTCAAAATTCACTTACCAATTATGCAAAAAGAGAGAATTCAAATTGTGTTTACTATTGTCGAGCATACACACACACAAATATTTTCTATTAAAAGCAAACAAAAATAAGGGGAGGACTCTCCTGAAACACGTGTATTCACAATTTAACGTTTAAAACTTTAAATATGAAATAATGTCCGATAAAACTATTTTAATTCCTTATGCATATGAAATGGGGTACTAAAAGACTATTGGTTTGATATATAAAAAAAAATTACCCCGTCCTAATTCTTACCTTGACTTTTTTGGTCAGATTTTATTTTGGAATTAAATAATTATTATATCATACCGAGAACTTTTCATTTCCCACCTCGTGTGCGCGTATATTGTGCAAATATGTTACACATGCACGCACTCAATATTTTAAGTTCTGTTATTAAAAATTAGAGATGATGTTTTTAACGCTTTCACAAGGTGACAAGATAACATTTCAAACAATAAATTAAATATAATCTGAATTTTAAAAAATGACTGAGGATGCTTACGTACACGGCATTGACAACGTGTGTTAAAACTTGTATTTATTTTTAGAGAGATAAAAATAATTAAATGTTTGCTACACTCTATAGACTAAGCTCTTACATTTCAGTGCACAGTAAAAAATAAACACATTTTGTATATTAACACACAAAAATAATTCTAAGTCTGTTAGTATCGATCTATTCTAGTTCAAACACATATACGACTTTTGACCTAGAAGGGGCTTAAAAATCTAATGTTTATTTTTGGCCAGATTTTGGAAAGAGGTCAAGAATTTTTTTGTAACCCCACGTCAATACATTAGAAAGACAGTAAGAATATTTAAAAAAATAATCAATCATGTCATCAACAATGTAACACTTACAGCATGCAAGGAAATATTGAACACAAAATCAATCAAATATGATGGTATGACATTATGAAAATGAATAGTTTGTTTTTTTTATTGTGTAGGATTTCAACTTCCTCGGTAACAGCTGATGGAGACAGACATTGAGACACAAACAAGGAAAAAAAGAAAAAGAAGATACGTTTGTCGTTCATTCATTCATTCATTTTTATCGCTCGTGCTACAAATAAAAAAGAAAAAACTGAATGAAAATGATGAAAGAGAATGTTTTTTTGAAATTTGTTAACAAATAGAAAGAAATATTCTGAGTAGAACATAAAAAGGGCTAGAAATTAATGTTTATTAATAAATAAGGCGTTGATAAAGCAAAAAAAATTCCACTTTTTTATTTGATTTTTGTATTTTATTCTCATCGCTAATCGTAACCTCATGTTTGTTGTCATTATTCTATGTGATGTCGTTAGTTTTATTATTATTCACCCTTATACGATTTCATATGCTGAAAATAAAGTCCCTACAAACAATATATTCTTTCCACATGCCTGAGGAGACCTCACGGTCGAAACACGGTTTGTAAGGTTGGTTGGCATTTATTTTTGGTGGGCTATGCGTATTTTAGCTGCTATCCCTGTTTTTAAAGGGAGTAGCAATTCAAGTATCCACTAAAAATATTTTTTTTAATAAGAAATAATATTAGATATAATTCATTCATGAATGTTCTATCGGACATTAATTACTTATTTTAATTTTCCTGATATTAAACACTTTTTCTCCTAAATATAGCATATACCAAAGAAAGATATCTCCCAGGTGTGCGTGTGCGTCATAAAAGTAAAAATATTTTACGTTGTAACTAAGCTAGTGAAACTTTTTGAAAATGTAATAGTAACACATTATTTATGTGAGTTACGTATTGTGTGTATACCAACTCTTAAACTGGTGTGAAATGCTTTTCAAAAAACAGTTGCACACGGAGTTTGTAGGTACCTCCACTTTTTCGCTAAAGAAACAACAAAGCATGATGAAAAAAAGCTCTCTAGTCTAAATTTTAAAAATAATGTTTTATCGTCAAAATATTCGTGATATTTATAGAGTATTAAGTATTTTTTTTATTATTATTCTATTAATTTTTAAAATCTTTCTAGCACGTTCGAAAGTTTCGTTAAAAAATCTTCTTTTTTTTTGCATTAAAAAGGTTAACCGCAGTATTTACGAGTCTTGCAAAAATCAAAGAGTTGTCGCATTGCAATTAAACTTTCAGGTCTTATTCACAAATGAATTAAAATTATTTTTTAATTTTTTTTCTTCTTAAAAAAGAAGAAAACAATTAAAAAATAATTTTAATTCATTTGGTAAAAAATATTTATTCTAATTTTACTATCTTAAATCCCACTTAACTTCGTGAAATTTTGAGAAATTAAAAAAATGTTTTTTATTAAAAGCAAGAGTCCTTAGAAAATAAATCATTTTTTTCTGCCCCGAACCGTAAAAAAAATTTTAAAAAATGAAATAAAATGAAGACAATCTAATTATAAAAGCTTTTATAAATAAGATTTATTTAAGAACACTATTGTCTTAAGAAAAAAAAAATTTTGAAAATAATGAATTTTCACAAGAATTGTTTTAATTTTTTTTTTTTTTTGTAATTTTATAAATCTTTTAAAATTCTGCATTACTTTCATCCGGTTATTAAGAAAGAATGCAAACTTCCTGAACATTTCATGTCCAAGGAGTTTTTATTTGTTTATTTCAATTTCTTTTATAAATGATAAAGAAAAGTAAAAAGACATGAATAAGTATTATGAAACAACAAATAAACATTTAAAATGGCTTGGTTGAGAAAAACTCGAAAACAAAAATATCTTTATCGTTGACGTTCTAAATATGAAAATATGCCCAAAATGTTTTACTTGTTTACATCACTCGACGAAAAAAGGAATGGTTATTTGAATGCGTACAACTTCTCTGCAAAAACAGTGCATTGTTAAACAAAATCATTATTAGATTTTTTTTTTTTTTACTATATAATTTTAAAATGGATAATAATACTCGTTAAACACCTCGAATAACGTCCTTATATTTTTACCTAAAAATGTAGAGGAATTTTTTTACGTTCAAGTGTTTGCATTTATGATTTATTTACATCTTGACAAGTAATTTCTTACTGTTTTTTTTTCTTTTTGACACTAAGTGTAAGAAACATTTTTTTTTTTACAAATCCCTTTTTACTTTCCGAGATGAGGATTTAACATATATTTACAATACATTATTTGCAATCGGACTATTGTCCTCATCTTTGTTGTTATCATACTAATAAATAGACAAGACCAATAGACAGTTTTTACTCGTTATACTACGTTTTTTGTTTTTACATACTACGTTTTTTGTTTTTACACAGTGAAGTTCACCCTGTACAAGGCCCGAGAGCCACTCGAAATAGGGGGGGTGATAAAGTAAAAGAGATACAGTTTATGCGGATACGTAGAGAGGATATCGGTTAACCGTAAACTTGAACGGGTTAAGATTGTAGTAAACGGAAAGACAGGTTCTTAGGAGTTGATTATGTGTGTGTGTGTGTGTGTGTGGAGAGGGAATATGAAATATATATATATTTTTATATATACCAGAACAATATTAGGAAAATTAATGACGAAGTGGAAAAATCACTAGAGATCATTCACAGTTTACATCTAAGTTCTTACATTTCATCTTTCTCGTCAGATCTTCTAATATCATGTTGCCTGCTTAATAACAAAGACGATAAAACATCTGAAGAATTATTATATTTTTAAGAACTATTCGTTATATGAAATTTATATAT
Source organism: Ascarosepion bandense (assembly GCA_037127315.1). Lineage (NCBI taxonomy): Eukaryota > Metazoa > Mollusca > Cephalopoda > Sepiida > Sepiidae > Ascarosepion > Ascarosepion bandense. The sequence continues at coordinate 2,058,488 of JBBBDQ010000124.1, read as the reverse complement.
GAAAAAAACAAAAACAAAAACAAAGAAAAATGAACGAATTTGACTAGACTATATACCCACATACATTTTTAGAAATAAATTTAAATGAATTTAAAAGTTAAAAAAATTAAGCATTCTCTCTACTTCGGGCGATCTACTTTTAAGTACTAATGACAAAACCCGTAACAAATATTTTTTTTTTTCATTTTGTCTTTATTCTTTTATGACAGAAATAAATACTAATTTACTGTCAGTTTCTCACTTGAAGTGATCATGCTGACCGATCATTAAGACAGCGTTGATTTCTACGTCTCTCTACACTGTTGACCCATACAAACACTAAATTCTCGATACTGAACACGCTTCCCCTAAAATATAACACATTTTAAACAAGATAGGCACACAAAAATTAAAAAAAAAAAAAACTATAAAAGAGAGAGCAAAATTTTTGTTGCTAGTAAAACTGATCATTTCAACTTTCACTTTCGTTTTTCAAGCAGTTAACCAAGCAAAAGTTCAAGTCTAATACAATTAAGTAGTATTTCCGCAGCTGAGCCATTTCAGTACGTGTAAACCAAAATAAAATCTAAATAAATAAATAAAAAAAAAGAAAGAAATGAAAAATAACATGCACAACAGTTAATAAAAATTGATAAAATAATTCTTGTTATTTATAAAGATAACAATAAACTACAATAAATCAAGACATAGAATTAAAACTGACGCTAAGTTGGAATTGATAATGGTTCTTATGCTTCTTTCTCTTAAGCTTTCTTCAGAGTTTTTCCTTTAAATTATTTTTCTTCTCTCTTTATTACTCTCATTTTTTCACTTTTTTTAAGACTCTGAATCCATGACTAAAGATTTTCACGAACAATGACGTTAAAAATAAAGGAAAAAAAAAAAAGGATGAAAAGATGTCAACAATAACCAAAACCAAACAATTTTCCTCTTCTTATACAAGACCGCGTGGGCCAGTACTGCAAAATAAATAGAGTGGTTCATTCCAATAGACTGACTTATCCTCGAACAATTTACCTGACACCTTTGTTTCCATCAGGTTCAGTAATTAAACGAGTAAATAAGTGTTGATATTTCTTCTGAAACCTCATGACAAAAAAATTAAATGACACACCTTTCAACAACAATAACATCATGTTTTATCTTACATTAAATAAAAATTAATTTATGTTATAAAAAGATGTTGTCTTTTCTATTTAAAACGTACACATCACGTGCGAGTAGCTATGTGATTTATTTCTGAATAATTGCCCGTGTGAAGAACATTGATTTGTTTATTATTTTAATTGAACGAGAAAACTGAATGAAACGTTACCGAAATGATTTGACAATGCTGAGAAACTAGTTGATAGATAGATAGATAGATAGATAGATAGATAGATAGATATAGAACAGAATTAGATAGATAGATAGATAGATAGATAGATAGATATAGAACAGAATTAGATAGATAGATAGATAGATAGATAGATAGATAGATATGAACAGAATTAGATAGATAGATAGATAGATAGATAGATAGATAGATATAGAATAGAATTAGATAGATAGATAGATAGATAGATAGATATAGAACAGAATTAGATAGATAGATAGATAGATATGAACAGAATTAGATAGATAGATAGATAGATAGATATGAACAGAATTAGATAGATAGATATGAACAGAATTAGATAGATAGATATGAACAGAATTAGATAGATAGATATGAACAGAATTAGATAGATAGATATGGATAGATAGATAGATAGATAGATAGATAGATAGATAACAAAGAGAAGTGTACTAGATTGAGAGAGAGTAAAAAAAAAGATATTAACAAAGTAAAAATGGATACATTTTTGTAAGTTATTTTTCATGAATTGCATAACTAGATAGATAGATAACAAAGAGAAGTGTACTAGTTTGAGAGAGAGAGAGAGAGAGAGAGAGAGAGAGAGTAAAAAAAGATATTAACAAAGAAAAGATGGATACATTTTTGAAAGTTATTTTTCATGGATTGCATAGATAGATTTGTTTGAAGAAACTGAGATAAAAGCAAATATAGAATGTACTCGGCTTGATTTTTAAACGGGTAGCAAAACTGCTTTCAACCTAAGTGAGGAAAACATTGTTGAATTAGTCTCCGAAATATTGAACTTGCGTTGCGTTTGAACACAACAGGTGCCTGGAATATAGGTAAAAAAAAAAAAAAATCTGAGCGAAGTTGATGATAATGATAAAAAGTTTAATGCAGCAATTTCAATTACTAACTGGAATCATTAGCGATGCAGGTGTGTTTGAAAAACTAAATGAAAGAATATATGCTCGATTTTAACGTTAGAAGAACCATTTATAATGCAGATTTACAGCAGATGAAATAATTATCGTCACTCTCGATGAATCAGACGACGAAAGTAAATAAAAACCAAGACTTTTTAACAGATGTAACTTTTTCTTTCTTTTTTCTTTTTATACTGGCAATCATAAACCAGACGCGCGTACAGACGCTATTTTTTTTTAACCCTTCCATTCATTGAACCGACTCTGAAACGACAACTAATATTATTATATTACTTGTGCAATGCATCGTTTGATCATTCTTTTTTATTTTTAACCTACTGACAGCAATTTCGTTCTTTCTCATCATCTACTCATTTCAATCAGTACACTTCTTGTGAGACGTTAATCTTTTATTGAATGTGTATGTAGTGTGCGTTAACAGACAGGTACTTCATTAATTTATTTATTGATTGACAATTTTCTTTTTATCGTGCGTTACAACAGGGCCCATAGGCATAAACATTTCCATTTTTGCTATAAATAACGGAAATAATTTATTCTTGCAACAGATATATATGTCAGTCAATTACAGCGTGTATAGTTATTTTCTTAATAATCCTTACAACTGATCACTATGAGAGTAAAGGGTAGAGAGAGACAAAGAGACACTACTAACCACAGCTAACGATTTACGAATATTTCTTTTTCTTGGTTCAATGATTATATATTCATCAGATTGTCCTTTTACCAAAGTAATCTATGCTCTACCAATAAATAATTAGGTCTCTTATTTCAATTTGTATTTATTTATTCAAATATTTAATGATTTCTCTCCAAATAAGCTCAGTATTCAATTATATACATGTATCTATCATTTATCAATACGTAAATATTCAGTAATGGCCTGATTGAAAGAACTAAATATATATATATATATATATATATATATATATCCACAGTGTAACATCTGGGTTTTTTTTTAAGCAAAACAATCTGGAGTCTCACTAAATTTTTGAATTTTCTAGGAAAATTTTTAAATCTGGGGTGGGGGGTGATTTTAAATCATTGGCTTCCAAGCCTGATACATTTTCACAGCTGTGGGCATCTAGAAGTCTATTTCCAGCACTGTCAATTACAAAACTTCTCCCACGATACACACACATCTTTGGTAAATTAATGATAAAGTGTAAAAATCTTTTTGTATGATACATTTAGTACTTTAGGATTCCATCTGACTCTTGTTCTGATATATAAAAATCTCCCATATATATATATATATATATATATATATATATATATATATATATGTGTGTGTGTGTATATATATAAAAATAGTACTTACATATAAATATACTATAAGCACACAATGATAGTATAGATGCTTACACACAGGCACATGTATAAATATAACACACATACATATTATATATAGTTCAGATAGAGCATATCAGTAAAATTATAATATGAATAAAGGACTTTATCAAAGCAAATTTGCATTGATAAAGTCCTTCAGAGGACATAATATTTCAGCTAAAATAAGTTTTCCTTTGGTCTCATATAAAGATAGCATGCACAAAAACACACACACACACACATAATGTTAAAATACATGGTGTATAAAGATAATACACAAACGCACACACACACACACACATATATATATATATATTTTAGAATATGATATATTAATGAAAATTTGACACTGACAAGGTTATATTGAAGGCAAGACGTAGAGAGAAAAGCAGTGCATAACCTATCAAACAAGCTTGGATAAATGGTCGGATGAACAGGGATTAGGAGAGATAACAAAAAGAGAAAATTTACTAAGAGCTACAAAGTTCAGAAAGTTGTGGAGAGTCATAGGCATGGCACAGAAAAGAATAATCTAAAAGAACAGTGTTAAAATATGCATTAAAAAAGATATCTTTCTCCCGAACTGTATTTTCAATTAAAGGTTTCACATACTAAACAATCATCAGGCATATATTGAGAATTGTTTGTCAAGCACTCCTACAAATACAATGCTTCAATGTTTTGTACAAGTCAATATGTCAAACAGAGATAATCAAGTGCAATTTTTACTTTATCATACTTAGTTTAATTTCTAAGAGTCAGCAAAATGCCCTTCCCCAAAATCCATAATAGCCATTTGTCTTGTCCTGTGAGAGTCATGCAAAACCATTTTTTGAAGCCAATCCATTCAGGAATATCTAAACTGTCAGCTGTATACAACCACTTCCCAAGAATAATGATAAATGATTTGAGCAATTAAAGCCTAATGATCTTGGCAAAGATCATCTTTCTTTGAACACTTCAAACTGGTTCTATGGAATCCTAAACAAAGTACTGTACCAAATAACAGAAACCACATAATCTGAAGACAACCAACAGTAGAAACAACTAAAATGGATAGCACATGTAACATGAAAGAAAATGATGACCTAATCAAGATGCTGACATTCTACACTACTTCCAATAAAACGTGAAGGAAGAAATCCCTATCAGTAGTGGAAAAAGCAATGATTCCTCAGTCAGTTAAGTGCTGTATGTGATACACATTTGGGCAATCATGTTTTGAAAGAGACATGACTGATGAGGCAGAAGTTTTACCTGCCATAGGTTGCCATCTGTAGAGATAATAAAACTGAGGAAGACATCTTTTTATAGATTTTATTAGTTAATTGCTTTCTCTTTCAAGATAGCATTTTTTAAATTATTTTTAAGAAAAAATTTAAACACTCAACCAAGGCTATAGAACTCAATCTGTTCTGCTATTTAACCCATGGTTGGAGGAAGATACAATATAAGTGAATGCAACAAATTCAACTGGAATTTGAACTTGGCTCTCCAATTTCTCTTTCCAAGCTAATATCCACTGCACCACAACACACATCCAACTAGACTTGAAAATATCTATTTTTCTAAAAAATTGTTTGAAGAGAAAGATTTTATAAATTTTAACTAAAAGCAATACTGTCAATTAAAGCCAAATGTTTCCTGGTTTTATGACCATTAACATGATTCCTGGTATTATGACCATTAACATGTTTTTTTAATCGTTTCACCCCAAGCAAGGCATTCCATTGCCACTATTGCACAGGGGGTTACATAGGGTTGGGAAAGTGATGAGAAAGGATGGTTAGATATGGGAAATGTCAGAAGGAGGGTGATAGATGGGTAAGGATACCGAGAATGAGGGTTAGGTGAGAGTGTTTGAGAGAATAGATGCAAGTTAGTGTGTTAGGAGGTGTCTATTGACCTTACATTTAAACTCCTGGAGATTGTAGCTGTCGGGGAAGCAGGCATGTGGAAGGGAATTCCACAGGAAGTGTGAGAAAAGAAGCTGTTGGAGTAGAAATTACGGTTACATCTTATCTGTTTCACTGTAAAAGGGTGGGACCTAATTGCTAATCTAGCATCTCATGTAAATTTGTACCTAGGCGGCACCAATGACCTAAGTTCATCGAAGCAGAAGCCGTGAAAGTACTTATAGAGGAGGCACAGGGAAGCCACGTTACGCCGGTGAGAGAGTGGTTCCTGGTATTATGACCATTAACATGTTTCCTGTTATTATTACCGTCAATATGCATATAGACCTTACACTGAAAATTTAAATTCTGTTCTGGTTTAAATTGTTGTACAGAGCATCACTGATCTAGTACTAAAAACAGAATATGTAACTGAGAACATCTGCAGTAGCTAGTCTTCTTGTTCTATAAGTCATAATCTTTGAAAAAAATGGTGGTCATGGCTCTCCACAACTTCTCACCATTGGTAGTTTTAAGCAATGTTAGTCCCCTTACTATTCATCCCACATCATGTTATGTCATCCATTTGTACATTTTTGTAGCTATTCACCATTTCCTCTGCCTCACATTTCTGAGGCTTCAAATTGTTTTTTTTTTCTCATCTTTAGTGAAAATATCCAACATTCACTAACATTTAAGAGGATAGATATCACATAGCAATCAAACACTCTACTTCTAATAAAAGATTAGGATGAACCCTTCCCATCAATGATAGACAAAGCAATAACAGATACTAAATTTAAGAAACCTATTTTCTTAAAAAATTGTTTTAAGAAAAACTTTTTATTAAATTCAACTGAAAACAGTACTGGCTGTTTGGTCAATGAATGCTGTTTCTTTGTAGGAAAATAGTTATTGTTATCATGAAAATATATAGAATAGAGGTAAATTGAAACTATAAACATCTTACCTGTATATCAGTCTGTAGAGACAATAAAACTGAGGAAGATATCTTTTTATAGATTTTCTTAGTTAATTGCTTTCTCTTTTAAGGTAGCATTTTTTAAATAATTTTTAAGAATTTAAACACTCAAATACCACACCGAACATTAATTAGAAAGTAAGATAAACAAAAAAAGATAAACAAAAAAAGATAAACAAAAAGAGATAAACAAAAAGAGATAAACAAAAAGAGATAAACAAAAAGAGATAAACAAAAAGAGATAAACAAAAAGATAAACAAAAAAATTCAAAATGATGATTACATGGACAAATTTCAATAATCTCATAAATGTCTTTTTTGTAACAATTTTCTCTAAAACTTTGTCATTGCTCACATGTTCAGTCAACAGTATTCTCTGCATTCTTCAAGTCTCTTCTTCATCCACAGAGAAAAAAAAGTCCAGCATTCACTGCTATATAGGAGGACTGACATTATGTAACAGTGAAGTACCATTTTCTTTGTTTCTAACAAAATTTTCCTGTTTCTTAATACTTAGATTAGCTTTTGAAAGGCTTCTTTCACTATCCCATACATACATAACATATAGTAAATACTATTTTTTATTAAAATCCTTCATGTTTCAATGCAGCTTGATAAATTTTTGTTTTTTGTTCCATCTCTGGTCTTTTCTGAACTGCTCTTATGAAATTCGAGTAACCCTTTCTTTTGACATGATTTTGTGTTGCAGTCAATATTTTTTAATTCTTTCACCTCAATTAAGGCAATAAAGCTACTAAGATGCAAGAGGTTGCCAAGTGGTAGAGAATATGAAAAAAAAAATACTATTAAAAGAACAAGAATTAAAACAGAAGATAATGATTGACATTGCATTGACATTTTTGAAGATCAAAGTTGACAGTGAAGCCAAAAGTATGTTACACAAGCAAAAAGTAATAAAAAAAACTATTAGCATAGAACTTAGTTATATCTAGCCATTTCAACTGTAAACTGATGAGACCTTGCTGCCAATCTAGTACTGCACATAAATTCATGAAGTCTAAGTACTATAAAAAAGTTCATCAGAACAATTACCATGAAAGTACTAATAGTAAAAGCATGAGGAATCTATGTTACGATAGTAAGAAAGCGACTGATGACAAGATGCAAGGCCAGTACCAATAATATTGCAGACTCATGATTTTTTCAAGAATCTCTAAACATAATATATAGCAGGAGCACCAAACCAGATGTGACAGCAATATTCAAAGCAAGGATGAATGGTAGACTTATAAATATTTAAGATAGATTCTGGTGAGAAAGGATGTGCATTGTGGTGCAGTGAATATCAACTTGGAACGTTGAATTGGGGAGCCAAGTTCGAATACCAGTTGAATTCCTTGCATTCACTTCTGCACAAATATCCTTAAGAAAGGTTTTAATCTGTCTCTTCCCTCCAGTTATGGGTTAAATTATAGGACAGATAGGATTCTATAGCCTTGTTTGGGAACCAGTCTACTGCAAAAAGCAATGGTAACCTACTGCGGGATAATCTTCTGCCCAGTCCTAAAGCATGTATCATGTATAGTACTTAACTGACTGACTGGTGAGAGAAACTGCTTAGCATGACATAGTGAACCAACTTTTTTAGCTGCAGATTTAATGATTGATTTAATATACTCTTTCCACTTCATGTCACTAATTTACATTAGTCCAAGAAGGCAAAATGATTTACTCTCCTGAAGGTTAGCATCAGCCATAATGATGGAAGGTAAAAAGTTTCAATTTAAAGAGAACAATTTCTTTTTTAAAGCATTAAAATTAACGCGCCCTTCCTTGCCCCTCTGATAACTGAATACCTTTCCCACTCCTACTGGGTATTCATGGCTTGAATCAAGGTGATATTTTTTTTTCAAGGCAAGCAGAGCCTTCTCACTAAGAAGATTGGTGAACAGCAATCTTCTTGTCTTTCTTTGTCCTTTCCTTATTTTCAGACTTGTGCTTATATTAAGTTTAATGTAGATATCATGAGTTTTTTTTATCTCTTAATCTAATGAAGCCTATAAAAAGCATTTTATGTATCTTTCTATTAGCGTTTATGTATTTATCTGTATTAATCGATCCCTCAGAACATGTTTTTACAAGCTGGTCTAGAAATCTTCAGCATTCTTTTATCCCCTCCATTCAATCCATATGTCCCACCCACTCCACACCTTGAATCAAATGGCTAATGCTTTCAAAAAAAATTATGATCCTATTGAAATATCAATGAGTGAGGAATATGTTCAATGAGAAAATTTATTTATTTCTACAAAAAATCCAAACTGGTTTAATAATGCAGCAAAAAATATGATTTTAAAAGGAAAAAAAATTAAATTGAAAAGAAAAGATGCAATTAAAAAGAAGAAAAGATGGAATTAAAAAGCAAAATGAAATCTAAATGCAGTTAAAACTAAATTTTACTCATTTAGCAACGTCTATGTGCCATGATACTTCAGGATGTTTGTGATCATAACTCTCCACAATTTCCTTATTAGCTCTTAATAAATTTTATCTTTTTGTTATTTCTTCTAAACCTTTCTTTGCCATTCATTTATTCAAGTTAGGTAGGTTTTGTGCTGTTTTCCTCTGTTCCTCTTGCCTTCAAACTGTACAGTGACTAACAAATTTTCCAAGCCTTTTTTCCTCATTATGTGTGCCAGAAATGTCAGCTGCCTCTTCCTGATGATAAGTATAAATTTTCTTTTTGTTTCAATTTTCTCTAAAACTTTGTTGTTGCTCACATATTTGGTCCATGATATCCTCAGCATCCTTCTGTAGAACCACATTTATGTTGCTTCAAGTCTCTCCTTCATCTGTGAGGAAATTGTCCAGCAGTTACTGCCATATAGGAAAACTTGTATTAGATAACAGTTCAGTAGGCTTTTCTTTGTTTCTAACAAGATTTTTCTGTTTGTATTCTTAAATTTTCAAAATGAAAAAAAAAAACAAGAAAAACACTAATCCAAAACTTATCTTTTCAGTATGTAATTCCCAATAATGCAATTCTTTTTTTTCTATGTACCATGTTCCTTCAGGATATAGATGATCAATGCTCTACACAACTTCCAATCCCTTGTACACTGCAATGTTTGACCCCTTATTCATGTTTTGTATTCCATTTACACAAGCTCATTAGGTATGTTACTTATGACGTCCCTGTGGCTTCTCTTGCTTTCACTATGCCCTGTGAGCATCAAATTCTCCAAGAACCCTTTCTTCCTTATATATCCCTAAAATTTCATCTGTCTCTTTCTGATCATAACACAAACTGTCCTTTTTGTTCCCATTTTCCTTAAAACTTCCTTGCTACTCAAATGTTTGATTTATAAAATTCTAAGCATTTTTTTGATACTATTATTTTTATTTGGATACCATTATTTTTCTTTGACACCATATTTCTGTTGCCTCAAGTCTCTTCTTCATCTGTAGAGGAATTATCCATAGCTGCTATATTGAATGATTGATATCATTATCACTCTTAGCTTTGTTTCCAATTAAAATTTCTTAATATTTTTATTAGTTTCTGAAAGGCAAACTTATGATTCCAATTCAATTAGGAATTAACCTTAAAAAGGCATGAATCCCTGACTTTTCCAATGATATCCCAACAATGGATGAAACAACAAGGAAGGCTGGGATCTCCAATGTTGTTTAGCAACCAGTCTAGAAAAATGACAACTCTGAATTAAAAAAAGGGCAGTACTAGGTTAGTGACAACATCTCATCAATTTACAGTCAAATTGGCTAATGTGACCATAGGTTCTATGCTAATAGTTTCTTCTATCACAGTTCTCACTTGTCAAACTCACTTCCAGCTTCTTGTTTCCCAGTCAATGTTGATCTTCAAAAATGTAAATGCAATGTCAATCATTAGCTTATTTTCCTAATTCTTGTTCTTTTATTGTTCTCTCTCTTGAATAGTATTTTTATCATATTTTTTAATACTCAGTAACCTCTTGCATCCTAGTGGCTTTATTGCCTTTCTACTTTAAAAAAAAAAAAAATTAGTAAACACAACAAAAACTATCTTTCCAAGAACAGTTGCACCATCTGTTCCTCCTGGAGTAAAACTCAGTAATGACTATACAGAGCTGATTCAAACTGTCTTTATCGAATACTAAGTCACTATCTATGAATCACGATGAAATTTTATTCTTTTCATCTATAATATGGATCTCCACAGACAAATCCCCTCTCCCTCTCAAAAATAATTTTAACGAACTGTTCCCACCATCTTCTTTGATGTATTCCTTTCCCTGATCTTTGCACATGTTCAGTTCCTCTAAAACTGTACTGAATAAATACCAGATTTATTGGCCCACCCTCATAAACATGAGTGTGCAAACAGACAACAGGGATTAATAAATAAATACACAGAAAAATAACAAAACCTCAACTTGGAAGTAAGGAAGCAATAAAACAAGAAGGTCAAAGCATAGTCTATAATAATTTTTACGCTGGAACCTGTTTGTAAAGCAAGAAAGGCAAGTTCAGAGCAATCAGAAATTTTATTAAAAATGGAGTCTGTCCAAATGACAGCATGGATGAGATTTTTCAAAAATTTAACAATATGCTCAAAAACATGGATATATTCAGGAAGGACATTAGAGTAATCAAGAACCTGTACTGGCAGCAAGCCACCCGCATACAGACAAGAAATGAGTTCAGCAGATATACAAAAACAGAAAGGGGTGTAAGACAAGAATGTCTTCTCACCAGATCTATTCAACCTATACAGTGAGGTAATTTTAAGGGAACTGAAAATCCTCCAAGGATTTGTCATTGGCGGCCACAAGTTGAGCAGTATAAGATATGCAGATAATATAGTACTGATAGCAGACACAGAAAGGAAACTACAAGACCGTCTACAGAAGGTACCCAAAAAAAAGTCGAAAAGAAAGACCTAAACATAAACTACATGAAAACTGAATGCATGGTAATCAGTAAAAAGAGGGGCCCAAAATGCCAACTACAAGTTGGAGATACTGAAATCAAGCAAGTACAGAAATTTAAAAACCTGGAAAATGTTCTAACAGGTGATAGAAAGTGCGACACTGAGATCTGAAGGCATATTGGCATGGGCAAGTATGAATTCCAAAGGCTGAGTAGAGTATTGAGAGACAGGAAGATTTCATTGGAAACAAAGAAAAGAGTACTGGACTGTTATGTGATATCTGTCCCCTTGTATGACATCGAATGCTGGATAATTTCCTCAAGAATGAAGGAGAGACTCGAAAGAACAAAAATGTGGTTCTTCAGGAGGATGCCGAGGATACTATGGACCAAACAGGTGAGCAACGACAAGGGTTTGGAGAGAACATAAATGAAAAGGAAAATAATACTTACCACCAGAAACAGACAACTGATGTTTCTGGGACATGTAATGAGGAAGAATGGCTTTGAGAATCTAATACTCACATGATTGATAGAGGGGAAACAGAGACAGGGGAAAGCAAGGTGAGACATACTTGATGGGTTTGGGATAGATATCAAGAGGAAAAATGCTAAGAGCAACAAGGAATAGGGGCAAGTGGAAGTCCATGATTGCCTACTGTTATAGTGGAACATCCTGCCATCCCCGAGAACAGAATGTTCTACTTTATAAAAGACAGTAACGAGTGGCACAACAGAGAAAGAGTCTTAGCGAAGGCATTCACTATTCGATAGTTGATTCTGCTCCAACCCGTGGCTTGCCTATATGTGTACCTTAGTTCGAATTCCAGTTGAATTCGTTGCAATCATATACGTGCAAATACCCTTGGGAAAGGTATTAATCCGTCTCTTCCTTCCAGCTATGGGTCAAATAACAGGACAGATTGGGTTCTATAGCCTTGGCTGGCAACCAGTCTATCACAGAAAGCAATGGCAACCTACTGCAGGATAATCTTCTGCCCAGTCAGTCATGTCTCTTTCGAGACATGATCGCCCAAGCGTGTATCACGTATGGAACTTAACTGACTGACTGACCTTAGTACAATAAATCTGTTATACCTTACTCCTGGTGTTGAGTATCATTCTTCAACTGATCATTTTATACTGTATTCCTTTTCAGGATATATCACCTACATCCTTAAAGGACACATTATATAAAGAAAAAGAAGTACGGTGCTATAGATCTGTGAAGACTGACTCTTAATCAATTCTTAATAATCACCAGACATCATCTGTGAATATGTAAGTGTAGGAATAAAAATAACAATGGCACTAAGATGTTCACATGGCACCTGGTAGAACCTTTAGCTTATTCAAGTATGAAATCAATAAAAATAACAATGGCACTAAGATGTTCACATGGCACCTGGTAGAACCTTTAGCTTATTCAAGTATGAAATCAATAAAAATAACAATGGCACTAAGATGTTCACATGGCACCTGGTAGAACCTTTAGCTTATTCAAGTATGAAATCAATAAAAATAACAATGGCACTAAGATGTTCACATGGCACCTGGTAGAACCTTTAGCTTATTCAAGTATGAAATCAATAAAAATAATGGCAAACTAAGATGTTCAATGGCAAAAACCTGGTAGAACCTTTAACTTATTCGGGAAATCAATAAAAATAACAATGGCAACTAAGATGTTCACATGGCACCTGGTAGAACCTTTAGCTTATTCAAGTATGAAATCAATAAAAATAACAATGGCACTAAGATGTTCACATGGCACCTGGTAGAACCTTTAGCTTATTCAAGTATGAAATTTTTCAAAAAATATCTTTCCAAAAGTTTTAGTTTGGTTTATTTTACCAACATCTCAACCCCCTTGGGTAATTTAATGCTGACAATCTTATCTTTATTCAAAAATACCTTAGGATGTTTTAAGTTTTACTAGCAGTGTAACCTGGTGTTGCTCGGGTGTAATGAAAGCTTTAAAACTAATCCATGGTTCTGGAGATGAGACTCTTTGAATGTTGGCATCAAAGACTAAAAAGCAATAGTTGTTTCCAGTTAATGCGAAACCGTAGACTGAAAGAAAAATGAATGGATGTAAGTCAAATTTTGATTTCCTGGTATCGATATTAAATAAGTTTTTTTCATCGTAAACTGAATTTTGAAGGTTAAATAAGTCCTCTGAGTAAACAGTATCATGGCTGAGACTAAGAACTACAATTATACCTACTTAGAGTCAAACCTGAAGCAAAAACTAAAATAAAAGGGCTGGAAAACTGATTTTGATCAGACCCGGTATATATTATTGATTTTCTGCACTATTGTAAGAACTGCAAGCTTGAAAATTCTGATTATCGTTTCTTATGTCTTTGTCTATGACTGTAGCAAATTTGATTAAAATCGAACCACTCCTTCTATAACCCGATTTTTTTGATTATTGATTTTCGATATTTATCGGGGGTATCTCAACACAAAACCTAGCTAAGAACACTCGCAGACGCTTATAGTACAACTGTGTAAATTTTCAAGAAAATCGGTTCAGCCGTTTCGGAGTCTATAGGTAACGGATTCACACACACACACACAGACAAAGTTCCATTTATAAATAAATTTAGATTTAGATAACTTGTGAAATATAATAGAAGACTAGTTGTTTAGTTCACCTAGACAACTAGAGGTGAAGTTGTCTGGGTGAAGGTTTGGTGCATAATTTTCCCTAAGTAGGTTAAAATGGTTTTTTTCATTAAGGTTTATTAAAAAAAAATCTTTAAGATTATTCACCTTATAAAGGTGTTTATAGATAAAGGTAAATTAGTTACAGTTTATCATAAATTGTTTTATTGTTTAAGTCTCCTGGCATGCCATGCATTTAGGTGGACCCTCATCTTTAGAAGAAATGAACGTGTGATATTGTTATGAACAATTCTGATTCTTGCGAAGACTACTTCTATTTGGAAAAGACTTGTGTTATTGCATCTTATCCCAAGTGTAAGTTTGATTTTGTGCAATTTATTATTTTCAGTTAGTATTCCATAACTTTTACTACTTATCTAAGATATATGTATTAATTACTGTTTTGAAATCTGTGTGGGGAACTTTTGTTTTTTATTTTTAGTGATTTTTTTAGCTGTCTTATCTGCCTTTCCATTTCCCTGGATGTCTATATGGCTAGGGATCTAACAGAATAACCATGTGTTTTGGGTGACAAAGAACACTGATTTAGTTTAAGTTTGGTTATTACAGGATTGGTCAGATTTTTATACTTCAATAAGAACAGATAACAAGTTTGAGAATACAATGAATCTTTAAGACACCATCTGTGATAATATCCAAGGTTAAGTCTGTTGACATAGCTTCTGTATTAAATATTAAGGCTTTGTCAGATAGGCACTTTTTGAAGTATGGTTTCGTAGAGTATAGCTCAACATCCAACTATCAATATTTTTGGTGCCATCAGTATATTTATGCTTGCATTTTCTAAGATATTATGAATTTTTTCCATGAATACAGATGTGTCAATTTCAGTTTTAAAGTGTTTTGCCAGACTTAATTTTACATTAGGCTGTTTTATTGACCAGGGAGGAGTTTTCAAGAAAATAGATTTGTGTATTAGAGAAGAGTTTATTTTGAGTTCAGTAAAATTGTTTCATGCAGATGCCAAGAGGTTTAATGTCATTTTCCTTTTCTTTATATTAAGGTAAAAGAACACAGTTGTATGCTGAATTACTTTGGCATAAACAAAGATTGATGTAATGTTGTAACTAATGTTGTCTTAATGCCAAAGGTGGTTAGAGCGCTTTGGTGTATAAGCTTTCAATTGGAGACATAGGCTCCTAGAATGAGTTAGAGACTCTGGTGATGGATGATATCAAGTTCTTTCACAGATTATTTTCTTACTGCACCATAGATAAAGCATCTATGATCAAATTTAGATTTAACCAATGCCTAATAAAATTTTAGTATCATCTGTCTGTCTGCTTCCTGGTCTTTATGAGAGATGGCTATGAGTAGTTGCATTAGCTTTATTTTATTTTTGTTGAATCATTTCACCCCAAGCCAAGTGAAATTTCCACTAGTGTGTGACAGATTACAGTAAAAGAAAGGACTGAGTACTTGGGTGTTAAGGAAAGGATAAAAGATGAATAAAATTCAAGGAAATAGAAGATGGCAATTGACATTGCATTTAAACTTTTGGTGATTGTAGCTATCAAGGAAGCAAGTAAATATAAGGAAATTCTGCAGGTGAAAATGTGAGAAAAGAATCTGTTGAAGTAGAAGAGGTGGTTACATTTAACTATTTTGATGGTAAAGGGGTGGGACCTTGATGACAATCTAGTAAATAAGTGTGGTCAGGGCACCAGAGCTAAAAGCTTATTGGAGCAGTTTGCCATGAAAATATTTGTAGAAAAGACAGAAGGAAGCCATATCATGTTGGTGAGAAAGTAAATAAAGTCGAGATGCCAAGTCAGGGTTGATTACATTGCAGATCCTTTGGATTCTGTTAAGAAACTCAAGAGGAATAGCTGGAGCACCCAACAAGATATGGCAACAAGATTCAGTGAATGGTAGATTTATAAATATACTAGATTTATTCAGATGAGAAAATCTTTCTGGACCAACATAGTAACCCAACATTCCTAGCAGTTAAATGTAGCTATAGATTTGATGTTGTCATTCCACTTCAGGTCAGTTGAAAAAGTGAAGCCAATGAAGTGTTGAGTGTTGATCTCTAGGGGAATAGTATCATCCATTTTTGTAGATATTCAGATTTTCTTGAGATGGGATGTAATTTGAACTTAAGTAGAGCTGCACATGTAATCTGATTGCTTTTTTACACTTGTTGTTAAAACAGTCTGTCAGGTTTGATAGGTTTAGATTTTGACTTTGGTATGTATTGTTCTGCATTACTAATGAATGTTTTTGTAAAATAAGTGCTGTGCTCCACATTGTTTACATTGGCTTCTGTTGTAAGTTTTTGGGGTACATGCATTTTAAATTCCTTCAAGCTGGCTTTCTTAATTTTCTAAGATGGTATTCTTTCATCTGGCAAAGGTCCAGAGTTTTCAAACACAACCGGAAAATGATCACCATCACATGTATCATAATGTATTTTCCAGCTATAGTCTAGGTATGTTGCAGGATCACTTAAGGTTAGATCTATTGCCGTATATATACCACTTGATGGATGGAGACAGATATATGACTTGTCATTGCATAGACATGTTGTTTCTCTTGATAAAATCTTCCATTAATCTTCCCTTCTGTTCAGTATTTTTGCAACACCACATGATATTATGGCTATTAAAATCTCCATTTAAAATAAATGATTTTGCGAGCTGCTTCAGTAGTTTATCTAACTCAGTTCCATTTATAGGATCATTAGAATGAATGTAAACCGAGCATAAGGTGATGGTTTTATGCAGTGAGGCTCTTATAGCCACTGTCTGTAGTGCTATATTCAGGCTGATTTTGCTTGACAGGAATATCATTTTTTACTAATATAGAAGTACCACACAAAGTTTTGTTTTCTCATTTTTTATTAAACTTGTATGCTGCATAGTTTTTAATATCTATATTTTTATTGTCCTTTAAAAGTGTTTCTCTAAGGCAGATTATTGCAGGACATATGTCTAAAATTTTTGTTGAATATATTCATCTTTGGGTCATTAAGTGAGAAATCTCTAGACTGAGATGCGTGACAAGATTATTCTTTTGGTTTTTTTAATTTCTAAGTTTAACTAGTTAGAATTTTCTATATTTTGATTAGGTATATGACACACACACACACACACACACACACACACACACACACACAAGAGAGCCAAGTTTAGAAATTATATTAGAGACCAGAAATGGGGTCATATATATATATATATATCACTCGGTTGAGCCTCAGTTCTAGGTAGAAAATCAGATGTTGGTACTTCAGACAAGTCAAGTATGAAATTGGAAGAGAATTTGTGAGCAAAAACTTCAGCCTTGTTTGCTGTGTATACAAGATTTCTAATTGATTAGACAGACAAGGAATTGAAGGTTTGTGGTTGTGTAGCACACTTTTGCAGAGCTGGCGTTAGTCTTTGGAACCAAACTTGCAAGATGCTATATGCTGTTTCATTCTATCAGCAAACAACAGCTTAGCATCATTTAGGACATGCTTGCATTCATTACACTAAAATGGTGCTTATTGTAGTCAAACAGCTCACTCCAGTAAAGCTGGAAGAAGTGATTCCTGTAGGCAATGGCAGTCAAACAAGCAGGAGATAACCAAAGAGATAAATGTGGTTTAAGTATTGATGCCAGCTTTAACTCAGGAGAAGAACTCAAAGGAACAGGAAGACTAAAAACTTTGTTCTATGGGACATCACAAAGGAGTCCCCTTCTGCTCTTTGATAGCAGAAAGATATTCTACTGGAGGGAGAGGGAGTTTGAGTTTTGTTTAATGGCATATCAACCTCTGTGGGTTTTTAATGCCAAAAAGGTGGGGTTTTAAGATATTTTTTTAATGTTCGGTTAAAGTGAGAAGGTTGATTTAGTCAGATTTTAATGAATATTTTTTGTTCTTATTCTTTTTTATTTTAGAAAATTGAAAATGTCTTCCAGTTTTGTATTCAAAAATGTTTTGTTGAAAATAATTTTTTTTCCTTTGAAAATGTGTTATGATAATTTTTTTCTTCAAAAATGTATAGTTGGTAATATTTTTCTTTCAGAAAAGTATAATTTTCTATAAAAGTTTATTTTTATGCATATATATTTTTTTTTATCGTGTCGCCCCATTTTACTGCCACTGTTGTGCAGGAGGTTACATTGGAGGAATGTTATGAAGAGAGAGAGGTTGCAGGGAATGTCAGGAAGAGAGTAGGAGAGGGAAGAGATAACTGATGAGAGTTGGGTGGACAAGGAGGAATGTTATGAGGAGTGAGAGGTTGCAGGGGTATCAGGAAGAGAGTAGGAGAGGGAAGAGGGTACTGTTCTATAAAAGTATATTTTTATACTTTCATAGTGTTTTGACCCCAGTTTCAGTTTAACTATTTACCCATAGCTAGGACCCTAACAGGTGCTACCACTCTGGGTCAGGGTGGACCTGGGAACAACAGTTAAGAGGTGGTTCCACGTTCCTCACAACCTCCCAATCAGAGGACTTGCAGTTTACCGTCATGCCCAGGACCAGGGAGGGAAAGTGGAAAAGATATTAATGATTAGCATGATCAGAGTTGCTAAGAGGACAGAGCTGCATGGCATGGCAAGAGTCAGGGATAGGAGTATAGCAGAGATCTGTTTTTCAGGGTTACTAGGGAAATGTGGGGAAATCCACCACTTGTGTGAGAGACTGAGTGATTGAGAAGTTCAGGGTAAGTACAGCAAGCTCAGTGAGTTTTTCAGTCATTTGGTATGGTGGGCACTGAAGTTATGAAACAAATATGTCAGCAAACATGTGAGAGGAAATTACCTTGTCTGGCAGAATGTATTTTGTCCAAGCACTTTCCATGGAAGTAGTGATAGAGCAGGAAGAGACTTGCTACATCCCACCTGTGAGGAGGAGAGGTTGGGAGAGTAGAAAATAATTCTTCTACCACAAAGACTTTGAAAACTGCAAAGTGATAACTGGGCACCTCCCACCCAAATATGGCAACATTACTCCATTTTTAGCTTGATCCTGTGTTTTGTAATGGTAAAGGATGGCACATGGAGCCAGGTACTTATTGGAGCAGTACAGGGAGCCAACTATTTTACCTGCTTCTTTTGCAATGGATTGCATGTATGAGTTCCACTTGTAGTCAGGTGTGAGTTTAAGGCCCAATAGTCTCTCAAAACATAGAGCTTTTCTGAGGGTACATCCATTAATCATGACTGCTGATAGTTTGGGGTTCGATCAGCAATGATAGAATGTAACTAGTTTGGTTTTCAAAACATTGAATGTAACCAGCCATTTTTCTTCCCATGGGAAGTTAGTACTAGATCATATGAGAGATCAGATAATAATTTCTGACCATCAAGAGTTTTACAGGTGAACTTGTATATCATATCATTGGCATAGATATTTACAAAATCTGTGTATATTCAGAGGCAGATCATTTATGTAAATCAAAAAGAGGGTTGGTCCAAAAAGTAACCCTTGGGAGATATCTGTGTTGACTGCAAGGGACCCGAAGAATTGGGTGTTAATAACTATCTTCAGTTATAATTTATATTTTAACATATTTGTATGTTTGTTAACTCAGCGAAAATGGAACATTACAGCAAACAATCCGTTAGTGCAACACCTTTAAAATGCCCTTCAAGACAGAATTTCTGCGATAGTGAATATCTTCAGCTCATCTTACACATGATGCATTTATTTTTTGCTATTGCAATGTACTGAAGATGGATAATAAAAAAATGTTTAATCGAAATAAGCCTTGAATTACTATGTAATCGTTAATTATATGTAAATTTATGAAAAAAAAAACAAAGTCAAAGAAAGATAACTCCAGGTCTATTTCTCCCTGCAATTCATGAATGAAGAGTTATCATCTATAGCCTTAGATATAGTCAGTAGAATGAGAACAATATACTCCATAGATTAAATAAAGAACTCAGTTCAAAATCAACTGAAGGTTACCTTAATAAACAAACATCTAATGAAGGCCAGAGAACACATTAGTCAAAAGATGATAACAATAAAGTCATATTTTTTTCAGTCCCAGTAATCCCTTGTATCTTACTGACAGTACTATCTTGCCTGAAATGAAATGATTAAGAAAAAAAGAAAATGAAAGAATTACTTGTCAGCATTCTACTCCATCAGCTATGGTGGCACATAAGTGAAAGTACTTTAAGCCCACGTTAGTCACATGGGGTGTTTTGTTATCCAAAAATTTTCAAAATACTCATAATTCTTACACTATTTGTCTATATTTCTGAGATGATGTAGTATTGTCACTACTTACATTATTCAAACTATTGTCTTTATCGCCATTTTCACAATGTTTCGGCCGTTGTACGCTCTGGCCTTCTTCAGATTCTTGGAATTTTGAACCGAACACTTTATTATGATCACTGGGGTATATCATTCTCATTTCTTGTATAAAGCTGCTTTTTCTACAGCAGTGGTGAACAAATAACTTAGAACATTGGGTTAAATGGAGATAACTCATGACTACCAGAAGCAGCTTCACAAGAAAAATGAGAACGATGCTGATACTGACTGGCCAGATAAAAGGAAAAAGAGACAGAGGAAGGCAGCGGATAACATATTTGCAGGGCCTGATCAAGTGGATGACAACAGGGGTTGTGAGGTGTAACAGGAGCAAACATACTAAGAGCCACAAGGGATAAAGAGACATGGAGAACCATGATCGTTTATGTTCTGAAGGGACAGGGCACATAGAAGACGATACTCCTGTGATCATAATAAAGAGTTTTGTTCATTTTCCTAGAACCTGAAGAAGGCTAGAACGTACAATGGCCAAAATGTTGTGAAAATGGCAAGGAAGATGGGGAAAATAGTCTGAATAATATAAATAGTGTCATAATTTCTAGTTAGCAACTTGTTCCTTTTGCTCTTTCCCACTACTCTCCTGATTCAGGGATCATGTGTAGCATGCAGTGTGGCACAGTTGTTGCTTAGTTGTTGCAGGAAGTAAACACTGAGTGACTATTCATCACACTCCACCCACGTCTATTGAAGTGGTGAAGAAGCTCATCCCTTGTTTCCTGCTTAGGATGTGGTTCCCGGCTTTCTCTTTTCCAATCTTTTCACTCTTTTATTTGTTTTTTTCTTTTCTTTTCTTCAATTGGAGTAGATAGACTAAACTATCGCCCGGTTCACACTCCATCCACGTCTATTGAACAGGTGAAGAGGCTCATCCCTTGTTCCCTGTTTAGGATGTGGTTTCCGGCTTTCTCTTTTCCAATCTTTTCACTCTTACGTAGCCCCCTGCACTTCAGTGGCGTTACCACCTTGCTCGGGGTGATATGATTAAAAAAAAAAAAAATTTCCAGAAATCTTAGTTGACTAAAGATTATTAATAATAATAATGCTTAGTCATAATTAGCATTTGTGAATAAGTATAATAGAAAAAAGGAAATGAGCATGCATCAGGGCCAATAAAATATAACCAAAAAGAACTGATATATGTTGAATAAGTGGACTTTTCTAAGTGGAATTGATAGAATTCTCAACACTAATAGAAATAAGAAAGAGAACAAGAAAATATTACAAGAAATGAACAACGTAATACAAGACAACAGCCAAGTAAAGTAATTATAGAACTGTAAAAAAAGAAACAGTAATCACACACAAAAAAGAAACAGTAATCACACACAAAAAAAAAATACAGCCAAGTGTCTATAGTCCTCTGGTTTCAAGGCAAGAACTCTGTGTGCGTAAAAACAAGAATATTCCATTTTTATTGAATTTGGAAGAAATCCTGGTAGGCATCTTTAGGATTTGTTTTGGAAAAGAGGGATTTTTAACAGTCATTCCCAGAGATTGCAACCAATATGAATAAAGACCAATTATGGTATAAATGTATTTCTGATGAGATCAAGATGAAATGCTAATGTAAAACTACTTCTGGTGCTGAGACAGAGAGAAGAGAAAGGAGAGGAGATAATAATTTAATTTTTTTTCTTTCTTCTTCACCCACTAGAAGCTGGATGAAGAGTATTCTAAAGAGACCACCCAAGAAAAATAAATTAAGTTTTATGACTTAAGTCTTGGCTATAAATTCATATAAAAGATTCTTGTCACAAAGTTCAAAATAGCTATTATCATGCAGGAAGTGAATCTCTCAGTTACTGGAAAATTTAGCAACCATTGATAAAGCAACAACCATTGGGACTAGCCATCCACTGGTTAGAAAGAGAGATGAAATTCTCAGAAATAAAGTTTTGTTTCTTTGTGAAATTTTGTGACACTGATATTTGAAAAAGAAACACATGATTTTTCTTTTTCATTTCTAACAAAGGTTGAAATGATAAAACAAAGATATGAAATGACCACACACCATAGGTTTGATGGGAGATAAATTTTGGAGCGATAGTTAAAGTTTGGCCATTTGGGCTGGGTCATGCCCCTTGAGCAATGGTAAGAGGCGCTCACACAGGAGAGAAGGAGACCAAGTTGATCAGATGACCAATGAGAAAAAGGCCTCAGTGGATTTTGGGAAAGTCAGAGAAATGTTTCACAACCTTTGAGTAGTAGTAAGAGCCACTCATACAGAAGAGACAGAGATAACGTTAACCAATTGACCAAAAAGGGGATCTCGTATTCGTCATTTGGAAATGCTAAGCATACCCAAATTGCATCACAACCACCCTTGCTGAATGTGAGGCCCAATATAAGAAAGAGTCAGGGGTTTTTCAACACAGTACAATACCATTGAGTAGAGTTGGTTCAAGAGGGAGCGAGTTAATACAAGAGACATGTTGTCACATGACTGCCTGCCTTAAAAGAACCTCTGACTTTAGCCTGGTGCCAGATCAATCAACTTAGCATGTTACATCCTATAGAAGCTTTGGTTTTGAGTTATAGTTGTCTGCATGCAAAAGTAATAAACTTTAAACACTGTACCAAACAGAATATTATATAGACACATTATTGTTAATTTCACAAAGATTTCCTGGCTCCCAGACATGTCTGGATCATCGATGCAGTGAATTTCAGCAACTTTCAACCCAAACTGGCTTTGTGATCAATCAAACACAACCTAGGATAAAGCCAGTTTGAAATGAAGTGATCAATTATTGATTGGCCACAAGGATTTTGGGCACTGATGCAAAGGACCAGTGTGAGAGTTCACATTAATAATGGCTGATTTACTAAAAAATGTTCATTAACAGATATTCTTATCCGTGCACTGTCATCTATTTACAAAAATGTTCTTGTCACCCCCAACCCCAACTACTGCTTCTTTCAACTTCAACATGTCTTGTGAGTGCTAAATTCTCCAGGCATTATTTTCTCATTAGGATCTTTTAAAAAATTATTTTAAGAATGAATCTGTCAGCAAAGATTTATCAATATCTTCCATATTGTTCCAAAATGATATGAACACTTAACCATTTATAAAGAGAGGATTAATTGATCCCTTTGATTTCACTATTATTTTCTGCAATTAAACAAGATAATGAAATAGTATAAGAAGAAAAAACACCATTATAGCTTTCTTTCCAAATATCTAGGAATCTAGACAAAAAGTTACAAAACTTCCCAAGGATCAATACCAAGCCCCTTGGGATTAATAGGGATGTGATTCACAGTCGAATGAATGTTGGCTCAAAATGAAAAATCAAAGAGCCAAGTTCAAATTTGAGTCAAATTCAATGCATTCACTTATACGCAAATACACTTGGGAAAGGTATTAATCTGTCACTTCTCCCTCTAGATATGGGTTAAACAGCAAAACAGATTTGGTTATATAGCCTTGGTTGGCAACCAGTCTACTACAGGAAGTAATGACAACCTACCGTGAGATAAACTTCTGCTTAGTCAGTCATGTCTCATGTGTGACAACTGGCTGACAGAACATATAAACAAATGTTTTTAAACAACTTCAACTACAATAGATTTTCTTATTCAATGAGCATCTTATAATAATTCTATGTGTCTCTTCATTCCTTAGTTAGCATGACCATTGCACCCTAACAATACCTCATGAATAATGGACTATTCCATTTGATCATGAGGTAAGATGGAAAAGAGATATCAGTGATGCTGACTGGTTTCAGTGAGAAAAATGAAAACAAAAACAAGAAAAGGGAAAGATAGAAGTGTTTAGTGCCTTTTGCCAGTACCTCATAATTAATGAACCATTCTGTTTTGATCCCATGGAAAGACGGAAAAGACAGAAACCCTACTCAGTTTCAGTGAGAAAATAAAAGAAAAAAGAGAAGACAGAAGCGTTTGACATCTGCTTCCATGAAATGGAAAAGATTTTTTAATTTCAAATCTTTTCATTTGTACCAACTTATTAAAATAAGAACCAGCATTCATATTAATGATTGGTATTTCATTATCTTCTTAATGATGCGATTGGGAAATTACCACAGATATTTTATTGTCATAGAACTTGCCATATGCTTATTCAATCATTAACTTAATTAAGATTATCAGAAAATTCAACAAGGAAAACCAAAAAATTTTCACAGTTATTTCTAGTTATAAATAGTTGTTGTTGAAGTGTAAACATCAGGTAGCTGAGATAAGTAATCAAAAGTTTGAGAAAATTAAAAGAGCAAATATATACTAGTTTCAAATGAGAAGAAACTGAAAAATGAAGACACACCAACATCTTGATGGACAAAGTATTAGTTTTATTTAGTTATCTATCAAATCTGAGTCACATTTATTCAAACAGTAACTGAAATATTACCAACTCCCCAACCAGAAGAACAAGATTGTGCGTCAACTCCTATTCCAACATGATTTGAGAAAGCAGTCAAAAGAAAATCAATGTAATCGATCCTGACCAGGCATCTCAATTTCAGTCACTTTCTCAATGACGTGACACAGATTCTATCTTTTGTACAGATTATTTAATGGCAATTATTCTGATTAACTTTTTTTCCTAGTACCCCAGCTACATGAATTTAAGTGCACTACCAGATTGGCAATTAGGTCCCACTGCTTTACTGTTGAACTATCTAGATGTAACTGCTATGCCTACTTAGTTTAATTTATTGCACTTCTCACCTCTGGAACTCTCTTCTGATTTTTGGCTTCCCTGCCAACTACAATCTTCAAAAATGTAAATGCACTGACAATTACTGCATTCTTTCTTCTTGAATCCGGTTCCTTTTTTCTTTTCCTCAAGCCTTCTCATTCCCTTTCAAGCCCTCTAATCGTCTACATTCTTGGGGTATTATTGCCGTGCTTAGGGTGAAATTATTTTTTAAAAAATGAAACAAAAATAAAATAAAAATCAAACATCTTTAACTGGAAAGAACAATTTAGATCAGGATCAAAAATATATTTGTCATTTATTTTCAGCAGTTACAAATATTTATTAATATAATTTATTAATATTAATTTATTAATATTAATTTATTAATATGAATTCAGAAAACATATTTGTGTTTAAATAAAGCCTGATACACTTTGCTAAATCATGCAACTTAGTCATGACCTGTGTTCTATAATAGCTGTTATATCTATGAGAATCAATGAAAAAGTAATGTGTGTTTTTTAATTACAACAGATTGCACACAAATATTCCAAAAAGGTCTCAGGATTCCAAATCTGGTCATCAACATAATCTCTTTCTCTCTAAATTGTTATATGAAGGTTGGCTAAAAAGTAATGCCTGTTTTTCTTTACTGACAGTAGTATGGCTAATGCTAAACTTTGACTCATTATATCTGTTTGGGCTAACATAAAGTGGAAAGATTATATTGAATCAATTCTTAGGTATGATGCTAGGGGAATTGGTTTTCCGAGTCATGCTAGGCAATTTTGTTGCCCAAATCTATTTCATATATTTACAAGTCTACCATTTATACATGCTTAGAAGATTGCTGCCACATATGGTCTGGTGCTCCTGCTACATATTTAGAGATCCTTGATAAAATCCAAAAAAGTATCAGCAATATTACTGATTCTAATCTGGCACCTTGGCTTCAGTCACTTTCTCAATGCTGTAATGTAGCTTCTCTTTGCTTTTTCTACAAACACTTTCATGGTAATTGTTCTGGGAAGTTTTTCTTTTTTGTACCTTAACTTTATGAATTTAAGCACAATGCTAGATTGACAGCAAGGTCTCATCATTTTACAGTTTAAATGGTGAGATGTAACCATAAGTTATATACTAACTTTCTTTTCTCATATTTCTCACTTGTAGAACTCTTCTGGCTCCTTGCTTCTCATTCAAGTTTGACCTTCAAAAATTAAAATCCAATGTCAATTGTTATCTTCTGTCTTAACTCCTATTCTTTCATTGTTTTTTCTTCTGAATGTTTTAGCACTAAATTGGCAGCAAGGTCTCATCATTTTACAGTTGAAATGGCCAAATGTAATTGTAAGTTCTATATTAATAGTTTTTTCTCAAGCACTTCTTGCTTGTGGGACTCTCTTCCAGCTACTTGCTTCCCATTCAACTTTAATCTTCAAAAATTTTAATACAATATCAATTGTTTTCTTCTATCATCTTAAATTTCATTTCTTTCATTGTTCTTTCTCCTTAATAATAGCTATTTTATATTCTTTTACAGTAACCCCTGCATGTTAGTGTTTTTTTTTGTTTTTTGTTTTTTTGCTTTGCTTAAGGTGAAAAGATTATATTAAAAAAAATAAAGATTTAATAAAAAAAAATCACAAAAAGATATTTCCAAGTATGGTGTTCTAACTACCTGAAAGAAACTTCTTAGTTGCTTTGTCAACCATGTTTGAATTGTCTCTTTCACCTCATGACCATTATCAGAGTACCACTGTCCTCTTAGTGTCTCCTTTGTATATCCAAACAGATAAAAATCTGAGGTACCAGATCAGGTCTCCAGAAGTTCTTGGATAGCAAATATACTTTGCTTTTTAATAGAGTCAGCATTCTGTATATTCACTTTGCACTGACCATTGGGTAGCTAAGAGACTAGACTAAATTGCAGGCATGGCTTACCTGAAAGCATTTGTAAAGTTTTGTCATCAGGATTCTTTAGCCTTTTTGGTCTTAGCAGCAGCAGCAGCTGGCCTAAGAACAGAAGACCATTATTAATGTCAGTTTTTCCTTTCTCTCCAGGATTACCATCATCTCATTACTGGACTTACATCAAGTGTAGCCTTTCTATAAAAATTCCCACTTTGAATGTTTGCAGCATTTTTTTTCTAAAGACAGAAATTTTATGACAGCTCTTTGTTTTCTTTGTATGTCCAAAGAGCAGCCAGTTTGAAAAGGATTATGAGTAAGAAAAGAGAAACTTGGTTTCTGGACACTTAATGTTCTATAGTAAAAAATACCAAGGAATTGTGACTAATATACAATACATTTAAAATTAAACCACAGCTGGCATTACTTTTTGATATATACATATATACATAACATATTGTAAGTGGAACAACATTTGTAAGTTAGTATGATGGAGTAACTCTCCATGTAACAATGATAATGGTAATAATTGTTTCCTTATAAGGAAACATTTGAACTTCATTGACTAAGCAGCCAATATTATTCTTGGGTGAAATTTATGAAATCTTTCTCTTAAAACAATCCTCAGGTTTCTCAATTCCAGTAATTTATCACTCTTCCCAGTACTGATGGGGTTTTCCTTTCTAATCTTTTGTTTGAAGTAGCATGAATGCCAACATCTTAACCCTCTAGGGCCATTTGTATCATATTTGATACAGTATGAAAACAAGCCCTGAAAGAAATATTTTCCTGAAAAATTTTTTAAGAGAAATATTTTATAAATTTCAAATGAAAGCAGTACTGACTGCTCAGTCAATGAATACCAAATGTTTCCTTATAGGGAAATACTGTATCAAATATGATACGAATGGCCCTAGAGGGTTAATTAAATCATTATTTTCTCTTTGAGCTATGTGCACTATCTATTTTAGTCGTTGCTCCTGTGGAAAAGCTTCAAGTGATGGGGTTTCGGCTGTTTAGTGCAATTCTTTGTGATTCTGCAGCACCAGTTCATGGGATTCAAAGAAGGATGGTCCTTGCTAAGACCGACAGGCTTCACTTGCTTCTTGTTGAATCTTATATAACATGAGTGTGCCCATGCTGCCAAAAATGATCAACAAATTTTCAAGAGGATTTTATTTTCTATTTACATGCAGACTATTGTCCCTAATTTTCTAGTTACCACAATTTTTTGGCTGTCCTACCTTGCTGTCTTCATGTATACAAATTGTTGTTCCACTACCCATAGCTAATGATATATCGTCTAGTTTATATTTTTAGTATTGTGTTTCATTTTCCACTCAGTCCAAGTACACACTGCCTAGCCCAGAGATTGAATTCACAATTACTACTTGAGTAAATTTATGAACTCTCTGGACAATTCTCTGTAGAGAACTTGGAGCCTTAAACCTAACCAGTCTGCTGATGGATGCTGTTATTGCTTGCCATGTATTATATACAAAAAAATCCTCTAATTTTTATGATAATGTATAAACAAGCAAATCTTTATACTCATGTATTATAAAGCAAAAAACTTTTACACTTTTATTTAATAAATCTCTCATTAATGAACAGGCAAAATTTTCTAAAAACTGACAGTTTTACAATATCACAAGAGACAATCTATGTTAAATTTGGAATGTTCTAAATTTACATTAAAATAATTTTACAGGTATTTATTTTTCGTAATCAAATATTCTTCTTTGTAGATATCAAATAAAATTCAACAAGTACTGCTTTTAATAAAAATTCCATAATCATTAAACAATGTTATACAAAGTGTCTCAGAAATACCTCCCACACAATGCTAAGACATTAGATAGATGAAGACACCATTCTCACTAATGTCTTATCATTATGTGGGGGAGAGGGGGGAAATTTTTTTCATACCGTATATAAGATTCAACAAGGAGCAGTTATCAATCTTAGCAAAATGGGACAGGATAACCAGGCAACAATGCTGTGAAAATTGTCATGATGATATCACACTGTTGTAATGAAGAAGCTTAGTGATATATGCCAGTTAATATATGGCACTGTTGTAATGAAAATGCTCCATTGTGACACCATCTCCCACAGGGAAACTTTCTCTTCTTCTGCAGGGATACTTTCCTTTGGTTGGTTTAAAACAGCGGAGAGAGAAATTGATATTGGCAATATTATTAATGCTTTATTGCGGTACGCGATGTGAGCTTAGAAAAAAAAATTTTAATACCATCAAGTACTTCTAAAAGCCGGGGAGCATAAAATCTAACTATTCTGGGAAAATATACATTTCTCTTCTTTCGAATTTATATAAATTTCTCTTCCTTCGGAGTTTGAAATGCCCATTTCGCTAAGCTGAAAACGTTTCGACAAAACAAGTGTCAGAATGATTGGATAAGGTCACACGAAGGCCAAGGTTCCCTGACAGACTGGTTGGCAAGCGAGAATCTGTAGGGACTCGAAGGAAATTGAGATTCAATGTGAGTTGGCAAGATCTCATTCGTTGAGCTAAAGCCTCCTGCGAATCGAGTGGGCGGAAAACAATTTCATTGGCTGAGGGCCTCGAGCCGGCTGGATCCCTAGAGAGGATCGAAACTGATTATAAAAATCCAGACTCAGTGAGAAAAATCAGTTAGTTGGAGAGTTATTTGCTGAGAGATTTTACTCAATATTCAGCTTTCTCTTGGAGTTGTTGTCAGTCGAAATGTAATGATTGGGGAAAAGGTTCCCAGCCGGGGAGCCATGACCCACAGCTGGTCGTCCACTATAGAACTTATGGCTAAAGAGTTAATTTCAAATGAAGCCTGCCGCAAATTAACTCAAGGAGTTAATTCGGAATAATGTGTCATCGACATGAATCCCGAAAGATTGTTATTGTTATTTTTTTTTATCCTGGGAAAATCAAAAATTCTGATTCTTCGTTCACTCAACTTTGGCAAACTCCATTAAACTCCAATAAGGACCCAAAAGAACTTTGCTGTTTTAGAAGTTACATAGAAAATTGACAACCCTGATTATAGAGAATAGGTGAAAATACTTTAATCAAAACTTAATGAATATGTGAAAAGACTTTAGTGAAAATGTGAAAAGATCTGTTTACTATAATGCTAATGAAACTTAGACAAGGCATTTTATTTAAGGATTGGAAGCTATGATGCTTTTAGCGAACTTTCTCTCTTTGTTGTAACCATCACTTTCGACAACTGTATTCCTGGGAAAAGAAAGACATTGTTTTTTCTTTATATAAAGACATTCTTCGTAACTCTCCAGGCATGGACAATCTTGTTTATTTATTTTATGAATTTTTTTTTTGGTGCCGTGTTTATTTTTTTCAAACCACAATTGTACACCAGTGTCTGGACTGGCTCAAGAAGGCAACTACTAAAATTGCACGACGTGATCTCTGGGATCTAATCACAATGTGGGACAGTGGCCCGTTGTTGCAAAAGACGTCCTGTAACCTAGCTTTTGTGGCGACATCATTGGAAGGGATTGTCACGACCAGTAACAGCAACCAAACCAACCCTACAACCGGGTGGCAGTGTCACAATTGTTATTATATGACAGTGTTGTAATGAAGAAGCTTCCTGAGACATGCTTGTTATTATATAGCACTGTTGTAATGAAGACACTTAGTGATATATGCCTGTTATTATACGGCACTGTTGTAATGAAGAAGCTTAGTAATATATGCCAATTATTATATGGCACTGTTTAATGAAAATGCTTCATGATATATGTCAGTTATTATATAGCACTGTTGTAATGAAGACGCTTAGTGATATATGCCAATTATTATATGGCACTGTTGTAATGAAAAAGCTTAGTGATATATGCCAGTTATTATATGGCACTGTTGTAATGAAGAAGCTTAGTGATATATGCCAATTATTATATGGCACTCTTGTAATGAAGACACTTAGTGATATATGCCTGTTATTATATTCTTGCTTCTACCCTGACCTATGAGTATCAAATTTCCAAAGCTTAACACTACCAGTGTTTTACTTTGGGTTGAATTAAATTGGATGGTTGAGCTGTAGATTATAATAGGCTTTGTTAAGTGGTCACTGCTGTCGGATGCTTATGTGCGGAAGGATTTTGATAATGTTAGTAGGGAAAATGGACATGTGTATGATAGCAAGAAACAAAGCTTTTGTTAATAAGAAGAGAAATAAGACAAAATGTGAAATAAAATTATATTGCTGCAATTACAAAAAGTCAAGTAAAGTAAAAATTGCTTTGAAAAGACCTGATGAAGGTCAGTCTTTCTTGAAAGGTGTGTATGGGCATAAGGGTCTGACTGACATGAATTTTGAGAATGTGAACAACTATCTGTTACTGAGAATTTGACTGGCCTTATATCTTGTATCTGACACTCAACTTGACTATGTTCTTGCACTTTGATCTAGATGGCAATGATGGTGACTGGATATTTAAATTAAATTTTAGGTGTGTTTTTTATTTGTGAATTGGAAGTCATGTGTGACGCCATGTGCAGAAGACAATTTAAAGAAAAATTTTTGTGGTGTTCAGAACTGGTTGCTGAAGAATTTAACATAGCAAGAATCAGAGAGATTTGTTGGATTTAAAGCAGGATATAACACAATGCAGTTAAGTTGTTGATTTTTAATATTTTTCCTTTCATCTGTTTGCTTTTTATCCTGTCTTAAGATTAAATACTCTTTGATCATTAAACTAAAAGTAGGAAGAAAGAAATCTAACTTACCTATTCTTCTTCATCTATGAGCCAATATGACCTTTTGGAATGTTGGGGATATTGGCTCTCCAATGTTTCCTGCCCTTCATAGAACTTAATAAATTTCCTGTTTGTAGAATTCTTGGATAGCAACAGCCAGTAATCAACTGTAGTTGAAGTTGAAATAGACAGCTCCAATTCACCCAGCAAATTGGTAGGTGGTTTATATAACAGTCTGGGAGATTTCATTCTGTTATCTAGACAAGTCTATTCTGTAGGTTCTGACTGGCTGATGATTCCAGTGTGGATATTGTGCTTAATAAATATCAGCACAATATCCACCCTATAGGGAAAGGAGAGAGAGACATGTATTGAGTCACAACCCTGTTTATTTTTGTTTGCCAACTGGACTCTAGTTGGAAACATCCTTGCAAATGTGAGTCTCATACTTTTAATTGTTCAATGTTTTTGTTATCTGTCCTAAACTTTGTACTTCAAGCCATTTACTCAGAGTAATTGAGTAGGCTATGGATTGTTTTCCTCTAGCCTTCTTCCTTTTAACCTGCCCTATAAGTATCAAATTTCCAAATCCCTCTTCCTTCATTATGAGCCCTAGAAATTCCAATTATCTTTTTTCTGATGTTAAGTAAAGTTTGGGTCACTGTGTTGGGCCAGGAAGTTTTTTACGCCTGATTCCATCTTGCACATATACAAATCAACCATCCGTCCCTGCATGGAATACTGCTGTCATATATGGTCAGGCACCCCTGCTGTTCATCTCAGTGTTCTTGACAGGCTCCAAAGAAGAATCTGTAATGTGATAAGTCTCGACTTGGCAGCTCGACTCCAGCCACTTTCTGATCAATGAGATGTGGCTTCCCTCTATTCTACAATTATTTTCATGGCTTCTGCTCCAACAAACAAAGTCACTGGTGCCCCCACCACTAGAATTTACAACCACACTGGTAACAAGGTCCCACCCACTTACAGTTAGATCAACCAAATGCAGCTGTCAATTCTACTCCAGCAGCTTCTTTTCCCACACTTCCCATCTGTAGAACTCCCTTCCATATACTTGCTTTCCTGACAGCTACAACCTCCAGGTATTTAAATGCAAGGTCAATACCTGTCTCTTATCCACTTGACTCTAGTACTTTCTACATCTCCCTATATATCTTGTTCTATCTTGTTCTTTTCCTTTCTCTCTGCCTTTGCAACTGTCTTTTCATCCTTCTCTCCTCTTTCTCTGAGACCCCCTGTAACTGGTCTGTATTTCCCTTCACTCTCCTCTTATCTAAACTTTTGCTCTTATGTAGCCCCCTGTGCATCAGTGGCAGTATCACTTTGCTTAGAGTGAAACGATTTAAAAAGAAAAAAAAAGTGTCATTTTGTTTCTAAGTTTCTAAAACTGTCATTGCTCACATGTTCAGTTCATGGTATTCTCATCATCCTTCTGTTGAACTACATTTCTGTTCCATTGAACAGAAATGTGGCTCAAATGTCTTCATCTGTGAGGAGATTGTTCACCAGTCATTGCCAAATAGGAGGAGTGATATTACATAAAATTTAAGTACTCTTTTCTTTCTTTCTAACAAAATTTTTCTATTTCTTAATACCTTACTTAGCATCTTTCCCTATACACCTGTGCCTTTGGATTTCAGTGTTATACTTTCCATTCTCTGTTAAAATACTTTCCAGGTAATTAAATTTCTATACTTTGTCTGATTTGGTATCTTCAATTTCTAATTTGCATGCCGGGCTGTTCAATTTGCTAACAACCATGCATTCTGTCTTCTTGCAACTACTGATAATCAGAAACTTGAGTTTTAAAAATGAAAATTTGTATATTTTTTCCCCTAACCCTTTGTGCCTAGTGAGGGAGAGTCATAATTATCTTATAGTAAACAAACAATACAAATTGTAAGTTTTACAGTGCAGAAATGAAAATATGGCTTGGGTTATAGCTTCCTTAGGCTAAATTAATTAAAAATGATATCTATATAAAACAAACAAGCAGAGGACAAAAATACACTATCTTGGCATTATTTTGAACTATTGTTCTCATCTTGGTTGACATAGATGTTATTATAGACACAATGTTTTGACCAAGTACCCTCTGGACATCATCAGATGTCCATTGATATAACCCATTGTTCATAATATTTCAAAATAATGCCAAGATATTGAAAATTACTAATCTCAGGAATAAATACTAAAAAACATTGAAAATACAAGTTCAAATCTTGTCAAAAACTACTTATTCTAACTTTGTTCTGCTTTAATCATTGGAGAGAGAAAGTTGTGATAAAAAATGGTTTAATTCTGTCAAATGCTTTACTTTTTCCAGTCGATTTTTCCTAGAAAAGGCAATAATGCCACTAAAATGCAGATGGATACAAGGAGGGAAAGTGAAAGAGAAGACTTAGAATGGGGGGATTGCA
This sequence comes from Ascarosepion bandense, assembly GCA_037127315.1. Lineage (NCBI taxonomy): Eukaryota > Metazoa > Mollusca > Cephalopoda > Sepiida > Sepiidae > Ascarosepion > Ascarosepion bandense. The sequence continues at coordinate 2,024,382 of JBBBDQ010000124.1, read as the reverse complement.
AAAAACATAAAAAGAAACGGGGTTCAAGAAAACAGAAATTACATTTTTGAAGAATGACATTGGAAAAGAGTCATAGAAGCAAAGAGATCGGAAAGGAGTCATAGAAGCAAAGAGATCGGAAAGGAGTCATAGAAGCAAAGAGATCGGAAAGGAGTCATAGAAGCAAAGAGATCGGAAAGGAGTCATAGAAGCAAAGAGATCGGAAAGGAGTCATAGAAGCAAAGAGATCGGAAAGGAGTCATAGAAGCAAAGAGATCGGAAAGGAGTCATAGAAGCAAAGAGATCGGAAAGGAGTCATAGAAGCAAAGAGATCGGAAAGGAGTCATAGAAGCAAAGAGATCGGAAAGGAGTCATAGAAGCAAAGAGATCGGAAAGGAGTCATAGAAGCAAAGAGATCGGAAAGGAGTCATAGAAGCAAAGAGATCGGAAAGGAGTCATAGAAGCAAGAGATCGGAAAGGAGTCATAGAAGCAAAGAGACTGGAAAGGAGTCATAGAAGCAAAGAGACTGGAAAGGAGTCATAGAAGCAAAGAGACTGGAAAGGAGTCATAGAAGCAAAGAGACTGGAAAGGAGTCATAGAAGCAAAGAGACTGGAAAATAGTCATAGAAGCAAAGAGACTGGAAAATAGTCATAGAAGCAAAGAGACTGGAAAATAGTCATAGAAGCAAAGAGATCGAAATGGAGTCATAGAAGCAAGAGATCGGAAAGGAGTCCCACAAGTGCCAGAAAAGAAATTGTTAGAATAGAAGCGGCAGTTGCATCTAGCTAGTTCAACACTAAAACAGTGAGACCTGATTACCAATCTAGTAGAATGCTTAAATTCATGTACTTGGGGCACTTGGGGAAAAAAGCTAATCAGAACAATTGCCATGAAAATATTTGTAGAAAAGATAGATGAAATCCATGCCACATCAGTGAGAAAGTGAGTGAAATTGAGATGCCTGGTCAGGATCGATTACATTGATTTTTTTTTAACTGTCTTCTCAAATCCTGTTGGAAAATGAGTCAAGGCACAATCTTATTTTTCTGGTTGGCGAGTTAGTAATATTTCAGTGTTAGATCAAAATGCCTATTATTTTTTCATTTTAATTTATCAGAAAAAAATTAGGGAAGAATCCACACTTGTTACCATGCTAAAAGAAACTGAGTAATAACAACATTAAACCATACTATAGTATAATGGCCAGTAAGTAAGCTTTCAAGTTTATTAGAGAAGTCAATCCTCAGTGGGCACTCCACATTTGTATCCTGGTGCCAGACTACATAAAATTTTCTTTCCCCATAATTTGAAAGATGGAAGGTAGTGAGCAAAATGGATGCTATGTTTGTTCAGTTGATCCATATCCCCAGATTTAGGATCTCCCATGTTGAATGCTGGTTGTTGAGCCTAAAATACTGACAAGTCTGGCCTGAAATAAACCAAAAAGATTGATCCCCAAACTCTAAAGATAACAGAAAGTTGGCAAAAGTCGGTATACTTCCTGTCCCTAGTGTCAGCTGATCATGACTAAAATTATATCCACACAGAAAAATGGATTTACATTAATAGATTCAGACACGCATTAAATATATATTCAACAGACTTTCTATATTGTTGTGCAAGAATTTGTGCCAATACACAAAAATAGATATATGGTCATGTGCACATAAGGAGGTATAAGAGACAAAAGCAGATGCACACATTAAAACACATTATATATATAAAGTTTTTTTTTTTTATATATCCCACACAGGTAAAAACATAGGCAAAAGAATTTGAAAATACAACTGGATACTTTAAAAAAAACTATTTAGAGTAACTTTACTACTTTTACAGTTCTATGACTTTCTAAAGTTAAATTGAGATCAGGAGACATATTGCTATGCTATGATATGTCTTGCATCAGATGCAAGACATATGACATAACCAGGCATCTCTGAAACACACCTCTTTTTTAGGAAATGAATTAAATCTGACATTTCTAATTTATTTATTAAAATATTATTTTTGATGGTTACACATATTTAAGTAGATGTTCTGTTCTTATTATTAAGCAGTATATTTATCTATTTACATCTACCAGCCTGAATATTTGATAAATCTTGTGAGAAAAATGTGACTTCCAACAAGATTCAAACCTGTCTCTCCTAGAGGAAATGGTCATTAGATCTAACATGCCTTAGCTCACTCGGTTCCATAAGACATCCTGATCAAATAATGCTCGAATAGTGTATATGTATATTTAAGCAGCCTATCTTTATTCCAACATATTTCATTGAGTAATGTAGACATATTACATCCATTTCTTTTTATTAGTATCTTTCTTAGTTCTCTAACGGGTTTCTTGATGTTAAAAGGAAATTCATCAAGGAAGAAACTGTAGTTATTCCTACGTAGCTATTTTTGGTCATCCTCAGGGATAAATTATAAGTTTGTTTTTGTAATTCCCCTCTAAAGATGATGTTAAAGGAGATGAAAAGTACTTGGGTCAGAAAAAACTACAGTGCTTTTCTTGATGAATTTCATCTTAACAAAGAAACTGATTAGAAAACTGGAAAGGAACAGTTGGTTGGTTGTTTTGTTTTGTTTTATGGCATATCAACCTCCATGGGTCATTTATTGCCAACTAAATTTTATTTTTTGCTGGTAATACATTTTCTTTCAAAAAATTTATTGTTGTTTATAAGTTTGTGGGTGGTAATATTTTTTTCTTTCAAGGACCATTGAGAAATAATTTTTTTTTGACATTTTTCAGCATGTCAGACTTGGTTATTTATTACTATGGTGTCTATTTTCTTTAAATGGGTGTAGCATTTTTTTATTTTAATATATATATATATATATATATATATATATATATATATTTTTAATCGTATCACCCCGAGCAAAGTGGTAATGCCACTGATGTGCAGGGGGCTACGTAACAGTGAAAAGATAAAGCCAGAAACCGCATGATAAACAGGGAACAAGGGATGAGCCTCTTAACCTGTTCAATAGACATGGGTGGAGTGTGAACCGGGTGATAGATAGATCTATCTACTCCAATGTATATATATATATATATATATAAGGGTTTATATTTTTGAAAAGTGATTGACTTCTTTCAAGTAGTTCAATATGATTTTTTCATCTGTTTTTTCGAAAAATTCTCTTATATTCTTTGAATTATAGTATTTTTGTCGGGTGGAGGCTAAGGCAGTGCAGTCTATTAGAAAATGTTTTACTGTGTATGCCTTTTAGCATGTTATACACTCAGGAGGGTTTTCTCAAAAAGGATCAGTATAAAAATAGATATAATATGTCTATATTATTCAAAGAAATACGTTTGAATATATATAATACAAATAAAATTTGTCACTTAGCTGATTTGTTTTATATCCAGCACTTCAATTCTAGAGTTATGTAGACAAACCTTTTCAGTCCACTCATCAGGAGGTTTTAGCAATTGACTGCTGTTTTTTATCATTTTCCATTATTTTTATGGTAAGTTTAAGGTAATTGAAAAGCTTTTATTAATTATTATTGTTAGGCAGATTTTTCTCTTTTTGTGTGTAGGTGTATATCTATGTTCATGATTGTACGAGTGTGTATGTACCTATATGTCAAATGTCATGGTTATTTTTCCTTTTCATGATTTGCTTATCTTCTTATACTTTTTCCCCTATTTTGTTTTCCTTCTTTTTTTTCTGTTTGAACATAGCCAAGTGGTTAGAACACAAGTATTCCAAACATAAAATCTGAGTTCAATATTCACTGTGGTCATTTTGTTAAGAAGCTGACTTTGATAATATGAATCAGATGTGATGATCCCCTACCCCTATATCAGTCAGTCAGTTAAGTGCCATGCGTGATACATGCTTGGGCAATCATGTCTCAAAAGAGACATGACTGACTGGGCAGAAGATTATCCCACAGTAGGTTGCCATTGCTTTCTGCGGTAGACTGGTTGCCGACCAAGGCTATAGAACCCAATCTGTCCTGCTATTTAACCCATAACTGGAAGGAAGAGACGGATTAATACCTTTCCCAAGGGTATTTGCACATAAGTGAATACAATGGATTCAACTGGAATTTGAACTCGGCTCCCCGGTTTCTCGTTCCAAGTCCATTAGAAGATGAAACACATCAGCTAAGTACAGATATTTCTCTTGTTTCTTTTTTTATCCCTGACTATATTTGCTGATAAACATTTTTAAAAATTAAAAAAATTGTTAAATTCAAAGACTATTAAAATATGTAATACATTAATTAATCTCAAAGTAAAATAATATAATAATTACGTTGTTTATATAATAATATTTTTTTTTTAATTTTTCATCTTATTTTAGACCTGTGTTTTTGAGGTTCATGTGTTTCAATAGGATTATGTAATTAATGTTTTGTGTGAGCCACATCTGTTTTTCCAGGAACATTGTTATTTTGAACTATAACTATCCTAGGCTTCCTTTAAATTTTATAGTAGCTTATTATATTATGTTGGGTTATAGACAGTTACTATTTAATGGGCATTCTGAAAATTTTGCAGTTATAGGTGGGGGTCGAATGTTTGTTTGGAACTAGTAATTTTTCTGTTATATTATTTTTATGACTTATAACATATTTTCAGTACAGCTATAATAAAGTTTTAGAGTATTTCTGTTATATTTGTGAGTTTGTTTTTGATGAGGAAAATATCTGAAAATACACAGATCTGAAAATGTTCATGAAAATATGCAGACATTTATATGTGTTTGTGCATATACACAGAGTGATGTGTGAATAATATTACAATAAACATTAAAACACAAATTTAAAAACATAAAAGTGTACAGAATAACAGAATTGTATCTGTCAAAAGATTTCTATAAATCTTAGTCAGTTGTATATGTGTCTAAACTTAAATTGCTATAAATATTATAAAATACAAATTCATGTACATTTAAGTTCACAGACAGAAATATGCTTTGCCATTAATGCCATTCAATTAAAACATTAAATTGATTCAAAATAATCTTTAAAAATCTCTCTAGGCAGCTTCAACATTATAAACTGTTTTTCTTTTCTGCTTCCTTGAATAGCAGACGGAAAAAGCAATATAATAATTTTCAGATTTCCCAAGACCTTTATCAGAAAAATTAGCAAATTTATTAAGAATGAAAATACAGGAGGTACAATTAAATTTAAATTAAAAATTAAATGCATGAAAAAAAAATCAATAAACATGATTCTAAGTCAGGACAATGACATTATCATAAGATGAAGGTTTATTCTTAAAAGTTTTCAATATCACATGGGATATCAATTATTTCTGTCTTGATAATAATTCCAAGACTGAATTCCAGCATTTATAGTTTACTATCCAGGTTTGCTTGGCAGAGAAGAAACAAATGTCAAAGAAAAGCAGAAAAATAGACCTTTTATAAAAACAAATTTAATAAAGTTAGTAAAAATTTACTTAATGCAGCTTATTATCATTAAGCAGAATTTGATACAAATTTTCTTTCTATTTATTATCATTTGAGCAAATCCAGGTTTTTTTTCCTATGAAAGAAACAAATGTCAAAAGAAAGCAGAAAAATAGACCTTTTATAAAAACAAATTTAATAAAGTTAGTAAAAATTTACTTAATGCAGCTTATTATCATTAAGCAGAGAATTTGATACAAATTTCTTTCTATTTATTATCATTTGAGCAAATCCAGGTTTTTTTTTCCTGAAAGAAACAAATGTCAAAAGAAAGCAGAAAAATAGACCTTTTATAAAAACAAATTTAATAAAGTTAGTAAAAATTTACTTAATGCAGCTTATTATCATTAAGCAGAGAATTTGATACAAATTTCTTTCTATTTATTATCATTTGAGCAAATCCAGGTTTTTTTTTTCCTGAAAGAAACAAATGTCAAAAGAAAGCAGAAAAATAGACCTTTTATAAAAACAAATTTAATAAAGTTAGTAGAAATTTACTTATGCAGCTTATTATCATTAAGCAGAGAGAATTTGATACAAATTTCTTTCTATTTATTATCATTTGAGCAAATCCAGGTTTTTTTTTTCCTAGAAGAAACAAATGTCAAAGAAAGCAGAAAAATAGACCTTTATAAAAACAAATTTAATAAAGTTAGTAAAAATTTACTTAATGCAGCTTATTATCATTAAGCAGAGGAATTTGATACAAATTTCTTTCTATTTATTATCATTTGAGCAAATCCCAGGTTTTTTTTTCCTGAAAGAAACAAATGTCAAAAGAAAGCAGAAAAATAGACCTTTTATAAAAACAAATTTAATAAAGTTAGTAAAAATTTACTTAATGCAGCTTATTATCATTAAGCAGAGAATTTGATACAAATTTCTTTCTATTTATTATCATTTGAGCAAATCCAGGTTTTTTTTTTTCCTGAAAGAAACAAATGTCAAAAGAAAACGCAGAAAAATAGACCTTTTATAAAAACAAATTTAATAAAAGAGTTAGTAAAAATTTACTTAATGCAGCTTATTATCATTAAGCAGAGAATTTGATACAAATTTCTTTCTATTTATTATCATTTTGAGCAAATCCAGGTTTTTTTTTCCTGAAAGAAACAAATGTCAAAAGAAAGCAGAAAAATAGACCTTTTATAAAAACAAATTTAATAAAGTTAGTAAAAATTTACTTAATGCAGCTTATTATCATTAAGCAGAGAATTTGATACAAATTTCTTTCTATTTATTATCATTTGAGCAAATCCAGGTTTTTTTTTCCTGAAAGAAACAAATGTCAAAAGAAAGCAGAAAAATAGACCTTTTTTAACAAAAACAAATTTAATAAAGTTAGTAAAAATTTACTTAATGCAGCTTATTATCATTAAGCAGAGAATTTGATACAAATTTCTTTCTATTTATTATCATTTGAGCAAATCCAGGTTTTTTTCCTGAAAGAAACAAATGTCAAAAGAAAGCAGAAAAATAGACCTTTTATAAAAACAAATTTAATAAAGTTAGTAAAAATTTACTTAATGCAGCTTATTATCATTAAGCAGAGAATTTGATACAAATTTCTTTCTATTTATTATCATTTGAGCAAATCCAGGTTTTTTTTTTCCTGAACGACAAAATACAAGGAAATAGATCTAAAATGCATAACAATATCTTCTGTTTAGCAGAGAAGAAACAAAATTTCAAATAAAAGCAGAAAAATAGTACTCCTATCATTATAACTCACTACTGATGATTATAATATTATGACTCAACTGACTCCAACAATATTCTAACAAATAATGTCAGTACTTTGTTCTTGAACTATCTCTAAGTTCTATATTAAAGGCAACTTGCCTAGTTCATTTCTATTACCAAGGGTATCTTATTTACTGCAAAATATCTCTGAAAATAAATTTAATAAAGTCTACATTATTTACATTGTTCAGACTGTTGTCCTCATCTTTATTTTCATAATCATAATCACAATGTTTTCACCATTGTATACTCTGGTGACTGGAATTTTGAACTGAGAGAAATTCAAAATTCCAATCACCTGAAAAGGCCAGAGTGTACAACGGTCAAAATATTGTGAATATGAATATGGCAACAAACATGAGGTCAACAGTTCAAACAATGTAAATAATGTAAATACTATCTCAGAAATATAGAAAAATATTCAAAGAGAATAATATACCTAGGTGATAAAAATAACGGGCTCAAAACATTGCGAATATGAATATGGCAACAAACATGAGGACAACAGTCCAAACAATGTAAATAATGTAAATACTATCTCAGAAATCTAGAAAAATATTCAAAAAGAATAATATACCATAATATACCTAGGTGATAAAAATAAAGGGTTCAAAATATTGTGAATATGAATATGGCAACAAACATGAGGACAACAGTTCGAACAATGTAAATAATGTAAATACTACCTAATCTTAGACGTATTGATAAATATTAATAAAATCTGTAAATATTTACTTGATGTAAATAATAACATGAGAATCCCTCACTACTCCTGCTCAGTAACAGAGATGCATGGTTTGTCAACCAGATTGAGATATACCCAACTGGTTAATGTTAGGCAATTGACGAGCAAAGGTGGTACTGCATAGGATATTTTCTTGAGCCAATCTCAAAAGGTGGATGCATGGTGGAGTAAGGGATAGTGGTGAAACTGAGGAATCAAAGAACAGAGTTCAAATTCCAGTTGAGCTCATTACATTCACTTATGTGTTAATACCCTAAGGAAAGGTATGAATCTATCTCCCTTCCCCAACCAGCTATGTGTAAATAGCAGGACAGACTAGGTTCTATAGAAGAAGGAAAAACTCTGAATTCAACATCAGCTGGGAGGTGGACCAACTCACCCAGAGGATAAAGGGGTTCGCATAAAATTAACACTCTTACTTGTAAAAAAGACAAGTTACAAAAGTATCAATGACAACGAATCAGCCCATAACAGTGTGCGATGGCGAGGGGTTGTTGATAACCTATGCTCCATGAGAAGCCATGGGTAACGGAGAATCTCACTTCACTAAGGAAAAACAGGAGAACACCTCCAGTCAGAAGCCATGCCTAGTGTAGAGAATTTATTATAACTAGCAAAACCCATGGAATTTCCATGGATGGATAATTTTAATTTGTCATACTACAAATGATAGTAACGTCTTCAAACATAAAGGTTTTGGATAATAAAATAACGATAACACAGTGTAATTTTATTAAAATATCTATAAAAGTAATGTTCATAAAAGCTACTTTACTGTAATCTTATATTAAGTGGCATATGCACACACCATAACCAAAATACTGTACACTATTTTGTGAGAGATTTTAAAAGAGAAACTTTTTTTTTATTACTGAAAAATCATGGATCCTGTGTCTATTGTAAACAGAAAAGACCAACTGAGTAATGGCCAAGGGTGTAGAGGCCAGAAAATTTTGTTATTAGGTTGTGGAATACAACAACAAACCTACCTGTTTTTACTATATTGTACAGTACACAAACATATACACACACACACAATTACTGCTACAACCACCGGCTTAAGCTGCTACTGCTACGGTAATGTTATAGGCTCTCTCCTCCTACTCTCTCACTCTTTACTACCCTTTCGTTTGGCAAAGGTGAGAGAAAGGCTGAGGAGAGTAGCATTTATAAAAGATAAAGGGGAAGGAAAAGCTATTGTAGAGAGTAAGTGTGTTATCTTTCTTCAGTGGCATAACAAACGGAGGAACTAAGTAACTAACTAAGGAAGGAACAAGTAGAATTATTATAGGATTATTATAACTTGAAACTTTCACTGAAGATCAATTGAAATTGCTTTCTCAAAATTTGAGCTTAATTTATCTATTGAGATAGTTTAAGTTTTTTTCATCATGTTCTTTTAAAATCTTTGCAAGATATTTCAAAGTATCATTTTACTTGATGGATTACACTGAGGATCAAAGTTGCTACTGACTACACTTCCTTGTCCTTGATTTCAAACAATAATTGGCAGGTAATGTGAATTGACAAATCACATGACACCATCTTTCTCAATATGTTCAACATTTCTTCTTCTATGTGAAATGACCCTTCAAGACATAAGCTATCATATCTCTCCACGATCTCATTTTCTTTGTAGCTCTTAAAACTTGTCTTTTTGTTATCCCTCCAAATTAAAAAAAAGTTTAATAATGTCTGTAAATATTTACTTGATTTAGAGAGTATTGAGAGAGAGAAAGAAAGATTTTGTTGGAAACAAAACAGAGAATACTGGATTGTTATGTGTTGTCCGTCCTACAATATGGCAGCAAATGCTGAATGATCTTATCAAAGGTGAAAGAGGCTTGAGGCAGCAGAAATGTGGTTTTGCAGAAAGGTTCTGAGGATACCATGAACTGAGAATGTGGGCAACTATTAGAGAGGAGGCAAATGAGAAGAAAACTTTAACTGAACATAAGGAAGAGACAGCTAAAGTTCCTAGACATGTAATGAGGAAGGAAGACTTGGAGAATCTGATACTCATAGAGTAGATTAAGGGAAAGAGAGACAGAGGAAAGCAATGCATGACATACTTGAGGCTTGAACAAGTGAATGGCAGAGCAGGATTTGGGGAAAATAACTAGAGAATGTGCATTGTGGTGCAGCGGATATCAGCCTGGAATGAGAAATCAGAGAGCCAAGTTCGAATTCCGGTTGAATCCACTGCATTCACTTACACACAAATACCCTTGGGAAAGGTATTAATATGTCTCTTCTCTCCAGTTATGAGTTAAATAGCATGACAGATTGGGTTCTATAGCCTTGGCTGGCAACCAATCTACCGCAGAAAGCAATGGCAACCTACTGCGGGATAATCTTCTGCCCAGTCAGTCACGTCTCTTTCGTGACATGATCGCCCAAGCGTGTTTCACGTATGGCACTTAACTGACTGAACAAGAGAAAATGTGTTAAGAGCTACAAGGTATAGGGAGATTTGAAGGGCCACGATCACCTATATCCTGAAGGGACAAGGTACATAGAAGAAATGAGTTTCCTTCTATTTATTATCATTTTAGAAACTCCATGATTCTTCTTCCTTAAAGACGACAAAGTCAAGGAACATGATCCGAAAGAATAAATGTATAAGAATCTTTTCTTATGTTCCATGTTCCTTTCATGACTCTCTACAATTTCCTAACCTTTGCAGCCATTAGTGAAGTTTGTCTTTTGCCATATTTCTTAATCCCTGTTCTGACAACCATTGAAACAAGCTCATTAGGTTGGCTATGCATTGCTTTCCTCTCTGCCATTTGCCTTTAGTATATCCTGTGAGTGTCAAATTCTCCAAGCCCTTTATTATCAATCCCAGTCCCTGATCTGCCATCCATTTACACATGTTTATTTGGTAGGCTTCTCACTGTTTTGCTCTACTCCTCTTGCCTTCAATATGTCCTGTGAGTGTCCAATTCTCCAAGCCCTTTATTATCAATCCAAGTCTCTGATCTGCCATCCATTTACACATGCTTATTTGGTGGGTTTCTAACTGTTTTGCTCTACTCCTCTTGCCTTTAATGTGTCCTAGGAGTGCCAAATAGTCTAAATCCTTTTATTTCATTATGCACCCTAGAAATTTCAATTGTTTGTTTTTCTGATGCTAAGTACAAGCATCTTTTTGTTTCCATTTTTTCTAAAACTTTGTCATTGCTCACATGTTCCAGCCATGATATTCTCAGCATTCTTCTGTAGAGCCACATTTTTGTTGCCTCAAATCTTTTGTTCATCGTTTTATTATGTAATTATTATTATTATTATTCTTTTATATGTCATGTCCTTTCAGAATGATGGTAATCATAGCTCTCCACAATTTCCTACACTTTGTAGTGCTTTATAAATTTTGTTTTTTTGTTATCTTTCCAAACCTTGTTCTTCCATACATTTAATCAAGCTCATAAGTTAGGTTATGCATCATTTTCCTGCTTCTATTGCATCAATCTGTGAGTATCAAATTTTCCAAGCACTCTTACTTCATTCAGTCAATCAGTTAAGTGCCATACGTGATACACGCCTGGGCGATCATGTCTCTTTCGAGACATGACTGACTGGGCAGAAGATTATCCCGCAGTAGGTTGCCATTGCTCTCTGCGGTAGACTGGTTGCCGACCAAGGCTATAGAACCCAATCTGTCCTGTTATTTAACCCATAACTGGAAGGAATAGGCGGATTAATACCTTTCCCAAGGGTATTTGCGCGTAAGTGAATGCAATGAATTCAGCTAAAATTCGAACTCGGCTCCCCGATTTCTCATTCCGAGCCGATATCCACTGTACCACAACGCACATTACTTCATTACACGCCCTAGAAATGTTATCTATCTCTTACTAATACTATAATGGAACTTTTCTATTTTCATTTCTTCCAAAACTTTGTCATTACTCACATGTTCAGTCCATGGTATTCTAAGCATCCATATGTAGAAACATTTTTTGCCTTAAGTCATTTTTTTAATCTGTAATGAGATTTTGCAGTATTCACTACCATATGGGAACTCTTATATGACACAACAGTTCAGTACTCTTTTCCTTGCTTCTAATGAAATTTTTCTGTTTCTTAATACTTTGCTTAGCTTTTGGAATGTAACTTTTGCTATCCTAGTGCACCTTCAGATTTCTTTATCACCTTTTCCCTCCTCTGTTAAAACAGTTCCTATGTACTTAAATTTATGTATATGTGACATTCTACCATCATTGATCAGACCCAGCCTTTTCGCCAATTATGATGAAACAGATGTTTTGTCAGGGAGGCCTCATGCATTCAGTGCCTATTGGGACTTTAACTCAGCCTCAATTGGAACTTATACATATGAATCATCGCTAAAGATTCTGGAAAGATCCTCCATGTTGCTCAAGCAAGTATCTGACTGCCTCCCCTCCTCCTCCTACTCCTCTTATGCTCTATCTTTACAAGGGCTAGATCAGGCTGAAAATGGAATCCTCCTGTCATATATGGGTAGGAGCTGACAAGTCTTTGCTTGCCACTCTCAATAGAATCCAAAAGTATCTCCACATCATCAATGATAAATTATTTTCCACCTTCAAACCCCTTTCTCACAGATGAATCATCACAAGTCTCTTCTTACTCTATCGCAATTTCCATGGAAAGTGTTCAAATGACTTACATTCCTTAGTTCTACTAATTTTTACCTTCACAGCTCAGACCTGCCAAGTCATGCACTCCTTTGATGAGATGCAATTTCCACTCAAGTAGCTTCCTTTGTCTTGTGAAACCAATTCCAAAGAAGATAGTTCCCTAATCACTACACTCTTCACCTGTTCAAGTCCAGTATTAACTGTAATTCTCCACGCATATTCACATAAGCTGTCTCTTACTCTGTAACTCTGCCTTGATTGGCTCTTGGGCTTTGTACATGATGAACACCATTGTGAAAAAAAAATCTTGCTGGATTTTGATATCTTTAATGAATTATCTTTTTCTTCTTCTATGTGCCCTGTTTTTTCAGGACGTAGGCGATCATGGCTTTCCATATCTCCCTATCCCTGGTGGCTCTTAGTACGTTTTCTCCTGTTACGCCACGCAACACCCATTCTGTCATCCACCTGCTCAGGCCCTTCAAATATGTTATCCACTGTGCTTTCCTCTGTCTCTTTTTCCCTCTATCTGGCTTGTCAGTATCAGGTTCTCCAAGCCCTCCTTCCTCATTGCATGTCCCAGAAACTTCAGTTGTCTCTTCCTGATACTCACTATTAATTTTCTTTTTGTTGCCATAATTTCCATCACCTCAGCATTGCTCACATGCTCAGTCCATGATATTTGCTGCATCCTTCTGTAGAACCACATTTCTGCTGCTTCAAGATTTTCCTTCATCTTCGATGATATAGTCCAACATTCACTGCCATATTGAAGAACTGACATCACATACTCATCCTGTTAAGCTACTAAAAAAGAATTCAATGTTTAAAAAAAACATTTATTCTTATTTTCCTATAAACTACAAGATGTCTACTCTCGCCTCTCAGAAAATCTTTTATAAACATTCATTTTTTTTTGTGCTTCTTACAAGCTTTTAGCAGAAGGGCTCAAGTTACCACAAGGATGACATTTGTTCTCATCTTTGCCTTGGCATGCAATTTCAGAAGTAAATTAAGAACACACGTTCTTCTTGCAGAACAAGAATCCTCTCATCTAAATATAGAGAATGAAAATACATGCTTTTTTTTCATGAGAGTTTTATACATACGCATTGCAAGTGTAGAAAAAAAAGTCAATTTCATGTTAAGTTGACGTCAGACAATACAACACAAAGTTCAACTAAGACAATTTTTTTATTACTCTAAATGGATACACTTGCTTGAATGGATGCTTTACTTTTTTATCTAAACAGTGTGAAATACATCTATTGACCTGTTTCTTCAAAAAATAAAAAATATGTTCTCCAGCACATCTACAATAATAAAAAATGTAGAGTGAGCGGCCCTTGTGAAATGTAAATAAAAAGCAGAATTGCCCAACAAATAGAATTGACAAAATTTTGCTATAAACAAGGTAAAGAAAAGAACAGGGCAAAAAATAATATCAAGGAAGCACTCACTATATGCAAGACAAATTAACAGTCATAAGGCAAAATAAGTAATATGGCAACAGTTCACAAACTAGAAATTGGAATTAACACATGAAAAAATTCGGATAAGTGAACATAGTCTTCTGACATTAAAACAAGACAGGCCGGGGTTGAGTTAGATGAAACCAACAAGTGACCGGTCTTATTGGCTAAGAAGAAATCCCAGCATGCATTTGTGTGTTCCTGACTATAAAAACATGCAGCACTTTTCTGCCATCATCAGGGGTTTCTCTTATAAAAAGAAACAAACTTCAATCATAAAGAAATTGGATTCATTCAGTAAATATGTTTGTATTCTTTTCACAGTACCTTTTGTCATTGGGATGATCAAATGGTGCCAAGATTATTTTGTGTAATTTTTGTATTCTCAAAAACAAAACAAAAAATTTGACTCACCATAGTTCATATTTTGATATGCCACCATTGAAACGGCCTATTCTTGGTTGAATAATTTGTAGAATGCATTCTACTACATTTAACAATGGCTACTCACTCTACGAAATGTTGAAGTGAAAATAAAATCAATTTAGTCCTTAGAAACTACATTGTTTATATTTCAAATATAAAAATAAAAAGCCAGCAGATATAGGCTTTCAAGATCTAAACAAGTAGATGTGCTTTTTTCGAAAGAGTAATTGAACTTTGCTGAGCCATGATATGCTCTGTGGCCAAGCATGCCAGATCAGGTGTAGGGGAATACAGATTCAAACCCTACTGGAGAACATATTTTGTTTTTATTAAATCTCTTAAATATACAGGCTAGATGTAATTCACATTATGTAAAAAAAAAAGAAGTATAGCGGGTATCTCTTCTTTTTTTTTTTTTAATCATTTCACCCCAAGCAAGGCATTCCACTGCCACTATTGAGCTTGGGGCTACATAGGGGAAGGTAAATAGGAAGAGTGGTTAGATATAGGAAATGTCAGAAGGGGGGTGATAGATAGTTGGGTGAGTGGGAAGAGTGTTTGAAAGAATGGAAGTTAGTTTATTAGGAGGTGTCTATTGACCTTACATTTAAACTCTTGGAGATTGTAGCCATCGGAGAAAAAGTCATGTGGAAGAGAATTCCACAGTCGGGAAGTGTGAGAAAAGAAATTTCATTTGTAGTGAGGGGTAGTAGGATTCCATAGTAGGTTAACAGAATTTGGCCTTGTGGGAAGATAGCCCACTATAATTCATAAATGATTATAAATTCAAGAAAGGCAATTTTGAGTGTAAATTAACATTTATACATATATACATTTCAATTAATGTTTTACAATTAAAACAATAGTTGGAATAAAGGTCCAACGAAGTTAGAGAGAGTTCATGGCGGATAATAATGAGCTGAAGGAGATAAAAGAATGTTCAAGGAAGATATAATGTTGAAAGGTAAAAAGCTTGGTAGTATGATTAATGTTCATTATCAAGTTGCAGTTGCTAAGGTCAGTAGGTCAGCAAGTTGGTTTGTGGAATATCTTAGAAAAGGTCAGTTAGTACTTCAAGAACAGAGGAGGAAGAAGGAGGCAAACATAGTAGCAGCTTGACATAGGTCAAGGAAGAAACTAATTACACTCTTCTCCTCTGTCTGTGCCTGTCTGTCTGGGTGCCTTTTGTCACAGCTTTTATATTTTCCTTCTGGCTCAAAACGCTGGTTGTTTGGCATTTCATCCTTGTATTTGATTCCGGGCTTCTTATTGGCTGATAAATAAAAACAGTAATTTGATATTTGATTAATTTTTATTTTTCAACCGGAACATCTGTGTGGAGCCACTTGCATACAACGATTTTTTATTCATTAGCTTTCTGGTCGGCATAGAGCACCAACATCCGGTTTGCTTGCTTTTGCTCGGTCGGTGGTATCACCACAGAAGAAAAACCAACATTGTAAAAAAAAAAAAAAAAAAAAAAAAACAAACAAACTACTAAAACATTTGTATCCACTAAAATTAATATTTTAAAAAAAAAGGTTTTTTATAATCATTTCCTTCCAGGCCAGGTAGGACCACCACTGGTGTGCAGGGGGGTTACAGTGAAAAAAAAAAAAAAGGTACAAGGAATTTTGAAGAAAGAATAAGAGAAGAATGGGAATCAAAGAGATAGAAGATGGCGATTGACATTTCATTTAAACTTTTACAGTGTTGTGGGTTTCAACTCTTTTGATGATATATGTTCCTGGTACATTTGACCCACTAACAATTTCTGATGGACTCATCTAAGTCAAAAGAAAAAATAAGAGATAAAATTTTAACAAAGTATATTAAAAAAATATATTGATTAGATAGAAAAGATAAGGAATTAAATTAAAAATGAAGAGTTCAAAGCACAATTTGATTTCTGTAGTTTAGGTAATTACATATTGATTGGGAACAAAAAGAATACATTTTTTTTTTGCTATGAAAAGACACCAAGAAAGAGATGGATTTTTTTCAAATCATGTAAATTATATGTAATTATCACTAGGTAGCATTACTGTGATTATCACCAGTGGGGTGGTGATCCAACAGTAATAAAAAATAATGCAGTGTTGTATAGAAAGATGGCTGACCCTCTCTACACTAATTATTGAACATAGACTCATCCATTCCCTACAAGTAGAATGTCTGCTCATAGGAACAGTCATCATAAGATCAGCCATACTGAACTATGGTATTCACTATTATTGTATTATTAATCAGGTGATTAAACTTTTTTTCACTGATCTTATTCCAGTATTTTCTTTACATTATTATTAATTATAAAAAAAGCTTATCTGAACATTATAACACTGTGAACAAGTAGGATTTCTTTCTATTAAAATGGCAATTACAAGGAAGTTCTTGAAAGTTCTCAGCCAGACCAAGAAGAGGTCTGAAATAATTCTCTCTGATGTTTAATGGTTTGATTTTGGGAAGTAGCCGAGAATTTTTAAGCACCCTCATCTTATTTTCTTATTGTGATTAAATTAGCTTTCTATCTCTCATGTTCGATGACCTTAGTGGAGATGGAGCAGTTATGGTTCTTCACAGTTTCCTTTCTTTTGTTGCTTTCAGTAACACTTAGACATTTATATGCCCCATTTTTGTTTTTGTAGTATGTGTTTCTCCATGTTATTATTTTCAAAAGAAAATGAAAATGATTTCATATTTAGTTCTAAATTAATTGGTAAGAAGGTTGAAAATCAGTTGATCTTTTGAGATGAGTTAAAAAGTGTTATATCTTTAGGTTTGAAAAAAGTTTAACCAAATGGGTCAGTAAAAATACTACTTCTTTTCCATGGTAAAATAAAATTTGAAAAGATTCATGTTGCTTACTTTTTGGTTATGATCCTTTATTTTATCATAAAACTTCTTTCATCTTGTTACTTTTTCTTTTTATTGCAAGGCTCATTTTATTTTATGCTCTATAACCATAAAGTCTGGAGTAAAGGTCAGAAATACAGAAGCAGTCTCTATTTGTAAAATATATAATCCAGCTCAAAATGAAAATCAACCTGAATTTTTCAGTAAAAGTCACAATAACAAAACCAAAAATAAACTAATAGAAAATTCATCAAAAAATGCTAGATGTAAAATATACAGACACTATGTCTAGTACATAGCAGCAAATAAATAATTCAATGCTGAGAAAGTGGATAGAAAAAAATTAGATATATGACAGATGAGATTTTTTTATTTCAAAATTTGAGAAACTATCACCAAATATAAACATGATGAAAGAAAAACCAATAAAATAATTAGTGATAAGGCTTCAGCTAACAAATTCAGACAACACAACTAATATTAAAATCAAATACTCAACTGAGATAAGATTAAAAAAACTCATTAAAAATTAAATATTTTCTTGTCTGTTAATGATAATTCTATTTTAAAAGATATCTTTTGGCATTCACTGACTGGGCAGCCAGTGCTATTTGAGTTATGCTTTTCTTCACTCCATATAGAGCAGGATGGGATCAAAGTGTAGTATCTGTTCCCCTCATCTATATTGATAGTGGGACTATTGGTTTTCTTGACAGGTTCATTCATCAGAAAATGAAGAAATTGGTTTATCAATATACAATTATTGCTGACATTTGAAAAATTTACTAGTTATTGCCACAACTGTGACTTTCGTTCTGTTGTGTTTATTGTTACTACAACAGTTTAACTGAACCAATTTTCAGCCTTCTTCAGGCATACAATTTGTAAGAAAATAGACCAACTTTTTTTTCTCATAGAAATAGATAAAGGATGCCAACTAATATATCAACTAGTTTGTTGCATTTTATGAAGCACACAAGTGATACAAACCTCAAACCATATCACAAAATTTGATATTTATACATAAGATTGTTCTTCAATTATTTTCCTGCAGAACAAAAAAAATATACACATTGCACTGGAATATATGTTAGCCTAACACATTTGTTTGACATATGATGCTTCTTTCTATTTTTTTTAACTCTCCAACAGTATCCATAAAATACATAAGTCCTATATTGAAGCAGTCTGTTGTACCAAACTGTTGTTTTTTTTTTGTTTTTTGTTTTTTTTAATCATCTCACCCCAAGCAAGGCATTCCACTGCCACTATTGCTCATAGGGGAAGGTAAAGAGAAGGATTGGTTAGACATAGGGAATGTCAGGAGGAAGGTGACAGATGAGTAAGAATAGCGAGGATGAGGGTTGGGCAGATGGGAAGAGTGTTTGATAGAATGGGAGCAGGTTAGTGTGTTAGGAGGTGTCTACTGACCTTACATTTAAACTCCTGGAGATTGTAGCCATCCGAGAAGCAATCATGTGGAAGAGAATTCCACAGTCTGGAAGTGCGAGTTGTACCAGACTTATTCCATGACCACAATTTTTTTTAATTATGCTTCAATTATATTATATGCACTTAATGATAGTTAGAAAATGAAATGGCTGAAATATAGAGGGGAGCATGTAGTGAGAGTAAATTATTGAATGAGTCTATTAAATTCCATCCTAAATAAAACTGCTAAGTATTAATCTATTTAAAATAATTGAAAATCTAAGATGAATAATCTTAATAATCAAATTTAAAACAATTATTCTTGTGGCTTTCCATCATATCAACCAATAGTGAAAAGTGGACATGTGATTATTTTTATATAACCACTGCCACTGCCACACAAATTCTAAAGACAATGCCTTCATATTGTGTGCTTGGAAAATGTGAAGAGATTTTAATAATGGCTTCCTACCATTTTCAACATTTTTATTAGATTCAACAACATGCATTATGATAAAGATTTCTTTGCCTCCAAGAAAAAAATCGTTTTATAAAACCAACAGTGCATGAACAGAAGAGTAAATAGTCAGGATTTAATTGTAATGTTTTCAAAACAAAAGTGTACAGGAAGTTATGAGAGACAATGGAAAAGGTTAAAGGAAATGAAGAAGAAAGAGAAATAAAAAAAAAGGTTAAGGCAAAGGTAGAAGAATTAAAGAGAAAAAAGGTAAGAGGAATGAAAGAAGAAGAAAAACAAAAGAATAAAAGAAATAAAAAAGAAAAGGTTAAAAAATAAACGTGAAGGGAGAAATGAAAAGGATAAATAACAACAGAATGGAAGAAATAAAAATGAAAAATGAAAGATAAAAAAGAAAATTAAAAATGAAAGAAAGGAAAAGAAAAAAAAATTAAAAGGTTATAAACTGGAATAAGAAGGAATAAAACGAAAATTAATAAGAAAGCAAAAGAAGAAATAGGAAAAAATTGAAAATGTTTTGAAAAATATAAAAAAAGATGAAGAAATGAAAGTCTCATTTTAAAATGTGTGAAAGAGATCTATGAAGTTATAAAAAAATGAAAAGTAAATAAATAATGGGAAACAAGGAATAAATTAAAGAGAAACAAATGAAAAACTGAAAAAAAATTGGGGGGAAAAAGTTAATACCAATATATAGAAAGAGGGAAGAATAGAAAAGAAAAAAGAAAAAAAATATCAAAGGAAAAAATAAAGGAGGAAACAAAGGAAAAAGGAAGGAAAAATAAAAGTAGAAAAAAAGAAAAACGAGACAAAGGAAAAAAAGAAAAAGAGAAAGAAAGTAAAAAGATATGAAAAAGTAAAATGAATGAAAATAAAAAGTAAAAAAATGAAAGAAAAAATGAAAAAAAATTGAGGGGAAAAAGTTAATACCAATATATAGAAAGAGGGAATGAGAATAGAAAAGAAAAAAGAAAAAATATCAAAGGAAAAAATAAAGGAGGAAACAAAGGAAAAAGGAAGGAAAAAATAAAAGTAGAACAAAAGAAAAAAGGGACAAAGGAAAAAAAGAAAAAGAGAAAGAAAGTAAAAAAAATATGAAAAAGTAAAATGAATGAAAATAAAAAGTTTAAAAAATGAAAGAAAAAATGAAAAAAAAAAAGAAAATCTGACTTTGAAGGATAAAAAATTTATGAACAAATTTTAAACAATAATTTCCAAGGAATTTGTCAAGAATATTGAATCTCCAGAAAAAAATCCTTTAAAAGTGACACTTGTAAATTATGATCTTTTAACAAGGTTTAAATCCAAAATGCTTCCAAAGCACATGAACAGGAAAATCTGCTGATGTTAAATACCAATGATTAAAAATCACTTATCAATGCAAAATAAAAAAAGACAAGTTATACGCAATACATCAACTGCACTGAACAAATAGATTGAAAAAAAAACTGACAAATATTATGTAGTTAATATAAATGAATTCTTTCTAAAAGTCAATATACCCTTATTTCTGCTAAAATCAAATCCTGATTCTTGAATATTAGAGTAGATGACCAATACATTATATAGAAAATATTGCAACCATTTGGGAGTTGTTGACAAGAAATCTCTGACTCAAGTCTTTTTACTCTGACAGTGAATAAGATAGTAATTCAAGATAATTGAGAGATAGTGATGAAGTTAGCAAAAGCATAGATTGTTCTAGAGAAACTAATGACACATTAAATGTTAGAAAGGAGACACCAATCAATACTAGAAAGAATTTTAACAGACTTGAGATGCATATTTTCCTGAACACACACAAAAAAAAAAACATTTGAAGAGAAAGATTTCACAAATTTCAACTTACACATTTGGTCAATAAATGCTTGATATTTCCTTATAAGGAAACATCTGATCTAATCATTATCATTACTTTTATATTGATAGTATGGAAAAAATCCAAGGGGTGGCAAAAAAGAAAGAAGAATTAAAAAGGTCAAGGGAATAAAAGAAAAAAAAAAACAAAGCAATAAAAGATATAAAAAAGAAAAGGAAGGAATAAAAAGGAAAAATAATGAAAGAGAGGAAAGAATAAAAAGGAAAAGGAAAAATTTCAAAAAAGAAAAAAAAATTTCAGTTCCAAGAGTTTAAGACAGTTTCAGGCGTCCTGGAAATGAAACTGTCAAGAACACTTGGCTTTTAATTTTAAATTTATTTCAACTGCAGTCTTGCTCAATATGCTGTTATCAAGCATTAAACAGTTATTCTGCTTTGTTGTGCATATGTGAGAGATACTTTTCTGCTTTGGATCAGAGGATCTGTCTAATCCAATGGCCCTTCGGAGTTCAGATTCATTATGCCTTCTGAGAATCTATAATTTTGCTTTGTTGCACATAGTTACTTTTCTGCTTTAGATCATCAACAAAGTAGGGGACACTAATCCACATGAAAATAATGGTAACTCCTTATCCCAAAAATTCAGAGAAATTGTAGGTACAATTGTTATACTTTCTCCTTGGGATCAGAGTGTAGTATCTGCTTAATCAAACGGGTATGCTGAGCTGAGAATTATGCCCTCTTACAGAGAATGTTGTTATTTTACTTGGTTGTATATATGCCCAACAGATTTTGCAAACAAGAAAAAATTTTATGACTATTTTTCAAATAACACCACAGAACAAAACATTTGCATATGGATAGAAAATAGGCTGAGTAGTTCAAAATGTGGTTCTACAGAAGGATGCTGCGAATATCATGGATCGAGCATGTGAGGTGTTGGAAATGATGGAAACAAAAAGGAAATTAATACTGAGCATCAGGAAGAGACAGCTGAAGTTCCTGGGACATGCAATGAGGAAGGAGGGCTTGGAGAATCTGATACTAACAGGCCAGATAGATGGAAAAAGAGATAGGGAAAAGCAATGGATAACATATTTGAAGGACCTAATCAGGTGGATGACAAAACAAGGATTGTATGGTGTAACAGGAGAAGGCATGCTCAGAGCTACCAGGGATAGGAAAAAGTGGAAGGCCATGATCGCCTACGTCCTGAAGGGACAAGGCACATAAAGAAGAAGTTCAAAAATATAAAGGGATGTGAGGCAAGGATGCATCTTCTCCCCAGATTTATTCAACCTCTACAGCAATACTATCCTAAGGAAACTAAAGACCCTAAGAGGATTTATTATCAATTGGCATCTTGATTTAGCAGCTCCACTTCAGTCATTTTCTCATCATTGGGATGTGGCTTTCCCATTTTTTCTATAAATATTTTTATGGCTTCTGCTCTGACAAGTTTTATTTTATTTATTCCCTGACCATATGAATTTACTCATGCTACTAGATTGGCATCTAGGTCCCACCATTTTACTGTCATAATAACCAAATGTAACCACCACCACTTCTCTAGCAGTTTCTTTTCTTGCACTTTCCATTTGTGAATCTCCCTTTTATTTGCTTCCCTGATAGCTACAATCTCCAAAAGTTTAAATTCAATGTCAATTATCATCTTCTCTCTCCTTGATTCCCATATTTCTTTTATCCTTTCTTCAACATGCCTTATACTTTGTTTTTTTCTCTCACTGTAACCCCCTACACACCAGTGGCAGTCCTGTCTTACTTGGGGTGAAACAATTATAAAACTAAAAAATAATCATAATCTTAACAATATAAGATCTAAAGATTAACTGTACTGATGTCTGACTCAGAAAGGAAACTATAGTACCTCACAGTTAGGGTAGTAGAAAAAAGCAAGTATAAAGGACTAACCGTCAACTGCAAAATAACTGAAAATATAGTCATCAACAAGAAAGATATCCCAAGATGCAAGTTACAAATTGGAGATATAAACATCGAGCAGGTGCAAAAGTTCAAATATCTGGAAAGGATACTAACAGAGGATGGAAAATATGATACTGAGATCCAAAAATACATTAGAAGAAAGAAGCCTTCCCAAAGTTAAGCAAGATACTGGAAACAGAAAAAAATCATTAGAAACAAAGAAGAGTGCTGGATTGCTATGGGATATCCATCCTCTTATAAGTAAATGAAAGTTGAACAATTTCCTTATGGACAAAGAAAATTAATTTAGAGGCTGTAGAAATGTGGTTCTACAGAAGAATTCTAGGGACAGAGCAAGTAACAAGAAAATCTTAAAGGACATAGCAACAGAAGGAACACTTATACTCAGGATCAGTAATAGACAGCTGACAATCCATGGACACCTAAGGAGGAAGGAAGGCTTGGAAAACTTAACCCTCATGAGACCTATTGAGGGCAATAGGGAAGGCAGTGAACCAATTACCTAACAAGTCTGTGTGAATGAATGGTAAAAGAGGGGATGAAAGCCTTAGCAAAGGGAAAAAAACTGCTAAGAGACACAGGAGATAGAAAGCTGTGGAGAGCCATGATTGCCTATATTCTGAAGGGATATGGCACATAGAGGAAGAACAACACTACAGAAATGTCTCATCAGTTTTATATTTTTCTACGCTTTACTTAAATTGACTCAATGACTATTGTTTAGTCAGCATAACGGAAGTGTTTGTCACCAGAATATCTCAGGAATTTTCTGGTTTGACGTTACCTAGAAACCAAAGCATTCACTTATGTTACTATTTAATAAAAAGAAAAATAATTAAAAACACTTCCTGATAGTTGTTTCTGAAGTATAATTTCTTTAGAGAAAATATTTAATTTCATTGTAAGAAAAGAGAGAGCCACAATTCAAACATGGCTATTATTGAAAACGGTCTGCTGAGGGTTCAAGAAAATAAAGTCATTCATGAACAATTATCAGCTTTTTTCTTCTTTTTTAATCATTCAGCTCCAAGCAAGGCAATAAAGCCACTACGATGCAAGGGGTTATTGAGAGTGCAAGTTAATGCAATGATTTTATTGAGGGGAAGTAAGGAGAAAGGGCAATAAAACTACAGGATTCAGGAAGACAGAAAATGGAAACTGACATTGCATTTAAATTTTTGGAAGATTGTAGGTAGTAGGAAAGTAAGAAAACAGAAGAGAGTTCCACAGGTGAGAAGTGGAAGAAAAGAAAATATTAGAAAGGAACAGATGGTTTTCATCAAGTTAACAAACTTAAATTCATGCAGTGGAGGGATCCAGGAGGAAAGCTCATCAGAACAATAAAAATATTTGTAGAAAAGGCAGAACGAAGCCTGTTGCTACTCTGTCATTATTTCCATGGCAAATGTTCAGATGAGCTTCATTTTTTATATCTGTTAGTTTAGACATTAACAGTGAGGACACACAATGTCACTTCCACAAATGTGAATCACCATATCCTCCATGTTCAACATGTAGAAAAAGTTTCCACTCAAACAATTTTTCCTCAGAAAAAAACTGTCACATTGTGGAATTAACTTTGATCGTAATAAAGGGTTCAGTTTGAAATTCCAAGCACCTGAAGAAAACCAGTGTACAACGGCTGAAATATCGTAAACATTGCAGTAAAGATAGGACACTAGCCCGAACAATGTGAATCATGTAAGATTTATTTAAGAGTTAAATTAATAAGAAAAATATATCAATGCCTGTAAGTTTTTTAATATTAGGTTAATTAAAAGTTGATATCAAAGTTAATTTAGATTGAGACTGACTGAAAAGAAAAATGTGTTCCAATTTTGGTCTTCAAATTAAAATTCAAGGTTTAACCCAGTGATTATTAACTGGGGAACACATGGTGACTTAGAAGCCATTTGTAAATGTCATGGAGGCCCAGAGAAAAATGTGGGGATTTGGGAGGCAAGTGGCACAAGGTCAATAAAAGAGGCCACAGTACTGCATTCTTGTTGCCTATTATATTTTAGTTCTGATAAACTTCAATTATATAATAAAATCATTTTCAAGTTTCTTTTATGTTACTAATACGCATTGATGTAAAATTCATGTGCAGAAGTTTTTTATTTTGCATAAAATTTTGAATTTGTGTGCACATTAATATGCATAACTGTTTTTTTCAAATAAAAAATTTTCATTTAACTGGTTTGATTTTTAAAACAAGCAGTGTCGAAGTTTATATGGAGAAATATCATAATTTGTTTTGGAAATTGTAAAATGAGTTTTTGTTAGAAAAAATGGCGACGAGTGGGTTATAAAATTAATCAATCAAAAGGAGGCCATGAATAGAAAAATGAAAAATAAATATGTACAACCATTTTATGAGAAAGAAAACTTTATTTGTGGACCAAATCTTATAAAAAATATTAATATTTAATACTAAAGAGAGATAGATTGTATGTATGGGTTCCACTTGAGGTCTGGGTTGTGCTTAAAACATGAAGATTCCATGAAAGAACACCCATTCATCACAACAAGTGATAAATTCAGCAGGGTCCACTAATACCCTTGAGAAAGCTATGAATCTAGCTATGGGTAAATAGCAGGACAGACTTGGGTCATAACTGGTCTAGGAGAAGGAAAAACTCTAAATTCAAAACCAGCCTCACCCAAAGGATAGAGGGGTTTGCGTAAGATTAAAACTCCTACCTGTAAAAAACAGTTACAGAAGCATTAATGACAATGAACCAGCCAAGGTCAGTGAGTGATGGTGAGGGGTCATTGATGGACTATGCTCCACTAGGAGCGATGGGTTAAAAAGAGAATATTAGACACATTCATACCCAAATAAGATAATAAATTAATATTAATAAAATTTGAAATTTTAATTGCCTAAAATCAAGATTAAAACGTTTTAAATTAATGTATGATAATGCACTCTGCTGTTGTCTTCTATATATGAGATAACAGCAAGAACTTAGAACTGAACTACTTGTACATATGATTTAATTATAGTGGTGAATGTTTATGCTGAACCAATCACACTTTTTGGAAGACCCAAATACAAAGAATTCACGCAGATAGTGAGTATGCCACCATGTCTCTAACCAACTCACTTCAGGTCTTTAATTCAGAATTGTTTTTCTCCTCCATGTTCAGTCTGTCCTAGTATGCAACTGTTAGCTAGAGTGGGATGAAGAGATGAATTCTTACCTTTCTCTAGGATATTTGCTTGAATGTAACAAATTTGACTTGAATTTAAACTCAGCCCTCTGATTTCTCATTTTGAGCCGCTATCCATGACGCCACTCCCATGTCCAGTTAATGTATATGTAAGGATAAATGAGTTGTAGCTGTAGCAACAGCCTGAAAATTTTTAATTAAGTAAAAACTTGAATGACAGATTTTTTTGAAATTTACCAAAGATAAAAACATTTTAGCAACTGTGGGTCACATTGCTTAAAAGATAAAAATTGATGTCTATTAATAAAAAATCAGGCCAATCAATTTATGATGATGTAAAAAATAAATGTCTTGGCAGGCTTTTGAAATTTTAATTTAGAACTTGAATTTGAATGTTCATAGTCAAGGTTTATTTAGTATCTGTCTATACTTCTGAGATGAAGTAGTATTTACACTGTTTGAACTATTGTCCTCATCTTTACTGCCATGTTTACAATATTTCAGCCACTGTACGTACACTCTGACCTTCTTCAGGTGCTAGGAATTTTGAACTGACCGTTTTATTATGATCATTGGGGTATATCATTCTCATTACATAAATAATACCACTTCTGGTAGCCATGGAGTTATCTCCCTTTCACTTTATTTGTTCACCACTGCTGGTATTAAACTCACTACTCTTTGGGTCAAGTCACTGGAACTAACCAACATCTATATCCTCAAGGACACATGGCCCAGTGGATATAGTTTATATTAGGCATTGTGAGTTCAATATCAGGCTACAGCAGTGGTGAATAAATAACTTAGAGAGTTGAGTGAAAGGGAGATAACTACATGGCTACCACAAGTGGTATTATCCATGAAATAAAAATGATATTTACACAAAGCTAGATTCATAGCTTTCCCAAGGGTATTATTTTGTTTGTTTGTTTGTTTGTTTTGAGTTTTATAGCATATCAACTGCTATGGGTCATTTAATGCCAAATCCAGACTGTGCATATATATTAAATATATATATACTTTGTAAACATAATTTAAGAATAATATCCTTAAACCACAGCTCGTTTATTCTTACTACAATAAACTCAGGTAAATGATTTCAGATGTTTCTATCTGGTATAAGTTGGTTATTTATATCAAGTAAATTGATTTATTTGCATGGCCAATTGATGTAGTTTTTCCACTACCAGTTTTATTTACAGTGGGTAAAGTTCCGATGTAGTATTATCCAACAGTAAGTTGATTGTTTGAATTTTTATGGTACATTAATTAGACCGGATTCCTCTGCAATTCCACCGTAGGATTGCATTATTTTGTAATTTCATTTTTTGGTGTGTAATTTTTCTGAATTGGGGTTATTGCTCTTTTTTTATTTGTTTCTAGTGTTTGGCTCATCGATTTCCATCCTTTCCAGAAAACTAAACCCATTTTCTGTGTCAAACTTCAAAGTTAATGGTTCTGTAGGTTAACTTGTTAAGTTTGTAATCTTTAGACGTTCCCAAGAGGAAGATGGAGTATGGTTTCTCTTAGATTGTGATGGGCGTTCTTCTTTGTTCTTGTTTGATTCAGGGTTTTGTATATTATTTTTCCCATTGTTGTCACTTTTAGAAGTTGAAAGACAGATTGATGGCCGTTGCAAATTCTGTTTTTTAGTAGGAGTGGTCTGTGTCTGTGATGTTTTTTTTGCTATTTCTTTTTCATTCTTTATTTTATCATGGGTTTTTTAATCTGAGTAGGGGCTTCCAATTGAAGTGTTTGTTGAGTGCTATTGGTGTGTTCTTTCTTTAGCTCTGCCTGGAATTTTGTCCACTCACTTGGGTCTAATTTTACAAGTTTTTCAATTAGCATTCTATATTTGTTTTCCTTCATTGGATGTTTCAGCTCTCCGTGTAACAGAAGCATAGCTAATCTCACCCATATAGACCTCTAAAATTTTCCTGGCCTCCAGGAAAGATACATTTCTCTTATGTATTACTTCAATGATTTCTTTTCCTTTCCTGTAGACGTTGCAAGATCTTGTATATGCTGGATGGTCCTGTTGACAATTTGGACATCTTAGTGGTTTTGAACATTCCTCCTCTTTATGATTAGGTTCTTTTTCTCCACATTTGGCACATGTCTGTCGTCTTCTGCAAGTGTCCTTGTGATGTCCAAATTTCTGACATTTGAAGCACCTCAGGGGAGCTGGAATGTACTGTTTGACTTTCTCTAGATAATATCCTATTTTGACCATTTTAGGGATTTGGGGCTGATTAAAAGTCAATATATAGGTATTAGTTTCAACATTTTTGTCACCCTTTCTTATGTTTACTCTTTTTATATCTGTCACTCCCTGTTTTCCCAGGGCCTCTCTTGTTTCCTCTTCTGAGGCTAACTCTCGGCTTCTGATTACACCTTTGGAAGTGTTTAGCCTCTCATGTGGATAGGCTTTGCATTTGGAATCATGAAATCTTTTCATTTTTAGGAAGTTTTCTGCTTGTCTCCTGTTATCCACCTCAACAAGTAAGTTTCCATTTCTCAATTTTTTTAAACATTTTTTGGGGTTGCTCGTGTATAGATAACTCTTTCAATCAAGAATGGGGAGAATTTAGCAAGACAGACCTCTTCCAAGGATTCAATGATAATGAATCTGGGGAAGTCTGGTGTTTCACATTCAGAGTCCAATTCGGATAAATTTCTTTTTGATTTTTTATTCAAAGATGCCATGTTTTGGTTTTTTATTTTCACTAGTCCTGTGCTCCACCACCCACCATGGAGTCGAACTTAAAAAGGGAATGAACCAAGGGGGAAACCCATTCGCCTTGGCTGAGACAGGGATACACGACCAGTATACTCATATTGAGAGCAAGTCTTGAGCCTCTGCAAAATTTTGGTTATAGAACTCTTCAATTTAGCAGTGATGAAAAAGTCTTTTGCTCTCAACACAGTTGACCCTCAGCCCCCGCCTTCTAGCTCATATAAGATAAAGGGATGTGAAATATTCCACTAATATAATTTCAGTAATACTACTGGGATAGAAAGAAATATATAGGAACTAGGGCATGTCGGGACCAGCAGATTGATTGAATCGGGGCTCTCCGACCACCCGTCTATCCCAGGTAAGGGCCAAAGTGGTATGTTGAAGGAACATGACCTCTTTGCACCCAGTTCATGAACTTCTCAACCACCAGGATTCCATCTCCAGGCATTACAGGTCGCCACCCACGGCCAACAGGTGGCCTCCTTGGGGGACTTTTA
This sequence comes from Ascarosepion bandense, assembly GCA_037127315.1. Lineage (NCBI taxonomy): Eukaryota > Metazoa > Mollusca > Cephalopoda > Sepiida > Sepiidae > Ascarosepion > Ascarosepion bandense. The sequence continues at coordinate 1,994,987 of JBBBDQ010000124.1, read as the reverse complement.
CCCCCTGCAGAGGTGCAGTCGACGTATTCTGAAGCCCCACCGACAGGGCAACCCAAGGGTATGAGTAAACCCTGAATTTATCACCTGTTGTGATGAATGGGTGTTCTTTCATGGAGTTTTTATGTTTTAAGCACAACCCAGATCTCAAGTGGAACTCATACATACAATCTATCTCTCTTAGCTCATCACTCACAGTGAAGCATAGGCCATCAACAACTCCTTGCCATCACACATTGTTCTGGTCTGGTTTGTTGTCATCAATGCTTCTGTAACTGTTTATTTTACAGGTAGAGGTATTAACCCTACACAAACCTCTTTATCCTATGGCCAAGACTGGTTTTGAATTCAGAGTTTTTTCTTCTCTTAGACTGGGTGCCACCCAAGGCTATAGAACCCTGTCAGTCTTGCTATTTACCCATAGCTGGAAGGAGAAGAAATGTATTCTTAACTTTCCCAAGGGTATTAGTATATAAATGAATGTAATGAACTCAACTGAAATTCAAACTTGGCTCTCAGATACCTCAATCTGAGTCACTATTCATTACTCCACTGTGCCTCTACTGATGTTCTATATTGATCATCATTTATGTTCCATGTCCTGTCAGAACGTGGGTGATCATGGTTCTACCCAACTTCCTGGCTTTCATATCTATGAACAACATTTGATCATTAAGGGAGTTCTAAAAGAAACGCTAAGTAGAAATACACCCATACCTAAAATCAGAAAGCGAAAACTGGAATTCTCATAAACATTATGACAAACATTGTAACCAATGTTATGACTAATATTGACCATCCCTCTCTCTGCTCTACCATCCAATTCACGCAAATTTATTTGGTAAACTGCTTACTATTTCTATCTATCCCTCCTTCCTCTAAGACGTCCTGTGAGTATTAAGTTCTCCAAGCTGTCCTTTCTCATAATGTGTGTGAGAAATTCTAGTCTCTTTCTGAGTTTAGGTACAGGTGTCTTTCTACTTCCCATTTCCTTTAGAACTTCCTCACTGTTCACATGTTTGGTCCATGGTATTCTCAGCATCCTTCTGTAGAATTATATCTGTCAATTTGAATCTTCTTTATCTTGAACTACATTCATCACTTGCCTCAAAAGTACCATGATTTTCCTGTAAATTTTACACTTTATGTTGACAGCAACCATTTTTCCATATGTCGAAACTAACTATAAATGATCACTATGAAAAATGAAAATTTCACTGAATTATGTTGAAATATTTCCAGATTTTCATCTGAAAATACAAAAATAGTGTCAATTGAGCCCACATCCTTCTGAAATTATTTGCAACTGACACTTCTGCATTCTTCCATAGATCAAAATTATAGATAATAATTTTATAAAGTGATAATTGCATTGAAGTATATTGGAAAATTTTTCTTGATTTTCAATGAAATCAAGATGAAAAGAAGGTGTTAGTTTCACCTAATGCCATAACTTTATGGGTTCATAATCTTTGATTATACTTTTTTCTTTTTTTAATCATTTTGCTGCAAGCAAGGCAATAAAACCACTAAGACACAAGGGATTTACTGAGTCTGTTTTAATATAAGAACAAAATTATTAAGGAGAGAGAAGAATAAAAGAACAAGAATTAAGAAGACAGAAGATAATTGATTTTGCATTTAAATTTTTAAAGAACAAAGTTGACTGGAAAGCAAGATGCTGCAAGAGAGTTCCACAAGTCAGAGAAATGTAAGAGAAGAAACTGTTAGTATTTAACTTAGTTACATCTAGCCATTTTAACTGTAAAATGATGAGATCTTCCTACCAATTCAGTATTGCACTTAAATTCATGAAGCTTAGGTACCATTAACGAAAGGTCATCAGAGCAATTACCATAAAAGTATTTATAAAAGAGGCATCAGGAAGTTATGTTGGTAGGAAAAAACTGAACTGGAGATATCAGGTCCAGAACAAAAATGTTATTATAATAATTTGATTTTCTGCAGTAATTTCATGGAATTCACTTTAATTTAGATTTTAAACATTTTACCTTCCCAGTTTTATTTCACAATAATCAGTTAAGTGCCATACGGGATACACACTTGGGCGATCATATCTCGAAAGAGACATGACTGACTGGGCAGAAGATTATCCCGCAGTAGGTTGCCATTGCTTTCTGCGGTAGACTGGTTGCCGACCAAGGCTATAGAACCCAATCTGTCCTATTATTTAACTCATAACTGGAAGGAAGTGACGAATTAATACCTTTCCCAAGGGTATTTGCGCGTAAGTGAATGCAATGAATTCAACTGAAATTCGAACTCGGTTCCCCAATTTCTCATTCCGAGCCGATATCCACTGCACCACAACGCACATCCCATTCACAATAATACACAACCAAAATAGATTAACAAATCTCATAACGACAGAACTGGCAGAAAATAGAAATGGCAAACAGCATTCAAGATCCCACCAAGCCTGTTGCATTCTTGGGAAAGGAATGAATCCATTTCTCCACACGTTCCCATTAACTATGGATTAAACAGCAGAGTAAAACTAGTTCTCTAGTCTTCAGTAGCAGCCAGATCAAGAGAACAATTCTGAATTAAAAATCATGGAGAAGATAAGAAACCACTCCACTACCTTTCCCATCAAAGTCATGGCAATTTATAGATACTTTTGTTTTGTTTTTTTATTATCAACGAATAAAATAAAACCAATGCCAGGCCATGCCCTTGTGGTATCAGGATTTAAACCTGACTGGATTTTACAAATAAAGTTTAAGAGTTTTCTGCAGAAGAAGCAATCATAACTAGTTTAGGTCTCTTGTGAGTTGCTTGAGAAAAGTTTCAAATATGATTCTTTCCTGTATGTCTGGGCTTCACTCTTCCACCAAAAACATGAGAAAAAAGCTGTCAACATGCACAACTGTTGAAATAGTAGCTAGGTTCATCTTAGCTGAAAGGTGCTGACAGCTGAACAATTAAGTCAGATGAGGTTGGTAAATTTAACTCTTCTTTAGTCAATATTGAATATAAGCCTTACGGGATAATACATCACAATGAATTATTAAATAAGTAGATATAGGTTCACTTTACACTCAATGCAGAAAGTTAGACAATGATTTGTTTCTACTAGAATCAAAAAGGTAGACAGGTTTATTTACACTATAATCAAAAAAGGTAGAGATTAGTCCATTTCTACTAGAACCTAAAAATAGACCTGGGTTTGTTTACACAAATCTAAAAAAGTAGACATGTTTCTGATTACACTAGAATCAAATAAACATAAAAATGCAGATATGGGTCCATATGCCCAAGAATAAGAAAGGTAGATATTGGTCTGTTTCACACTAGAATCCAAAAAGTAGACATCCTTTATTCATACGAGTTAAAAACACAAAGACAACTCACATTTAAATGTTGTGATATCTCCAACTTATTTATTTTTTAAATGGACTTTATGACAGAGAACTGACAAGCCTTGATGGTATTGCAAGGTACTATTGAGAAGTCCTGGTTTAGTGAAGATTATATATATTTGCTTAAAGTATGCTACTTTTATAGTGGAATAGTCTGACAAAATTTCTCTGCTATCTTCTGCTAAGCTAGGGTTTCTTACCATTCTAAATAGTTTATTTTTTAATTCCATTTCTTTATAAATTCATAAATTTACTTTTAATAGACCAATTATGTCATTAATTGTAGAAATAACTAATTAATGATGGCATCATGGTCATTAACACCCAATGATTTTCCATGGTTTCTGCTGATTAGAAAGTTAGAAAACTTTGAAAATATTTTCAAAATTAGATTCATAATTATGAAATTTTTAACAATAGATATTCTTGTGCTGATGAAAAATAATTGCAATACAGATCAAATATTTGCCTCTTTTTTTTAATCTAATTAGAAACTGTAATCATTTTACAAAGTAAAAATACCCTTTTTCTGCTTCTCCTCATTTCTGTATTTCCTTTCTCTTTCAGCAACTGATCGAATCGTTGCATTGGTGTGATTAAAAAACAGATTTCAATCTTTCTACCACACCTATCTGCTGTAGAGACACTTCTACTTCCTTCTGTAACTATTCTTCATAATTTGCCAACCTCCCAACTACCACTTGACATGTATCTTTAACTCATCTACTAATATATCAGGATAAGTCACAGGTATCCTCACTTATTACTCAAGTTCTCCAGATGTAAATATGCAGCTGAAGTCCTCTCTGTCTTCCATCAAATACTGAATATTGCTGCTACATCTGGTATGCTGCTATCTATTTAGAGATTCTTCATAAAATCTAAAGAAGAATCTGCAATGTTATCAGTCTTGATCTGGCATCTCAACCTCAATCATTTTCTTACGGCTATAACATAGCTTCTCTGTGACTTTTCTATAATCAGTTTCATGGTAATTGTTCTGATGAGCTTTTCTCTTTTGTACCTTGACTTTATGAATTTCAGTGCAGTACTAGATTGGCAGTTAGGTTTTTCATCATTTTACAGTTGAAATTGCTAGATGTAACCCCAAGTTCTATGTCAACATTTTCTTCTCTTACATTTCCCTCTTGTGGAAATCTCTTCTGGATTCTTACTTTCTAGTTAATTTGATTTTTAAAAATTTAAATCCAATGACAATCATCATCTGTCTGCTTAATTCCTGTTCTTTTATTTGCCTCACTACTTGATGTTTTTTCTCAGATTCTATCATCCACAGTAACCACTTGTGCCTGAGTAACTTTATCAACTTCCTTAGGCTGAAATGATAAAAAAAGAAAAAGAAAAGTAGAAAAAAATCATCTAACATCGTATTTTGATTCCAGTTTGTGATGATGTGAACAAAAACTGGGAGAAACCTAGTGTACATTCAACAAAGGAAGAGAAAATAGCAATGCAACATGAAAGGAAAACACTAATCCTGTTTTTTTTTTCACCAATTTACCAGGCACTTAAGATATCTTTACTGCTACTTCTATCATCTCTCATGACAAACTAACAGACCAAATTTTCCTTTCAGCCAAGAGTATCTCTGATCACCCCTTTGCTCATCTCCAACCATAACTCTTTTATTGATGGCTTATCACCCTCTAATGATCCTCTTCCATGCGACGGCTATCTCTACTAACTACCTCCTTTACAAGTAGTTCACAACTGACCACTGTATCATCACCTTCTACAAGGAGCTTCCAACTGACTTTATAATGCTGCCCATATAAGCCTATGGCTAGAATTACCTAACTTCCAGCCAATTGGCACTTGATCCTGAAATTTTCATTTATGTATTTACTTCTCTTCAACCATTTTCAAGATCTTACTTGTAAACTTTATTGTTGGTCAGAAAAAACTAAACTTGTAGTTCCCAACAGAGGAGCAATTTGCTTTTTAAGGGAAGGGAAGGCAATTTAAGAACAAGTTATGAACAGTGAACTTTTTAGTGAGTGTGTGAGTATGAGTGTGTAAGTTAATGCAGACATTACACATACAGTATGCATACATAGAAATATTTGTGTTTATATATGTACATAAAACTTTTCCCTTACACCCAATGGTGTGTAGGGCAGCGTTTTTGCTGTTTCCATAACAAACTGTTTTTATAGGGCAGAGTTGTTAGCCTTGCGCCCAACCCCCAAAACTGGAGGAAGGTGATTTTCTAAGCGTAGCTTAGACGTGACCCACGGCCAAAAGTAGGGGGTACCCAGTGAGGATCGAACTCACAACTCACTTATAATGATTCTAGCAAGACGAGCTTGCTAACCATTACACTACACCAAGGTGCCCATATATGTACGTGTGTAATTACATATGTACTGTATATAATACATACATATTTATATTAGTAACACTATTATTATAAATATAAAATTAAATGATAATACTATTGCATATATGCAATCTCAAGTTAAGAAAAGTTAATGGTCCTCCTCCATGTGAATAGGAATTCTCTTTTTGAATAAGAATTATATGCAATGGGGTGGGGGCATCAGGATTTTAGAGATGCTTAGGTGGGTCTTGCCCCCCCCCCCAAAAAAATAACTTTAAAACTTTAAAACCACGACACTAGATCCTTCAGTCCTAGATAAATCTTAACTTCATATGTTTCTGAAGCTTGTTCAAACAGGGACATATTATGCCACATCTTCTTTTACGTGCTGTGTCCCTTCAGAACATAAGCAATTATGGCCCTCCACATCTTTCTTTCCCTTCTAGTTTTAATACATTTTGTCTTGGTATTTCTCACAAGCCTTGCTCTTCTATTCATATGTTTAAATCCATTAAGTATGTCACGCACTGTTTTCACTTGTCTCTTTCCCTCTAACCACCCTGTGCATGTCAGATTCTCCAAGCCTGCCTTCTTCATTATGCATCCCAGAAATATCAGTTGTGCCACACAAAATGAAATAAAAGTTTCTCACAGTTGATATTAAATACCCTTTTACATAAAACATGTTGAAGAATAAAAAAATAAACAAACCTTTGCATTTCTGTATGGCTGAGTATCTTTCTTGTAAATAAACAAAACTCTCTCACCTGCAAGAGAAAAAAATATATACGTATAGTAATTTGAGCAATTAATGAAGTTTAATCTGACATTATTTTAATACTATAAATGTTATTTTATTGGATACTGTGTTTGTGCCTTTGGTCCAGAAATATAGTCAAAAAATCCCAACAACTGATGATGATTGTTTAAATGTAATTGTACCTTCCTTTGCTGGAGAAACCCTCAATCATCAAACAGTAAAAGCACAACTGTTTAAAAGATGGTTTTCCAGGATAGCAATGCAGGTTTGATTCCTCCTGAGAAGTATACTATGTTTAAGCCAGTGGACATTAATTTGAAGGTTTTAAAATATAGGGGTGTTCATTCAAAACATTGTACCAATGAAAATAATGCAATGCAACAAGAAAATAATAACAGAGTCAAGAATTTGACTTTCCAAATAACGTTAAACAAAAAATCAAGAAGAAATTTACTATCGATAATAAAAAGAGCAATAAAAGTTACGCTTGAAAAACCTATTTTTCTTAAAACCTTTTCTGAGAGAAAGATTTTGTAAATTTCAACTTAAACTACTATTATCTTGAACAGGAAATGAATGCCAGATTTTTCCATATAAGGATGTTCGGATACAAAATGGAATTATCTCTTTTGAATCAAGAAAGACACAAGGTTCACTAAGATGGGTGCTTAGTAATGTCACTCCATACAATGACGGAAGTGGCAGTCCTCCTGTCAGTTTACAGGAGCCAAACCAAGTGGGTGTTTTTTATTTGTTTTTTTTCCCCAGACCCAGGCTAAATATGACTCCTCTAACACATGTTATAGCTTATAAGTCCATGGTACCATTTCTTTTTGAGAATATATCATCCCCAGATACAGAAAGAAACTATCTCTGGCTAACAGTCTTCAAGTAAGAAAAACCCAAAACTTGCCATATCCTGTTTACAGAATTTGTCCTCACTTGATACATAGTAGATGAATCTGGACCACTTGAATCTGGAGTTGTAAACATGGCTTCTCCAGAAACAAAAGAACCTTTATATTATATACAAGACCCCATCTTTTCCTTTCACTCTCCTTGATGTGTAGATATGTGTTATATTTTTCTCTGCAGGAGACATCATGAATATAATAATGCCCACAATAGGGAAAATATAAATGGGAGAATATAGCTTTCTTTCACAGTTCTCACACTATAAGAAAATGGATAATATTACCATTAGCATCTTGTGAATGCAATAATAGGTCAGTTTAGGAATTGTTACTTTTGTTGGTACTATGTTAGCTAATATAACCTGTCATATTTTCCTTAGAGAGATGATGTTCATTGCTCTGAGAGATGTCATAAATAGGAATTACTCAGTATGGTACCTTGACAATTGAATAAGTCATGATTTGGCTTGGTTTATCTTGTTTTACGGCATATCAACCTCAGTGGATTATTTGATGCACTCAAGACTTTTAGGATACATTCATATGAATAGAATATGTATTCTTTGTAAGATATCAGTTTGTAGATCAGGTTTCATTGACATTTTTATAAGGAGGTCAAATGTATTGCTGGTAATATTTTTTTCTTCAAAAATGGACTATAAAAATCTATTTTTATGCTTTCATAGTGTATTGACCTCAGTTTGGGTGTTAACTCACTCTCTCAACCAACTGATCTCAAGTGAAACAACTACATTGAAGCAATAGCTGTATCTACTGCTATATATATATATATATATATATATATATATATATATATATATATATAGGGTTACTCTATCAGGCCAAGCAGTTTTTGTTTCTTTTAACCTAAGAATTCATTTTGCATAATTCTAAATCTACCATTCATCTGTGCATTAAATACTGTTGCCATATCTGGTTGGGTGCTTCTGCTATTCATCTCAGGGTTCTTGACAAAATTAAAAGGAGGATCTGTAATGTAACCAATCACTATGTAGCGGTTTGACTTCAGTCATTTCTGCACCAATGAGATGTGGCTTCCCTGTCTTTTCTACAAATATTTTCATGGCTTCTGCTCTAATGAGCTTCTTTCCTTGGTGTCTCAACCATGTGAATTTATTCGTACTACTAGATTGGTGACTAGGTCTCACCATTTTACTGTCAAAATAGTCAAATATAACTACCACTTATACTCTATCAGTTACTTTTCTCACACTTCCCATCTGTGAAACTCTCTTCCATATACTTGCTTCCCTGATAGTTACAATCTCCAAAAGTTTAAGTGAAATTTCAATTGTCATCTTTTATCTTCTTAATTTCTATCTTTCTCTTATGTTTTCTTCGAAATCCCCAGCAAATTGTTCTTTTGTTTTCTCTCATTTTCTCCCACTGTAACCCTCTTCACACTAGTGGCAGTACTTCCTTGCTTGAGGTGATCTGATTATAAAATAAAATAAAAAATTTATTTGCCCATAGCCAAGACCCTAACAGGTGCTGTTACCCCAAGTCAGGCTAGACCTGAGAGCAACAACAAATAAAAGGTGATTCCATGCTACTTTAAACCTTGCAATCAGAGGTTTTGCTGCCAGATGCAGTTTATCATCATACCCAGGGCCAATTATGCTATGAGAAACCTCCACATTCATTTGTAATAATTAAAGTAGGAGTATTTTTATCTGAATTTCTAGGATGAGGAGTTATTATTTACACTATTTATAATCAAACTGTTATCCTGATCTTTGTTGTTGTCATCACACCCATCCCCCCCACCCTCCCTCAGATGTATAAAATAAAAAATAAGATATACTAGAAATGAGCAGTGAAAAAAGAACAGTCTGTCCTTGGAGATGAAAGAAAGGGTTCAGTTCAGAATTTCCTGTAGATTACCCAAATCAATATACACCCAAGAGCTGGTTGAAATGTTGTGATAATAACAACAAAGATGAGGACAAAATTCCAGACATAAAAAGTATAGAAAGGGTAGCGATAAATTCAAAGAAAAAAATTCTACATTTCTTAATCACTTTAAAACTCATACCCTGTTCTACTATCTTTATCTTCACCTGGGATCAAATTAGTATTTCTTTTATTTTTTTTTTTTAAACTATTTCCAAAATTCAATTAGTTTAGGGTTGAGTACCATAGTCAGAATTGGAGATGGCATCAGAAAGATTTTTTACAAGTACAGAATTTAATAATTTCTCTGCTTCGCACATACAAATTAAGATGATATTTTAGACAAAGGAATAAACAAGAGTGAAATATTTTGGTCCATTAAATTTCCCCTATTTAAGCCACAGACAAAAATGACCAGTTAAATAGATAAAGATGAAATATGTATTCCTTCTTTATAACAATAAATCTTGCTTATTCATTTTTTTTAATCATTTTATTCTGTTGGTTACCTGTCATCGGTTCACCAAAAATACCCATTAAACAGCACTATTTAAGTCTATAAAAAAAGCATAAATTTACTTTTCATTCTCTTCTTGCTTCTAGACATAATTGAACATAGATAAAAAACACTACTGCTGTGGCACATTCTTCCTTGGTCCTCTGTTGGCGGAACTCTTGCACACAACCACATACACACACATGTATCCATTCACCTGTTTCATATGGATACACATACACTCACAAGTACATTCTAATAACTGGTTTTAATATTTCTTCCTTTGATTTCAGTTGTGTACATATGTAATTCCTTTTGTTAATAACATGGATTTATTGTCATTTGTTTTAATTTTATGCATTGAGTTACTTATTTCTACCCTGGTTCATGTGAGTCTAACAATATTGCTGGCAGGACAAATGTTCCGAGAGCTCATAAATATTTACTGTAAAATATTCATATATTCATATCAAAAGTATTGATCCCTGCAATAATACCAAGGAAGGCAGTAAAGCTACTAAGATGTAAGGGGTTAGTAAATGTGAGATAATATGAGGAAAGATAACATTATAAAGGAGAGAGAACAATAAAAGAACAGGAGTTTATATGTCAGAAGATAATGAATGAAATTGCATTTAAATTTATGAAGTTGACTTGGAGACAATGAATTCTACAAGCAAGAAGGAGAAAAAAACTATGAACATAGAACTTACAATTACATCTGGCCATTTCAACTGTAAAAAAATGAGACCTTGCTGCAAATCTTAAACATTATTAAAGAGAAAGAACAATAAAAGAACAGGAGTTTATATGTCAGAAGATAATGACTGAAATTGCATTTAAATTTATGAAGTTGACTTGGAGACAATGAATTCTACAAGCAAGAAGGAGAAAAAAACTATGAACATAGAACTTACAATTACATCTGGCCATTTCAACTGTAAAAAGATGAGACATTGCTGCAAATCTTAAACATTATTAAAGAGAAAGAACAATAAAAAAAAGTGTTTTAAAAAACATTAGATTTTAACACTGCATTTAAATTTTTGAAACCTTTCCTCTAATTTAGCAATGCACTTAAATTCCGAATTTCTAGGTACCATAGGAGAGTTCATTAAAACAATTACCATGAAAATATTTATAGAAAAGACACAGAAGCATTGGGAAAGTGACTGAAGCTGAGATGCTAAGTCAGGACCAATAACATTGCAGATTCTTTGTATTTCATCAAGAATCTCTAAATATAGAGCAAACCAGATGTGCCAGCAATATTCAATGCTGATACAAAAATATTGACAAATATACTTTTTTTAGCATAAAAGACATCTGGATATACTAGATTTGAGCAGGGTGTGTGCATATATATATATATATATATATATATATAGATGCACATTGTGATGCAGTAGATATCGTCTCGGAATAAAAAAAGAGCAGAATTAAAATTCCAGTTGAATTTGTTGCATTTACTTATGTGCAAATACCCTTGGGAAAAGTATTAATCCATCTCTTATCCCTCTAGATATGTGTTAAATAACCAGACAGATTGGGTTCTACAGCCTTGATTGGCAACCAGTCTACTGCAGAAAATAATGGCAAGTTATTGCAGGAAAATATCCTGCCCCGTCAGTCATGTCAATTTTGAGACATGATTGCCTAAGATCTAGCACATATGGCACTTAACTGACTGACTGATATATAAGTAAAAAAAAAAGTTTGTAGCATATTACTGGATGGTACATCAAATGTTGATTGAACTTGTCCATGTTTCTGGTTAAGGTCAAAGCAAGTTTCCTTTTGTCTCCTTCATCTGCACTTTCTAGCTGATTAATGATAGTAATATATTGAGGTATATTTAGGTATAATGGATGAGCTGATACCGACAAACATTGCAAGCACTTTATGTTGATAATTAGTTTTACAGTACCAATAATAGTTATGTCATTTGAATAAGTATTATGTAGTCAGGCCAGGTAGAAGTGACTGTTGAAAATAAAATTATAGTAGACAGTAGTGAGCCTTGACAATAAATTTGCCCTAAGAAAGGCATCAGCTTTGCATATCAAAATCCAAGAGATTCTTAGGCTGAATCTTCCTATCAATAAAAATAGTAATCTGGCAAAATGGTGACTGACATGAAAGTGTGTATGTAATAGAGGTATATCATTAAATTCTTATATTGGGAAGATACTGCAACCTTTTTCATTCAACAGTTTATGAATGTTTATTGAGGTCAAGATGTTTTATATGGATGTTATGACATCCAACTTGTTTAGAAATGTCTAAATTATCAGCTTTCTCAAATCAATGATTAAAAATAGCTTCCAGTAAATGAAGCCTGTAGGTTTTAGTGAGGAACACCTTTCTTCAAATATTGTGGATTGATATTTCAGAACCACAGGCAGAAACCACATCCCTTGAAGACTTAACTGAAATAATTAACATGTGTAATTTGGAGAAAAAAATAATGACACATAATCTAGATGTTGACATTACAGACTGCTTCAAGCATAAGGTTAGGAAGAAATCTCTAATGTTGACATTACAGACTGCTTCAAGCATAAGGTTAGGAAGAAGTCTCTAATGTTGACATTACAGACTGCTTCAAGCATAAGGTTAGGAAGAAATCTCTAATGTTGACATTACAGACTGCTTCAAGCATAAGGTTAGGAAGAAATCTCTAATTTTGACATTACAGACTGCTTCAAGCATAAGGTTAGGGAAGAAGTCTCTAATGTTGACATTACAGACTGCTTCAAGCATAAGGTTTGGAAGAAATCTCTAATGTTGACATTACAGACTGCTTCAAATATAAGGTTAGGAAGAAATCTCTAATGTTGACATTACAGACTGCTTCAAATATAAGGTTAGGAAGAAATCTCTAATGTTGACATTACAGACTGCTTCAAATATAAGGTTAGGAAGAAATCTCTAATGTTGACATTACAGACTGCTTCAAGCATAAGGTTAGGAAGAAATCTCTAATTTTGACATTACAGACTGCTTCAAGCATAAGGTTAGGAAGAAGTCTCTAATTTTGACATTACAGACTGCTTCAAGCATAAGGTTTGGAAGAAATCTCTAATGTTGACATTACAGACTGCTTCAAATATAAGGTTAGGAAGAAATCTCTAATTTTGACATTACAGACTGCTTCAAATATAAGGTTAGGAAGAAATCTCTAATGTGGACATTACAGACTGCTTCAAATATAAGGTTAGGAAGACCTCAATGTTGACATTACAGACTGCCTTCAAATATAAGGTTAGGAAGAAATCTCTAATGTTGACATTACAGACTGCTTCAAATATAAGGTTAGGAAGAAGTCTCTAATGTTGACATTACAGACTGCTTCAAGCATAAGGTTTGGAAGAAATCTCTAATGTTGACATTACAGACTGCTTCAAATATAAGGTTAGGAAGAAATCTCTAATGTTGACATTACAGACTGCTTCAAATATAAGGTTAGGAAGAAATCTTTCTAATGTTGACATTACAGACTGCTTCAAGCATAAGGTTAGGAAGAAATCTCTAATTTTGACATTACAGACTGCTTCAAGCATAAGGTTAGGAAGAAGTCTTAATGTTGACATTACAGACTGCTTCAAGCATAAGGTTAGGAAGAAATCTCTAATGTTGACATTACAGACTGCTTCAAATATAAGGTTAGGGAAGAAATCTCTAATGTTGACATTACAGACTGCTTCAAATATAAGGTTAGGAAGAAATCTCTAATGTTGACATTACAGACTGCTTCAAATATAAGGTTAGGAAGAAATCTCTAATGTGGACATTACAGACTGCTTCAACATAAGGTTAGGAAGAAATCTCTAATCAATGCTAGAAACAGCAATAACAATGGATTTGAGAAACAAAAACTTGCACTAACTGCTTGGTCAATGAATGCGAAATGTTTCCTTACAGGGAAATGGCTGATGTTACTATTAGAGATGTGGTGAACAGATACTACACTTTGACAGTATGTATTTATTATATTTAGCTGCAGATTTAAGTTTCAATACAATAATATAACACAATAGCCTATGGGAGAATAGTTGTGTAGATTAAAGCATTGGTTTATGTATTTGGTAATATAGTAATGTGAGTTCAGTCCCTGGGCAGGGCAGTCTGTACTTGGACTCAGTAAAAGAGGATGAGTAATAACTGAGCAGTACTAAAAATAAGAACTAGATGAGATATTCCTAGGCATGGGTAGTAGAACAGGAACAATCTACCTCCCAAAGATAAAATAAAAATTTCAGTTTAGACTTCCCTGATATTTATCTGATGAAGGCTGGAGGGCACAATGGCTGAAACATTGTGATAATAACAAAGATGAAGACAATAGTCTAAATGTAAATAGGGTAAATAATTATAAAGACCATTTGAATCCTCATTTACAATTGATAAATAGCCATGGACATGCACAGATTCTTTCAGATGCATAACTTTCCAGTATTTTCACAAGGGATAACAACGAGAAAATTGAGGACAGTTTGAATGTAAAGTTTAAAAAGCAATATTAGAAATTATCTACTTTTTTTGTGGTGGAAAAACAGAATGATCTACTTGGAATGGAAATTGCAAATTTTGAAATGGAATTATTTTAACAGATTTGCCAACTGCTATTTTTATTTGTTACTATGTCTGCCTTTCCTAACTCACTCATCTGACAGACATCATAGGGTAAAGCAATTAATGTTTGAATCAGTCAGTCAGTTAAGTGCCATACATGATACATGCTTGGGCAATCATGTCTCGAAAGAGACATAACTGACTAGGCAGAAGATTATCCCGCAGTAGGTTGCCATTGCTTTCTGCGGTAGACTGCTTGCCGACCAAGGCTATAGAACCCAATCTGTCCTGTTATTTAGCCCATAACTGGAAGGAATATACAGATTAATACCTTTCCCAAGGGTATTTGTGCGTAAGTGAATGCAATGAATTCAACTGGAATTCGAACTCGGCTCCCCGATTTCTCGTTCTGAGCCGATATCCACTGCACCACAAAACAGACAACTCAACACTGCCAACTGAGTGCTGGGACAACTCAATACCAAAAACGTAATTTTTTTTTGGACATTAATTAAAGGATTAAAACCGTAATTAGTGAATATTTTTCTTCAAATGAAGGATTTGAAAAGGCATTATGCAAAATATGAACCAGTTTTTTGTTTTTGATTAATTTTAATAGAGTAAATTGCAAATTATTAAATTATTTTTTATAAAAGTATTTTAGAATGTCAATTTAATTTATTAAAAATGAAATCACATTACAATTTACTTTATTTAAAATTATTAAAAACAAAAAACTACTTCATTTTGTTTTGCATTTACCAATTTACTTCAAAAAATAATTCAAAACAGTGCGTTTATTTGAATTATTTTTTCCATGTCAATTAAAAAGTAAATTTTTTTACGATTTACTCGATTAAAAATAATGAAAAACAAAATCTAATTCATATCGTACATAATGCCTTTTCAAATGGTTTTAATCCATAATACATTACTTTTATTCAATTATAAAAAATTGTTTTTCTTGTGTTGAGTCGTCCTGAACCCTTAAGGAATCAAGTTTTACAAAGTTGGTAATTTTTTTTAAAAAAAGGTTGGGGAAATCAAAAATTTTGTCTCTTTGTTTTATCACACTTCTTGATGGAGGTGGGGAGCAGTTTTTCTTTTCATAAAGAAAAATTTTCGAAATCCAACTTTTTTTCAAAAATTGTATTCAATAATTTCAATAACGTGATCAAACGATAATATAGGTTTTTGTTTCTAGATGACTTTTCAACAATTTATTTAATTTAAAACTAGACTTTGTAGATTTGCCTACTTTGGTTTTGTTTTTCTTTCCTTCTTTTAAAACATTGTTTGGCATTTTCACTGGTTTCAACCTGACAAACCTGCACACCTAAATAAGTAAGAATTCAAGTGAGATAATTTTTTGTTCTTGAAAAATAACGATAAACTAAATAAATAAAATAAAATAAATTAATTAAAAATAAATTGACTTGACCCAAAGAGTTTTGAGTTCAATACCAGGCTACAGCAGTGGTAAACAAATAACTTAGAGAGTTTATAGTGGGTTGCTTATCTATTCTTTTTTGTTAGTAGTGGAGAGTCTGTTCTAGTGAAGAGTAGTTGCATACTGTTGCAGGTTAATGGAATTTGGCCTTGTTGTAGATAGCCCACTATAAGTCATAAAATGATTACAAATGAAAAAAGGCAATTTCAGTAGAAAAATAACATTTTATGTATAACACATATCAATTAATGTTTTTACAATTGAAGTAATAGATGAAGTATAGGTCCAACAGAGGTTAAAATGTTCATGGAAATAAATGCTGAAAGAGAATTAATGCTTAGGAAATTGGAAGTGTGTAAGTAAGGAATGTCTTTGATGTATTCGCTCCTTAGGTCAGTAAGTAGTTTTGAGACAGCGAAAGATAAGATGAGAGAGGTAAGGGAGGTGAGCATAGTAGCCACTTGACTTAGGTCAAGAGGATATTAATTACTCTCTTCTCCTTGAGTCAGTCTGCCTGGCGATGCTTTCTGTATCCGTTTTTTATATCTTCTTTTTGGATCACAGCAGCTCATTTGGGATTTCACACTTGTATTTGGTTATGGGCTTCCCATTGGCTGATAAATAAAATTCGTGTAGGCTCACAAACTGAAAATTTAATATTTAATCAATTTTTAGTTTTCATCCGGAACATCTGCACGGAGCCAGTGGCAACTTTTGGTCATTTGTTTTTTGGTTGTGAAAGCGCAAACATCAGGTCCATCGCTTTTGCTCGGTATCACCACAAGTTAAGTTAAACAGAGATAACTACATGGTTACTGGAAATGACATCACACAGGGAATGAGGATTATATAGCCCAGTGATAAAAATAAAGGGTTTGGCTTCAAATTTCAAGTACCTGACGAGGGCCAGAATATACAACAACCAAAATGTCATAAACATGACAATAAAGATGAAGACAACAGTCTGGATAATGTAAATATTACTTCATCTCAAAAGTATAGACAAATAATAAAATAAAAATAAATATAAACTAAAATGAGCATGAAACAAAAAAATATCTTTGTCAGATGAGATGTTTGTTTTACTACAACATCCAGTTTGTGAGTTAGATATTTAATTTTGTTACAGTAAATGCACACAAACCTTTTTCAAAAAAATCCAAAATTTTTTTTTAAATTACCTATTAGCTACTCTGTAAAAACAAAAAATTAAAAGAAAAATACATCATTTTTGTTACAGAGAGCTATTTTTAAAAGCCTGGACTGACAAAATTGATTTTTTTTTTAAACCTTATCATGGAAAAGCAACAGGCTGCTTTCTATGACAAAACCCACAACCTCAAAAGATGGACTTTCTCCAAAAATGAAAACAAAGGCAAATGACTGTAGTTTCTAAAATTTGTGTGCAAACCAGAGTGGAACATTTTTCAGAAGACTTATTCCAACGGTAATGTGCATTTCTGCAAATTTTGTCATTATAATGTTGACCTTATTAGAGTTGACACTATAAAGGGTAAAATTTGGTTTAAAAACCATTTGACAAAAATGCTTCTTACAAACAACCCACAATCAAACAGAACAACTTTAGTGAAAAGTAAAGGTATGAGAAATGGTTTAATCCTTGATTTTTAAAAAATATTCAAGATGTGTGACATACCTGTTAACAAAATTGACAAAATCAGACCATTTTTGTTAAAATATCACAACAAAGGTGGAGATATTTTGAGTGCTAAATGTATAAGGCAACCACATGTACCAAAATTGTTTGAATATCATTTTGCTACCTTAAAAATTAAGGTTGCAAATAAAATAACTGGTCACAGTAATTTGAATGCTATTCCAAGGGCATTTGTTATTAGTGTAATCACCTTGAAAGAATGCAATCCTCAAACTCTAAGTCAGGCTTGCATCAGAGCTGTTACTCATCACATTTGATGATATTACTGCATTTGTAACTGATTCAGCAATATATTGTAAAAAGTCAACTAGGAATGTTTTATCCAATATATTTGTAAACAGTTATGTTTTGTATTTAGCATATATTTTACATATTCTAAGTGAGGTATTCTCCCACTGACCACAATTTGACAAAGTTTCTCAATTAAATACTTTAAGTTATTTGTTTTTTTAAAAACTTGGACAAAAACAGCAATATCTGAAATGGCTTGAAGCCTCCTTACCTAAGCAACTAGTGATGCTTCCCTCCTATCCCAGTGGCAATCTAGTGGAATTCATGATTCAATTCAGCTAAGTGTCACTCATTGTGGTGCATTGGATATCGGCTCGGAAAGAGAAATCGGGGAGCCGAGTTCGAATTTCAGCTGAATTCATTGCTTTCACTTAGCGCAAATACACTTGGGAAAGGTATTAATCCATTTATTCCTTCCAGTTATGGGTTAAATAACAGGACAGATTGGGTTCTACAGCCTTGGTCGGCAACCAGTCTACCACAGAAAGCAATGGCAACCTACTGCGGGATAATCTTCTTCCCAGTCAGTCATGTCTCTTTCAAGACATGATCGCCCAAGCATGTATCACGTATGGCACTTAACTGACTGATCACTCTTAATATGCTCAATTTTATGAAGGATTCTTTGAACAAGGAAAAAGTTATGACTCGGCTAATTTTGAAATTAGTACATGATAGTATACTGCACCATGCATCACACCATAATTTACATCGCAATCTGTATTTCATCAATGAGAACTGCACTCATTTAATAAAAGCTTTGACAAGCTTAGAGGAGACCAAATTGCCACTTGCATGCAGTATTTACAACCTAATGGAAGATTTAAAGCATTAAAACATTGATAGTGTTTGGTCGAAAACAATGATCTGAACTGGAAAGCATACAGAAGAATAAGGTTACATCAAATTTGCAGAATGTATTCAGTACAACACTTTAAAAATTGAACAGATTTTTGGATATTCATCCAGTGTAAGAGTTTTACAAATTAGCTCATCTGCTTGATCCTAGAAGGCTACCATGTCTAAGCTGTGACATTGGCAGTTTTGCAGATATCCAAGATCCATCCACTGAACTCTTCGAAGAATTTCCAATGTAAATATCGCCCGGTTAACACTCCACCCATGACTATTGAACAGGTGAAGAGGCTCATCCCTTGTTCCCTGTTTAGGATGTGGTTTCTGGCTTTCTCTTCTCCATTCTTTTTACTCTCTTATTTATTTATTTATTTATTTTTCCTCAATTGGAGTAGATAGACTAAACTATCACCTGGTTCACACTCCACCCATGACTATTGAACAGGTGTAGAGGCTCTCATCCCTTGTTCCCTGTTTAGGATGTGGTTTCCGGCTTTCTCTTTTCCAAACTTTTCACTCTTACATAGCCCCCTGCGCTTCAGTGGCATTACCGCCTTGCTTGGGGTGATATGATTAAAAAAAAATATATATAAACATAATCATAATAATCTTTATATAAACAGAAAGATTATCCACCAAATCCTCTTCAGCATTCCAGCATCTTGGAGTGCCAAAAAGAGCAGATTTCCCATTCTGTCACAGATTGCCACTAAGGTTATTAATTCTTTTAGAAGACTGTGGTGCTACTTTCAAGAGGCTTTGCCATTTGCACTGAATTATAATTTAGGATTGTAGCTTTCTTTGGCCCAGAAACTAATCAAGTTAGATTAAGGGCAGAAGTATAAATCCTTATCAATCTGAAGTAGTTTATCCAATGAGTATATATTCTAGCTTGTAAGATTTTTCTTTTTCCTTTTATTTTCTTGTTTTAATAACATTTATATATTGTTACCCTTTAAAAGCATTCTAATGAAGCTAAAACAAAACAAGGACAAAAAGAAATTTTCCTCAAATATCAAATGGAATTAAGGAAAATTTGATACATATCAAATACTTCTAAGTGTCACTGTTTATGTAGAGATATTTTCTCTTTGTAGACCTGCATAATACCTATCAAAAATATGAGTTATCATGATATATGACACTCACATATTGTCTTCTTCATTATCTTTTAGAATGTTATAGAATCAGATCAAGACTATTCCATTTTTAAAGAGTGTTTGTATTAAAAGTCAAATTAAAATAAACATTACAACTGCCATAGAGTGACATTATTTCATAATTTCCATAAGGGGGTAAATAATGTTGGACCACATCAATTTTTAGAAAAATCTATAACTATAATAGATTGAAACTTCTTTAAATTTCACAAATTATTCAAAACTAAGTGCACAATCAACGATTTATGGTAAATTGAGTAAATACTTGCAAATATTTGCATTTCATTAAAAAATATGCAAATATTCAATGTTGGCAAATAATTCTTTCCAAAATTGTATATTCTGACTAGAATCAGAATATCTGCTACATGCTCTGTGAAAAGGGTAACAGACACTATATATATATATATATATATATATATATATAGTGTCTGTTACCCTTTTCACAGAGCATGCAGCAGATTCTAGTCAGAATATACAATTTTGGAAAGAATTATTTGCTAACATTGAATATTTGCATATTTTTTAATGAAATGCAAATATTATTATTATTATTATTATATATATATATATATAAGAGAGATAACCTCCAAGGTTAAGTAGCAATTAACCACGTCAGTAGTTGGAATGGTGATCACAAAGAACACTTGCTGTTGTAAGGAATTTGTTTAATATCATGTTTGCGAATATATTATATACATACATTAGAGAGTGTATGTTAATGCATGTATACATTTCTTTCTACAATATTTTCTCCTCTAACAAAGTTGAAGAAAACTATACTTTGTTATGACAGTTCTGAGCTGTACACACACGTGTGTGTGTGTGTATATATATATATATATTGTACCACTTAACTTTTAATCAAATAACATGGAACACATAGATTTAGGGTGTTCACTTAAAGACATCCCCATCCCTGGTTTAGGTGAAACCTAGGTAGGTCTGTCTGGCTCACTAGGTATACTTTACTTATTCTGCTCTACCTAAGTATTGAGCGCTTTTTTGTTAGTTGATTACTCATGTCGGGGTTTTTTCTTTGGGCTACATGCTGACTCGGTCCGAACTCGTTTGACTGATGTTCATGTATTTAGCTTTTTCTTTTTTTTTAAAACCATTTTTTCCCTTCTTCGTAGATCTGTGGAAGGTTTTTCGACATGAATATAGTTATTCTCTCTTTTATAAATATATATATATACACTGAACAACAAAAATATGAGCAAAACTATTTAATGATTTTGTTTACCGCTAAAGTCTCGCAAGAGCTCTATTATATTGTTTCTTCACACCCACATAAAATCTTCACATTCAAAGAATCTTTCTACTCCACAAGAATAGAGAATTTCAATCTTCTCTTCCACCCACACCTCCTCCAATCGACATTTTTCTTTGTGCAACAAACAACCAATAGAAATTCTGATTGAATTTCTTGAATAAAAACTTATTTATGTTCACACAAATATCATCATCTTTGTTATTATTTTCACATTTCAGCCATCATGCCCCCGGGTCTGTATTTGGTGTTATATAAATTATGAATTCAATCTTTGGGCTGGGTAATGCAGAAAGAATCAGCAAAAACAGAGGGAGCAACCTCTCATTGTCTTTATTTTAGCAGTACTAAAATAAAGACAATAAGATATCCTTAGACATGGATAGCACTTCTGTTTGAGTTCAAGAACTGGAGTTCAAACAGAGTATGACAATATTATAGATCTGTATTTAGCTCGTTTGTTTTAAGAATGACACCGAATTCATGCATTTGTTTCAGCTAAATCTAAACTTATTTATAAATAGAACTTTGTATGTGTGTGAACATTACCTATTGACTCTGAAATGGCTGAACCAATTTTCTTAAAAATTTACACAGTTGTACTATAAGTGTCTGCGAGTGTTCTTAGCTAGGTTTTGTGTCAAAGTACCCCCAATAAATATCGAAAATCGATAACTGAAAAAATTGGGTTATAGAAGGAGTGGTCCAATTTTAATCAAATTTGATACACTTATAGAAGTTTCAAGGTTGCAGTTCTTACAATAGTGCAGAAAATCAATAATATATATATATATATAAAAAGCAAGATGTTTGTGTATGTGTCTGTTTATCTGCCAGTATGTCTGTATTTTTTCAGCCCGTTTATTTTAGTTTTTGCTTCGGGTTTGGCTCTAAGTAGGTATAATTGTAATTCTTAGTCTCAGCTATGATACCATTCACTCAGAGAACTTATTTAGTCTTCAAAATTCAGTTTACGACAAAAAAAAACTTATTTGATATCGATACCAGGAAATCAAAATTTCACTTACATCCATTCATTTTTCTTTCAGTCTACGGTTTCGCTTTAACTGGAAACAACTATGGCATTTTAGTCTTTCATGCCAACGTCCAAAGAGTCTGAGCTCCAGGACCATGAATTAGTTTTAAAGCTTTCATTACACCCGAGCAACACCAGGCTATACTGCTAGTTATTTTGTAAAACTAAGTTGAGATTTTTTTAAACTGAGCTTAACTATTTACCAAAGTCACAACATTTCAACCATTGTGAGCTTCAGCCTTCATCAGGTAATTAGCAGAGAATTCTGAACTGAAAACCTTTATTTAATATATGAGAGTAGACTGTTCCCATTCTACTGCACATGCCTAGGGACATTTTGTCAAGTTCTTAGTTTTTAGTACTTTTTTATAATAAGAGCTGTAGATATTGAAGTGAGCACTTATGTTTAAATTGAAGAATTGGAGTTCTGACATGGTACAACAATATCAGAGACCTGTCATTCTTTCATTTGTCTTAATAAGCCCAACAAAGGAAAATGAATCCTTTAAAGTAAATGAGCTGGAGTGCTGAAAAACAGATTGCAGCAATTTAGCAAACCATTTGACCACCTTATGTTGTGATGACCCTATCATTGACAATATGGGTCTGAATGGTACCCACTTCCTTATGTATCTCCTCTCTTAATAATCTCCATCCTTCTTTGAAGTTTACTGTTGAGAAAGAAGTTAACCACAAACCTGCTTTCTTGGATATATTGGTGCATCAGACACCAACATCTTTTTGTACCTCAGTGTATAAAAAGTCTACTTTTTCAAGATTATATACACACTGGAATTCTTTTTGCCCTAAAAAGTGCAAAACAAACCTTATAAAAACTTTAACACATAGGGCATTAATGATTTGTTCTGAAGAGTTCCTTGATTATGAGATTAGTTTTATGACAATAGTATGCAACAGTAGATATCCACCCACTGTTGTCAATTCGATGATAAGTAACAAGATCGCTGACTTAAGAAAGATTAAGCCAATATTTATAGCTAAATGTCTGGTGCATTTAAGACATCTGTGAATTGAAGAGAAGCGGGGAAAACTTAACTAAGCAAATTTCTTCAGATGTGCAGAAGTGTTATTTTTCTGCCTAGATGCTTGTTTCATTTGGTACTAGATCCGTTCTATCTTCAAGTCATAAAGACACTCTCTACTCTCATCAAATAAATTCTGTAGTTTATAAATATCATTGTGGCTGTGGTGTCAGTTACATAGAAAGAACCACTCAGCGACTTGAGATTAGAATCAAACAGAATGTTCTACTGAAACCCAGGAACAATACCTGGCAAGAAAATGAACTTATCCATAACATTTATTGTTCCTCAATTCGTGAACATCTTATAAATAATAGAAAGTGTGCCATGGAGTTTAATGTGGATTAGTTTTCCATATTGGCCAATTCACATTCACTTTTCCATTTAAAAGTGCTGGAGTCTGTTTACACCGGGTCTTGCAGACCCTTGCTGTGTAAACAACAAGAGTGTTTGCTGGGTTTCTAGTAGTTCATTCCACTTTCCTATCATTGACCATTTTATTTCCTACACCTCTTAGATTTTACATTAAGTTCTCCCAATTAAAAACTTTGAAGGGTGGGAGCAAAACTGGTTGTTTTTCATTTTAAATTTTATTCTCATTATGCCCTGTAATATTAAAAATATTACTTTTAAAGCAATATATATATATATGTGTGTGTATGTGTGTGTGTGTATGTATATGTGTGTGTGTGTATAGTGAAAGAAAAATTCAAATGATTTATCTTCTTGAAGTGTTACACAGACAGAGATCATCTCCTCAGGGTAAATAAATCTACTGAATACATTAACAGATATCACACACGCATACACATATATATTGAGTTCGAGTTTTGTTTAACGGCATATCAACCTCCATGGGTTATTTAATGCCAAAAAGGTAGGGTTTTAAGGTATTTTTTGAATGCTTATAGTAAGAAGGTTGGTTTAGTTAGATTTTAATTTTTTTGTTTTTATTCTTTTTTATTTTAGAAAACTGAAAAGGTCATCTAGTTTTGTATTCAAAAATGTTTTGCTGAGAATTTTTTTTTCTTCAAAAATGTGTTATAGTAATAATTTTTTTCTTCAAAAATGTATTGTTAGTAATATTTTTCCTTCAAAAATGTATATTTTTCTATAAGTCTATTTTTATGTGTACATTTCTATAAAATCTATTTTTATACTTTCATAGTGTTTTGACCCCAGTTTGGCAGTTAACTATTTGCCCATAGCTGGGACCCTAACAGGTGCTACCACTCTGGGTCAGGGTGAACCTGAAAACAATAACAATAATGAAAACAATAGTGGTTCTCTGCTCCTCACAACCTCCCAATCAGACGCCTTTCTGCTAGATGCAGTTTACCGTCAAGCCCAGGACCACACACACACATACATCAATATATATATATATATATATATATTGTTACGTCAGGTAAAAGAATTATGTGAAATAATACAAAACAATGTAATAGTATAAAAGTAGGTGTATTGACAGGAAAGAGAAGTATTTACAAGAGGTGAGGATTAGTAGAATACAGAACAAGGTAATTAGTATACCGTATCGTCATAGAGACATGATAGATTGACAAGTAGAACACTTCCAGTGCAATACTGGAAATGCCCGACTGACTGACTCACTCACTCGACTTCCTTCCTCGAGATATAATCACTACTATTTTATATAGTGATTCAAACAGTCCGTTTCCGTGGAAAGGTGGAGAGTGCCCCAACACACACACACACATATATATAGTATCTCTCTGTCTCTCTCTTTCTAAGAATTGAAAGAGACAAAGAAGGAAAATAGGGAAAGAGTATAAGGAAACAAGAAAATGAAGAAAACAAGAAACAACCACATTTGACATGTACACATACAAACTTGAAAAAGAGAAAAAAGTAAATCAACCTAACACCAATAATAAGAGCACACCAACTGGTGCAGACATTAATTTCATTAAACAGTATAAAGATAATGAAAAATTAAACATAGTATAAAGATAATGAAAAATTATAAAATCAGCAGCCAATTGTTGAAACCTCCTGACAAGTGGACTGAGCAATGACAAAAAGGTTCATCTAGGCAATCCTGGCGTTAAGGTGATGAATATAACATCAATAAGCTAGGTGAGAAATTTTCTTTGTATTAATCTTATAGATACAACAACATGTCTAGAAAACTGGAAGTCAAATGGTAACAATTGGAGAAAAAAGACAAAGAGAAAAAGTTAAGGAGTTAATGTAAATTAAAAAAAAACAAAAAGAAAAATATCACAACATTTTACACATGCATGCAGACAGACACACATACATACACTATGAAAAATAAAAATTACATCAATGAAAAGTGCATATAAAAAAAAATATCAAGTATAAACAGTCAATTGCTGATACCCGTTGAAGAGTGGACAGAGTGAATTTCCAGAGGGTCCATCTCTAAAACTCTGGATGTTGAAGGTAATATCAACACCTAAGTGCTAAACCTTTTACTTGTATTAATTCTAGATAGATATGGTAAGCCAGTATATTCCTAAGGCAGGCTGTATTTGTATTCAAAGTGCTTAATATAAGGAGATAGAGCATTAATAGCAATATGTGTGGTTGCGGGTGGTGATTTCAATAGCCCTTTCTTTAATAAATACATTGTTTAAATTACAGGTTTTAGTTGACATTCCAACTGAAATCTACTCAACAAAAACATCAAGTGATGCTAAATAATAATAAAAATAATAAAATAAAACAACACTTTTCAAACTTTTACAACAGTTCCACAACTTTTTCAAGTGCCCCCGGTAGTGGGGAGAGGCATTTTTATTAATTTTATATTAACATACATATATCGAAGTTGGCATGAATCACCTGAAAGGTAAGTGATAACTATGCATATATTTTATTGATGATGTGGCAATCAATAGCACTAGAAATATGATAAAAGTATCTTACAAATCAATTCAATAAACTGTCACGTATCACTCATGATTTTAAAATATTTATACAAAAAGCAGAAGACAACTTCCTGATGGCTAATTTTTCATAACCAAATAAAATTGTCAGAATATAAAATATTTGAAAATAAAACAAACGGTGCCCAAGTTGTATGAATACAACAGCAATGCTTTTGCCTAAGATAAGTGTTATTTTATGTATTATTTAAATAGATTAAAGAAAATTATCTCAGCTGATTAAGTTCAAGGAATAAGGCTTTTTATAGAAGGAAATGTTATTTTATAGAAATGTGTTGCTTCACTGGAGGATAACACTTTTCAGATATTATATTTTGTCTAATTTAGAAGTCCTGTCTGTGACACTGAAAATAATATTGTTACGTTGTCTTTTCATGCTCAGAGCCAAATAATTGAGAAAAGAAAGAAAATAATGAGAAAGCAAAAAAAAAATTAGGAAAAGAAATAACTACATCCTACATATGTACACATCTGAAATTATTTATAAATGGAACTTTGTCTGTCTGTGCATGTGTGTCCATTACCTGTAGACTCCGAAACGGCTGAACCGATTTTCTTGAAAATTTACACAGTTGTACTATAAGCATCTGCAAGTGTTCTTAGCTAGGTTTTGTGTCAAGGTACCCCAAATAAATATCGAAAATTGATAATTGAAAAAATCCGGTTATAGAAGGAGTGGTCCGATTTTAATCAAATTTGATACACTCATAGACAAAGACATAAGAAACGATATTCAGAAGTTTCAAGGTTTCAGTTCTAACAATAGTGCAGAAAATCAATAATATATATATATAAAAGGCAAAATGTTTGTGTGTGTCTGTTTATCTGCCTGTATGTCAGCATTTTTTTAAGCCCTTTTATTTTAGTTTTTGCTTCGAGTTTGGCTCTAAGTAGGTATAATTGTAGTTCTTAGTCTCAGCCATGATACCATTTACTCAGAGGACTTATTTAGCCTTCAAAATTCAGTTTATGATGAAAAAACTTATTTGATATCGATACCAGGAAATCAAAATTTCACTTACATCCATTCATTTTTCTTTCAGTCTACGGTTTTGCTTTAACTGGAAACAACTATTGCTTTTTAGTCTTTTGCGCCAACATCCAAAGTGTTTGAGCTCCAGGACCATAGATTAGCTTTAAAGCTTTCATTACACCCGAGCAATGTCGGGCTATACTGCTAGTACACACATATATGCACACACAAAAGAAGAAAAAAAATCTACCTAGCATCAATAAAAAAATGCATAATTGTTTTTTTAACTTTATATAAAAATAACCAAAATGAGAAAATTGACAGGCAATTGCTGATACCTCCTGACAAGTGAACTGAATGATTCCACTCAGGTTTGCCTGCAGCATAGCATAATAAAAAACAAAGGCTCCAAACTTAATAAAAACAAAGTTTTATTGTCAAAATGGTTATGTTATTATTGAAAAGAAAGACCAATGTATTTTTCATTGTTTTCAATTTTTAAAATTTTTTTTAACATGTTTGAAATTTTAGTTGGCGGATGTACATTGTGGTGCAGTGGATATCAACTTGGAATGAGAAATCGGGGAGCTGAGTTCGAATTCCAGTTGAATTCATTGCAATCACTTCCGCGCAAATACCCTTGGGAAAGGTATTAATCCATTTATTCTTTCCAGTTTTGGGTTAAATAACAGGACAGATTGGGTTCTATAGCCTTGGCTGCCAACCAGTCTACCACAGAAGGCAATGACAACCCACTGTGGGATAATCTTCTGCCCAGTCAGTCATGTCTCTTTCGAGATATGATCACCCAAGCATGTTTCATGTATGGCACTTAACTGACTGACTGAAATTTTAGTTAAAAATCTGTTGTTTTTTTTTCGACAGCAGAGAACCAGAACTGACTATAGGAATAGTACTGTTAGGTGTACAATATAAATACATTGCTAATGATTTACTACAGAAATGTATTATAAATGATTTTACTATAGAAAAGCACTGTAAGAAAATGTTGCTCTTAATATGTATTGTAAATGCGAAAGATTTAACTATGGAAAAAAAACATTATTAAGAAAAACATTAATGACATAACAAGGCTATTAAATACATAATGAATTGATAATCCAGTCTCCTTTAGTCATTAATTTCTTATTAGCATATGTTAGCTGTGAAAGAAAATGATTATTTGTGAAGCACCTCGTGTTTGCATGACTTTCCTTACTACAAAGTAAATTCACTTCAAGTGTTAAATCAGGGAAAAGTTGAAGACTGTCTAATTGGAAATCAAGTTTTGTGACTTGTCATCTTACAGATTGTTAAATTGGGAACAGCTTAACAAAAGACACAAACTTCAAATGATGACAAAGTAAAATGTGTGTGCATTATAGAAAATGATCAATTATAAAGAAAAGAAAGATTCTGCATGAACAGTGTATCTACAATTGTTAAAAGAACATAACAAGTGTGGCGTAATCAAAATAATTAAAAATAACAATCCAAAAATTAAAAATTTACAATAAAAAAAATAACAATAAAAATAATTAAAAAATAACAAAGTTACAGTATTTACATTATTCAAACTAATGTTGCCATTTGTACAATGTTTCAGCCATCGTACGCTCCGGCCTTCTTCAGGTGCTAGGAATTTCAAACCAAACCATTTATTACAATCACTGGGGCATATCATTATTCCTTGCCTAGAGCTTCTTCTGGTAATCATGAGTTATCTCCCTCTAAGTTACTTGTTCACCACTGGTATTGAACTCACAATTCTTTGGGTCAAGTCACAGGAACTAACCAACGTCTATATCCACTGGGCCATGTGTTCTTAAGAACAACTGAATTTTTGGGACTTATAAACCTTATGTCCAGTAACCTTTTCTAACCAGAGTTCATATTGCAATTTTTGATCTTAATGGTTTTAGTAGTAATTTTAGATGTTAATGATTTTCTCTAGTATTTTTTACCAGAGCTCATATTGCAATTTTGACATTAATGATTTTCTCTGGCACTCAGTATTACTGGTTCCAATATTGTGTTCATCTCTATGCTTGGTCGGCTTAGGAGATTTTGTAGCCTAGCATATGTGCTGATTCCTTAAGTTTACGTAGTTTCCAGTGGCGTTCTCTATCTATTATTTCAACTTTATCCCATAGGGGGCAGTGATCCCCTTTCTCCCTCCATATGCTGTCAGCTATGCTTGATTTTTCTATCTCCCCTCATGTTACGGCTTTGCGACATTCTTTTAGCCTTACCTTAAGGTGGGGGGGGGCTGTTTCTCCTTTATATTTTTTCCACTGCTATATGGAATGACATACACACAGTCCTTAGTCATGTCCTCCTCTGTTGGGTGTCTTACTTGGGAGAGGTACCTGTGAAGGCCGAAGTGTACAACATCCGAAACATACAAATGGTAACAAAAATGAGGACAATAGTCTGAATAATGTCAATACTGTAAATACTATGTCATCTCAAAAATATAGACAACAAAATGTTAATTCAAAAATAACAATTAAAGTTTGTTGTTTTTTTATTTAAAAAAAAAAAAACAATAAAGAAATAACAAAAACACACAAAAATATCAAATGCCAATGGGAAAGATTTGCTAAGAAAGCAAAAACTGTGGAAAACAAATCTTATTTGGATTGATAAATATTTTTGTTTAACTTATAAAGTAGATTAACTTTTTAAAGTATTTATATATCTATATATATAAAAATGGATATGTCTGTCTGTGTCTCTCCATTATAATGAACGCTACTCCTCCAAAACCCTTGGTCTGATTTCAACCAAAATTGAGTCACTTGTTGATTATGATGCAAACCTTTGACGTGCACAAAAATTTTTTGAATCAGTGTACAGGGTTCATCAAAAGTCAATGACAAACATACTTTCGGATGATCTTTTGTGCACTTTTATGCATTTCTTCAAGACAATTCACTCAAACTTAACCAAAATTGAGTCACAGGTAGATCAAGGTCTGATGCCTTGATATGCGAACAAAAATTTCAATTGACACACAGAGTGAGACAAAAATTAATGGAAAATGTTGCATTTTGGAATTGTTTATTTCTCTGAAATGCTTAGTTGTATCCCAACATGAATCGGATCTTTTTTGTAACTTCAACCTTATCATACACCATAACAATTTCACGCTTTCTACAAGGTGCCAACCCCTTCAAAATTGCAGGAACAATGCATCCACTTCTTCTGCATTGCAATGTCATCATATCACAAGCTCTCATAATGACTGCCCTCATTTTTCTAATTGTACTTACATCATTCCCATTTATTAGCAAAATTGCCCAAGCATGAATCCTGTTTTACAAATACAACTAAAACCAATACTTATTTGCATTTTTTAACTTATGTATCACAGTACCTCAAAGACAAAAATTCTGTTTTCATTTGGGCAATTCCAGTTCATCAATGCTTTGCCAACACAAGTCAGAGATATTGAGCAACATGTGGTGTTGAAGGTGTGGTTTAGAAATACAACAGTAATATTTCACATTTTAAAACTCAATTAAATTTTAAAATTAGACATTATTTTAGAAACTGTTGAGAGATAATAATAATAATAATAATAATTATGATGATAATTAATCAGTAAATCTTAAAGGAAAATATTAAAACATAGCATGTAACATAGTGAAACGGAATTTCTTTTTTTTTAGGATGCTCTCTGAAAGGGCAATACAAATGAAGAAGGACTTGTACCTATGTTTTATTGATTATGCATAGGCGTTTGACAAAATATGCCACAAAGAATTGATGGAGATGCTTGGCGGCCACGACATATTTGGGAAAGTCCTAAGAGTAATCAAGAATCTCTACTGGCAGCAAAATACCTGCATACAGACAGGTAACGAATTCAGCAATTATACTAAGATTGAAAGGGGCGTAAGACAAGGAGGCATCTTTTCACCGGATCTATTCAACTTATACAGCAAGACTATTCTGAGAACCACAGACGCTATGCCCGGATTCGCCATCGGCGGCCACAATTTAAACAATATAAGGTACGCAGATGATACAGTGCTGATAGCAGACACAGAAAGGAAACTACAAGATCTTCTACAGAAGGTAGCTGAAGAGAGTGACAAGAAAGGACTACAAATAAACTACAAGAAAACTGAATGCATGGACATCAGCAAAAAGGGTAGCCCAAAATGCCAATTACAGGTGAGGGACTCTAAAATCAAGCAGTTACAGAAATTTGAATACCTAGGAAGTGTTCTAACAGAAGACGGAAAGTGCGACACTGAGATCCGAAGGTGAAATGGCATGGTGAAAGAAGCATTCCAGAAGTTGAGTAAAGTACAGGACAATTTCACTAGACTAAACTATTGCCCGGTTCACACTCCACCCACGTCTACTGAACAGGTGAAGAGGCTCATCCCTTGTTTCCTGTTTAGGATGCGGTTTCCGGTTTTCTCTCTTTTCCAATCTCTTCTATCTTACATAGCCCCCTGCACATCAGTGACGTTACCGCCTTGCTCGGGGTGATATGATTAAAAAAAAAAAAACAAAGATGAGAGTACTGGGTTGCTATGTGATACCAGTTCTTTAATATGGCAGTGAATGTTGGACAATATCTCCAAAGATGAAAGAAAAACTTGAAGCAGCTGAAATGTGTTTCTACAGAAGGATGCTGTGGATATCACGAACCGAGCATGTGAGCAATGACAAGGTTTTAGAAAGAATGGAGATGAAAAGGAAATTAATACTGAGCATCAGGAAGAGACAACTGAAGTTCCTGGGACATGCAATGAGAAAGGAGGGATTGGAGAACCCGTTACTAACAGGCCAGATAGAGGAAAAAAGAAACAGGGGAAAGCAGCAGATAGCATATTTGAAGGACCTGATCAGGTGGATGACGGAATGAGGGTTGCATGGTGCAACAGGAGAAAGCGTGCAAAGAGCCACCAGGGACAGGGACATGTGGAAAGCCATGATCGCCTCCGTCCTGAAAGGACATGGCACATAAAAGAAGAATCCCAGTACTTCATACTGGAGCTTTTTGAATAAACATTTAACCTAGCCATTTCAACATAACCACTAAAAAAAATCTGGCTATACAGCTAGTATAATATATATGTGTGTGTGTGTGTGTGTGTGTTGAGGTATTATAATGTTTAGCAACAAGATTGTTTTTTTTCATTAGTTTTACTGATGAAAGGTATTTTGGCCAGCAGGTGTTTTATTGTAAAGTGCTTGATATTCGGGTGGAGATAGTGTTCATAGGTTTATCACTGTTTGCATTATGTGTGTGTGTGTGTGTGTGTATACAAATGTCTGTAAAGGTCTCTGCTTTCTATGTATAACATCCAGACTATTCCATCAACCATTTCCTGTTATAAATAACAGAATGAGACTATTCCAATTTTTCTTTGTCTCATGGAGCCAATGGTATCGGCAGGTGCACACAATCAGCCTTTTTGAAGTGGATTTCTTCTGCACAAATTGGTTGGTTGAAATTTTTAATGTTATAATTCTTGCATGGAGCATGAGCCTTGGATTGTCTATTTTTTAGTTGCTGTGCATATTTTTGTTACTGACCTTTGCTCTGATAAGGGATAACAAACTGGTTTAGCTGTTTTAAACAAGTGTAGTATTACCAGATTATCAGTGATATATATTTACTAGTTTGAACCCAGAAAAATTTCATAGTTTTCATATTTCAAATTTCTGATGAATCTTAATATTTCATGATTGAATAAGAAAATCATGGTGAGTTCTACAACAATCAAATCTCAGTAGAAATTCCCTTATCTCATTGTTAAATAATTGAGCTTAACAACTTTAACAAAATATTGTAATAACAATGATAAATGAATGCTGGGTACTATTTTAAGTAAGGAGCTGTAAATGAAAAGATTTGAAATTGACAACTTTTTTTCCCATTTCACTGAAACAGAGGTTAAATGCTTCTGTCTTCTTGACATTCTTTCATTTTCTCACTGACACCAACTAGTCTTTCTTTTCCACTTTTTCTATGCAATCAAAATGGAATAGTCCATTATTTATGAGGTATTGGCAGGAGATGTTAAACACTTATGTATTTTCTTTTTTTCATTTTCTCACTAAAATAGTGTCTTTTCCCTTTTTTTCATGCAATCAAAATAATTTCTAAGGTTTTGGTAGAATAGATCAACCTTGTGAATTATCGAAGGAGAAACAAACACTTATAATAGGATTGTTATGCTTTTTCTTTTTTCTTATAAATAGTTTTGTAATATATTTGCTTTTAGTAGTCTGATATAAAAAGAAACTAATTACCAGTTTTCTAGCTATAAGCTTTTGGTTAGCAATAGATTAATTCTTGACAAATGAGAATTTACCTTTTTTTTTTCTGATTTTCAATGCACAGTTTATAGGTTGAGTATGAGAGTTAGCCAGAGTAAAGTTTAGGTAAAAAATGCTAAAATTCAAATTTTAAGCATGAAATGTTTTATATATTTGAAAATAATTATAGCTTAGAAAAACAGTAAATTAACAGTAATGACAATGGGTATCAATAGGAAAAAACAGTAGTACAACAGTTTAAAATGTAATTGACAAACTACAATGATTATTATTATAATTATTTGATTTGATAGCTTCTCTTACTCTTAAATGTTTTCACCAGTAGATAATAGTCATATCTTGGAACCTACTTATAGATTAGAGACAGCACTTCCTTTAGCATATGAGTTGTTCCATGTATTGCTGCTACCTACATACATCCAATAATGTCTGGTATCCCCAGGGTATATTGTTAACCCAAAAGATTTCTGGAAATAGTTCTCAGTATGTCAACTACAAATAATTATGAAAAGGATGCACTGATTTGCTCAGATTAGTATCCTCATCTTGGTTGTTATCAGCTGCTGTGTCTTCTGGATTTTTTTCAAGGGTCTGTTATCATTGATAAATTTCTGCAAATATTAATTTTAAACAGAAACTTCTATTCAGTTTGTAGGATTAGGGTGTTCTTGTTCTATTTTGACTGACTGATTGATATATTTTTTACAGTATATCAACTTTCTATAGGTTATTTAAAGCCAGAAAATATTCTTACATGCTAATTTTTTTTTTTTTGAGATCATGGTTTTAGGGATACTAAGCTTACTAATTAACCCATAGCTGGGAAAGAAGAAGTAGATTCATACCTTTCCCAAGGGTATTTGCACTTACATAAGTGCAAATACCCTTGGGAAAGGTATGAATCTACTTCATGATAAACCTAGTGGGAACTGAAACTCAGATCTCTGATTTACAATTCCGAGCCATTATCCATTGCACTACCTATTTGTCTTTTTTTCTTAATAGTATATTTTTCTCATATTCTCCAACAATCAGTAACCCCCTTACATCTTAGTGGCTTTATTACCTGGTTTGGGGTAAAAAGATATTAAAAAAAAAATATATATATGATCCCACCTAGAGGATAATCTTGTATCAATTAATTCTTCTTTTACTGTCTCTCCCACTGAATCAAACTTTATGACATTTTCATACAACTTCACCAGAGGATGAATTTATATTAAAAAAAAAAACAAAAAAAAAAAAAGAACAGAAAAAACACTTTATTTAGAAAGCGCTGTCAAAATCAGAAAATAAATATCATCTTTTGAAAATATCTAAGAATTCATCGTGCGAACAAGAAAATTAAGCTCCACTATTCATCAGAACAACACAAGTCACCAGAATATGAATCAGTGTTTAATGACATACTTTCAAATACTTCAAGACATACACACTTTTATCTTCTTAGCTATTCCAAGATAAAAGTATTCCTTGCAAAAATCTCATAAGAAAGTTAAAAATTATTATGATATTTTTAACCAAATAAACAATAACAATACCTTACGAAATGGTATATATTACAATCCTTAAAAAAAAAAAAAGGATATTTTTTTTTATGAAACAGTCTTTAACAACTCAAACTGTTTTAAAGAATTATAATATGGTTTCAAATATGAGTGTTGGACAAAAATATAAATCCTATTTATAAATTACAACAGCTTTAAAAGAAAACAAAAACAAAGCATGCCAAAATAAACACAAAAAATTTATGGAGTCAGTCTTTTCATCTATCAACTTCATAAACCTCTTTGAACAGTTGGCCATTGCTATGACAATGTTACTGCCACCTTGCATTTCATTTTCAAGGAAGACAACACTAGCACTATCAGTGTACGTAAGATAACTGCAATGTTGTAGTGATAGTGCAAGGGAGATAAACATAAAATTCATGACAGAGATTACAGACATAAATACCATTAGCATGTTATAAAATCATCTTAAGAATTTGTATACAGTACCAGAGACTGGTATTTGAACAGGTGAGAAGTTCACACACTCGCCATTTATAATGCCTGAAGGGAAACTGACAAGCCAGGAAAATAATGGAAACCTGTCAAATGTAACCAATGATCACTTATTAATGAGTGTTTTGTCCATGGAGTGAAACTCAGATGAAACATGGTTCACTTGATGAACAGCAGATGATAGTTCTGTCTGAGGAAAAGAAGTGAAGGTGAAGACTTTTTTCCTAATCTTTCCACCCAAAGCAAGACAAAAGTTACTTATTAAAAAAGAATATAAAAAAGTTACTTTTTAAGACAGTTACTTATTAAGAAAGAATATAAAATATAAAAAAAGAATATAAAAAAGTTACTATAAAAGAATATAAAAATATAAAAAAGAATATAAAAATATAAAAAAGAATATAAAAATGTTACTTATTAAGACAGTTACTTATTAAGAAAGAATATAAAAAATAAAAAAAAATATAAAAAAGTTACTATAAAAGAATATAAAAATATAAAAAGAATATAAAATATAAAAAAGAATATAAAAATATAAAAAAGAATATAAAAAAGTTACTTATTAAGACAGTTACTTATTAAGAAAGAATGTAAAAAATAAAAAAAGAATATAAAAAAGTTACTATAAAAGAATATAAAAATATAAAAAGAATATAAAATATAAAAAAGAATATAAATATAAAAAAGAATATAAAAATATAAAAAAGAATATAAAAATATAAAAAAGAATATAAAAATATAAAAAAGAATATAAAAATATAAAAAAGAATATAAAAATATAAAAAAGAATATAAAAAAGTTACTTATTAAGACAGTTACTTATTAAGAAAGAATATAAAAAATAAAAAAAGAATATAAAAAAGTTACTATAAAAGAATATAAAAATATAAAAAGAATATAAAATATAAAAAAGAATATAAATATAAAAAAGAATATAAAAATATAAAAAAGAATATAAAAAAGTTACTTATTAAGACAGTTACTTATTAAGAAAGAATATAAAATATAAAAAAAAGAATATAAAAAAGTTACTATAAAAGAATATAAAAATATAAAAAAAAATATAAAAATATAAAAAAAAATATAAAAATATAAAAAAGAATATAAGAATATAAAAAGTTACTTATTAAGAAAGAATATAAAAAAAATACTAAGGAGAGAAAACGATAAAAGAACAAAAATTAAGATGACAGTAGATGATGATTGATATTGATATGCAAAAATGCAAATACAAAGTTGATTAAAAACCAAGAAACCAGAAGACAGTTCCACAATTAAGAAAAGAAGAAACTGTTAGCATAGCAGTTATGGTGATATTTAACCATTTCTATTAAAAATGTTTGACTGACATGTTGGTTTTCAGAAAAAAAAAATCACTTTACTTTAACTGGTTTCAATTTTATAACCACATGGTATTTTATAGACATTGTCAAACAAAAAGCGAAACCAACTAAAAGGAAACAATTTTTTCTAAAACTCCACGTGTAAATAAAACAATTTCAATAATTCCTTGTAAACATACATGTATTATATTTATAACATATAAATGTATAAAAACATTAAGTGTTTTTCCAAATATTATTATTTTCTCACTCCCTCTTTCCATACCCCAGCATCTATGCATCATTCATTCAGCAGTGAATTAGAACATTCTCAGCTATTGAGCGCCCATAGCTCAAAGGAAGAATCACCAACTGACGCTAATTCGGTTGGGTTTCAATCCTGGGTAAAAAGTAATCGGCTGTCTAACTGTACTGATGAGCTGTGATACAGCGAAACAGATCTGTCTGCGGATGACTATATATATGTATATGGCGCAGAGGTAGAACCACTGACTGACGCCACTTTGGTCGGGTTTCAATCCTGGGTTAAAAGCAATCGGAGTCTAACCATACTGATGAGCTGTGATACAGCGAAAAAGATCTGTCTGCGGATGACTATATATATATATATATTGAGATAGAAAATACTATGTAGAAATGTGCTGAAAATTATTTATGGTAATGCACTGAAAGTGATTTTACATCATCAGATACATCCTGAAAGAGCATGACATAGGGAGGAGGAGAGAGAGAGTCTATCCCTCTCTCCTCCCTCTCTTTTTTGTGTATCATTTCCTTTCAGGATGTGTGTGTGTGTCTGTCTGTCTCTCTCTACTATTTGCTTTCTAAAATGTGCATTATCATGATGCGTTTTACCGTTGAATCAGCTACATGTAACCATTAGTTCTAATCTAGCAGTTTTTCCTCACCATTTTCACTTGTGGAACTCTTTTCTGGTTTTTTGCTTCCTCGCCACCAACAATCTTACAAAATTTAAATGCAACTCCAATTGCCATCTTCCTGAATCCTTTTTCTTTTCTTCACTAAAGTCTTCTCATTCTCTCAGTGGCATTATCACCTTGCCTTGTCTGAAATTGTTTTTTTTAATCATTGTTGCACACTTTCTTCTAATGAGTGCTGAGCCAGGGATCGAACCAGGGACCGTTGGATTTCAATCCAAAGCTCTCCCAGCTGGTTTCTTTCTACACCTCTTCGTCTTCCTCCTCTACTTTCCTCCTTCCACCTTTTCACTGTTTCTCTCTGCTTCAGCTTCTCGCCAAGAAATTGACGCCACTGACTACAGGGTGAATTGGTCGGGTTTTTATCTATGACACTCTACCCATAATCCATTTCCTCAGTCTATAAAAATTCCACACTTTGGGGCTCTCTTTTTTCCTTTAGAATGGGCTGAAGGTGGATTATTAAGACAGCGGTGAGTATTTTTTTTTTCTTTTCTATATGATGGCGGTGCTTCTTTCTTTGGATCCGATTACTGCCCCGCACGCCAGACACAAACGAACCCTCTTTTTTCCAGAGCCACCGCTAGTCTCCCTTTCATGTTCACAATCATATCACCCAATCAGTCAGTTAAGTGCCATACATGATACACACTTGGGCGATCATGTCTCGAAAGAGACATGACTGACTGGGCAGAAGATTATCCCGCAGTAGGTTGCCATTACTTTCTGCGGTAGAATGGTTGCCGACCAAGGCTATAGAACCCAATCCATCCTGCTATTTAACCCATAACTGGAAGGAATGGATGGATTAATACCTTTCCCAAGGGTATTTGCGCGTAAGTGAATACAATGGATTCAACTGGAATTGAATCCAATACAAGGCAGTAAAACCATTAAGACAAAAAGGGGTTACTGAGTATGAAAGAATAAGAAAAATAGAGAAATATTATTAAGGAGTGAAAACAATAAAAGCACAATCAAGAAGACAGGAGATAATGATTGACATTGCATTTAAATTTTTGAAGATCAAGTTTGGCTGGAAAGCATGAAGCTGAAAGAGAGTTCCACAAGTGAAAAGTGCAAGAAAAGAAACTGTTAGCATAGAACTTACAGTTACGTCTTGTTAGCTCAACTGTGAACAATCTAGTCAGTTAAGTGCCAAACATAATATACGCTTGGGCAATGATATCTCTTGATCCATGATTGATTGGCATAAGATTAGTAGGTTGTAATTTTTTCCTGCAGTAAACTGGTTACCAACCAAAGCTATAGAACCCAATCTACTCTGCTATTCAACCCATAGCTGGATGGACTCATACTTTTCTAAAAATATTTGCATGTAAGAGAATGCAATGAAATCAACTGGAAATTGAACTCAGCTGTCGAATTTCTCATTCCAAGCTAATACCCATTGCACCACAACATATATCTTGGTACTGAATAATCTAGTACTGCACTTAAATTTATAAAGTCTAGGTACCTTAGAAAAGAGTCCATTCAAGCAATTACCATGAAAGTATTTCTATAAAAGGTACAGAGAAGCTATATTACAAAATTGGCAAAGCGAATAATACTGAGACGCTAGGTTAAAACAAATAATATAGACGAGTAGTTCCCAAACTTTTTTCTGTCATTTCCCCCTTCACCCAGTTCAACCATCCAGATTTCCTCTTCGTGTGTATGAGAAAAAAAGCAATTAAAACACACTGAGATTATTTACTAATTTATTTTTCAAATATACAAATATACTGATAAACTTAATAGTTACAGAGTAAAGTGGATAGAGAGCAGTTTGTAACACCTAAGCATATCCATAGAGAGCGGTTAGTAACAAATAAAAGGACTTTTGTTAGCTCTTCTACTTCAGAATTAAATTAGTGAGAAGGGTGATGTTGCTTCTTGTGCACCAGTGTATAAATATCAGGGTTAGTTTTCACAAGTGCCCAACGTATGAGATTTTTTTATTTAGTAGGTAGTGTTCTCCCAGTTTGGGAATCGCTGATATAAATGATTCTTCTTTGAATTTTATCAAGCCTCTCTAGATATACAGCATTATATATATATATATAGACTATCATCAGTTCTTCTTTATGTGCCGTGTCCTTATGATAGACTTTCACTTGCACCTATCCTTTGTAGCTCTTAACACTTTTCCTCTCGGTATCTCCCCCAAATCCAGCTCTACAATCCACTTGCTCAAGCCCATCAACTATGCCTCATACTGTTTTCCCATGTCTCTTGTTCTCTCTATCTACCCTATGAGTATCAGCTTCTCCAAGCCCTCCTTCTTCATTATATACCCCAGAAACTTCAGTTGTCTCTTCCTGATGTTAAGTATAAGTTTTCTTTTCATTTGCTTCCTCTCTAAAACCTTGAAGCATCCTTCTGTTGCTTCGAGTCTCTTCATCTTTGAGCAGATTGTCCAGTATTATTCAGCGCTATATAAGAGGACAGATGTTATATAAAAGTCCAGTAATCTTATTTGTTTCCAACGAAATCATCCTAGCTCTGCTATTTCATGCTTACTGGAGAGAGAAGAGATGGATTTTTTAGGATACAAAATCCTATATTTTACAACAAATAGCTGACACCCAAACCAGTAAAAAAACATACACATATAAAATCAGATCAGAATTACTAAAAACAAATTTGGGTACAAAATACTAAAAAAAAAAAAAAAAAAAAAAAAAAAAAAATAAGTGATTCTAGTATCAGGTTAGTAAAAAAAAACCAAGTGAACTTTCAATGACCCATATTTGTGGTTCTTGGCACCAAAAAATAAGTTTATGTTTGAAGCTGATCATGATTAAATTAGCTAGGTACCTCTGTAGGGATTGAATAAAAATACAAAATAAAATAAAAAAATACAAAATAAAATAAAAATAAAAATCTCCCAAGAGTCCTCAATTTACACATAAGCAAAAAGAGAGGCCTCCTGGTGCCAAAAATAAACTCTCTCTTTTTCTGTTGGACTTTGACTGATAAAGACGTGTCAACTGTTTGGGAAGGAATTTCCCCAACAAGAGGTTGTTGGAATCAAAAAAATAAAATCAGTGTCCAAACTGTCCCTCTAGTGTCTCTGAATCTTTCCTTTTCTCTTTGCCTATTTATTTCAGCGATGAAAGCTATTCGACAAGTCATGGATGTTTAGGTGAAAGAACCAACCCAGCAGCAACAGCCACACCTCCACTCATTTATAATAACTAACTTTAAAACTGAATTAAAAAAAAGTTTTCTTGAAACTTTTATTTTAGTTTAAATTTAAAGCTAAAAGATTAAATTTATCATTTTCAGTAAGCAAAATAGTCAAATGTATTTTAAACAGAAATTATATTGATTAGAATCCTAAACTTTAACTTTTTTTTTTAATCTTCTAATTTTTTGGCCATTTTTAAGAGATCAACACATTTGTAAACAAAATTAATTTTCGGTTTTAAAAATCTTGCAAAAATAAAATATACAACTGCAACACATTATTTTTGGGAATAAAGTCAAAATGTTTTAAACATAGATTATTTACATTCTCCAATGAGTCCCATGTTTAACTAATAAAACCAATTTTCCCAACAAAATTTAATTTCTTAAAATTGCATGAATTTACGTGAAGTGGGGTAACATGTAAAAAATATTTTTACCAAGATTTTCTTAAAATAATAATTTGAAAAATGATTTCATTTGTGAATAAGTCCTGAATGTTTCATTAAAATCCGACAATTATTTGATTTTTGCATGAATTTCCAAATTAATGTGCTTGTCACCAGATAAAAAAACTGAGTTATGTACGTTTCCATCGTAAATTCTCCTGACAATTTGTTACCTACTAACTAAAATCAAAACAAGAATTTTTACCAAAATTTCGAACGCGTTAGAAAGGATTAAAGTTTTTTTTTTTTAAATAATTAAAAAAATACTTTGATCTTTCCTCTTAATATTTATTTAACAAACATTTTGATGGAAAATGTTCGTTTTTAAGTTTAGGGCCTTTTTTATTCATACTATTCACTGTTTTTTCGGTGATTTAGTGGAGATACCTACATTTATTTACCTTTTTGGTAATGGACCAGCAGTCAGAGACCCCAACACTTTTCTTCAATCTAAATAGACAACAAGATATTTCAGCTGACTCTTCAAAATTAACATATGGTTAGTGAGTTTCCTTCTCTTATCATTCAACGGATTCTTTTCTAAAACAATCACTTTTCATTTAAACAAATGAACTCTTTGAACTTTGAAGGTAAAACTACCATAACAAAAGAGACTAAAAAATACCAATTGTTTATTTATAGTGAATATAAAATATATAATTCTTTTTATTTTTCTAAAAAAAAAAAAATGTTTGCAGTGTTTTTTCTTGGAATTTGTGTTGTATTTGTTAACAAAATACTCAACATTAAATTTCCCTTTTAAATTAATCCGTACAGATTCAAACCTTTTCCAAAAGAAAAACTATGATGAAGTCAATCTAAATTGCCTCGACTAGAATTTGAACTCAGCTTGATGATTTTATTTCTGGCATTGTTATCAAGCAATAGAAACTTCAATAAGGTTAAGCTGAGTAATAGGATTAGAGAACATGAAATCTAGGAGTGGTCACGTGAGTGGTGAATACGAAATAAAAAAAAAACTTTCTTTTTTCAAGGTTTGCAAAGTCGCAGTGTGAAAATCTATTTAGACCAATAAAAAAAAGATTGCAAGTGTGGATGAATTTTCTAACCAATGAAAAGAGTGATTTACAAAAATAACAAATTTAACTTTCAATTACTCATGTCATGTTTCTTCTCGACCAAAAAGGAGTTTACGTTGAGCCGGTCACGTGACTGAACTGGCCTATTTATGAATGTGCTCGGGTGGTCAGAAGTCAGTTGAAGTCAGGAAAACA
This sequence comes from Ascarosepion bandense, assembly GCA_037127315.1. NCBI lineage: Eukaryota > Metazoa > Mollusca > Cephalopoda > Sepiida > Sepiidae > Ascarosepion > Ascarosepion bandense. The sequence continues at coordinate 1,952,440 of JBBBDQ010000124.1, read as the reverse complement.
GGAGAGAAAAAAAAAGCAGTGACTACGCTCCTGAATATCAGCGATTTCACATTTCACATAAATACATTATTAGCCTGTAATGCCTACTGCTGATTGCAAAGACTCTTGCAACGGTTGAAGCTAAGCACCTAAAAATACATTTTTATATTGAATTCCACTGTAATATTTTAATGTGAAAAATAAACTCTTTCAATTTGTTTTAATCATTTTGAAAACCTTGTTTATACGGAATTCAACTTAATACTTTTGTGTGAAAATGAATTTTGGAATTGTACTTAGTGTTTGATATTATAATATGAACATTTTCTCTGTTTATCAAATCTACAAATATTTAATGTGTGATTACTTGTTTTGATATAAGCTACTGACAATTACAACTGCGTCTATTTGTAAATAAATTCATCATTTTGTGTCGCTAAAATATACACACATTTCCTCATCATTACACACTTACTCCTTTCTTAATAGGGTCCTGTTCATTTTCAGTGAAGTAATGCTAATTTCAATGTTTTTTTCTTCTAATGTGAGTACTAGTGCTGAAAATAGTATGGGTACTACTATTATTACTTCATCATCAAGTCATAGTCTAACAAGTAATTATCATAAAAGAGACATCGCACTATGATGAATGCATTTTGGATTTGAGTTTTGTTTAACAGCATATCAACCTATGTGGGTTATTTAATGCCGAAAAGGTAGAGTTTAAAGATATTTTTTTTAATGTTTGGTTATAGTAAGAAAGTTGATTTAGTCAGATTTTGACAAAAAAAAAATTTATTTTTTATTTTAGAAAACTGAAGATGTCTTCTAGTTTTGTATTCAAAAATGCATTGCTAGTAATTTTTTTCCTTCAAAAATGTATGATGGCAATAATTTTTTTTTCCTTCAAAAATGTACGAGGGCAATCAGTCAGTTGAGTGCCATACGTGATACACGCTTGTGCGATCATGTCTCGACAGAGACATGACTGATTGGGCAGAAGATTATCCCGCAGTAGGTTGCCATTGCTTTCTGCGGTAGACTGGTTACCGACCAAGGCTATAGAACCCAATCTGTCCTGCTATTTAACCCATAACTGGAAGGAAGAGACGGATTAATACCTTTTCCAAGGGTATTTGCGCGTAAGTGAATGCAATGAATTCGACTGGAATTTGAACTTGGCTCCCCGATTTCTCGTTCCGAGCCGATATCCAATGCACCACAAACGAGGGCAATAACTTTCTTAAAAAGAAAGTATTGTTGGTAATATTTTTCATTCGAAAGTGTATATTTTTCTATAAAAGTATTTGTATATATATTATATTTCTACAAAAGTATTTTCATATTTTCATAGTGTTTTGACCCCAGTTTGGGGGTTAGCTATTTACCCATAGCTGGGACCCTAACAGGTGCTACCACTCCGGGTCAGAGTGGCCCTGGGAACAAAAACAATTAAGAGGTGGTTTCATGTTCCTCACAACCTCCCAATCAGAGGCCTTGCTGCTGGATGCAGTTTACCGTCATACCCAGGACCGATGAATGAATGGTTAGCTAACTAATCTTGCAGACTATAATAGATGGTAAAAAATAAACACATCAATGAACCTAAGAATGAGAGTCATGTTCTTACATAGCCATGTTAGATCAAAACTCTCATATGAATGAATGTATTGTTATGCATGGTGACAAAATCATTTAGAAATGTTTCCTATCAGCCGTATACAACTGCTTTCTTTGTCTGATCAATGATTAAAAATGCTTTCAAGTGAATGGAACCTGTTGGTCTTGGGGAGGACCATCTCTCATCAACTCTCATAGACTGCCATGACAGAAACACAAAGAACTTTACCAAATAACACCAATGACAAAACTTTCAACACTAAAATAGATAGCACATCTGTAACTCAATGAGAAAACAAGGATATAATCAATATGTTGATCTCCACATGACTACAAACAAAAAGTTAGAAAGGAAATCCCCATTAAAAAGTTACTGAACTGGAGAAACCTGTTTTTCTGAAAAAACTTTTAAGAGAAAGATTTTTTTGGAGTGAACTACTGCAAAGGTCAAAGTGGCTCAGGATTGCTTGCATTTTTTTTTTTTGTAACAAGATAGAAAATGTCTTAACTTGTTATGGTAATTTACCCATGCACACATGAAATCTTACAACTATAAATAAGCAGCAGTTTCTGATTTGTGGTAGAAGTCTATTCCAGCTGAGGCTGGAATTCAAGTCACGTCTCAGTTGCGTATCTGTCCTCGAACAGAATGCGGCTTTGTTGTGTGTCTGTCTGAGAATGGACATGCAGCTAAGGAAAATTACACTGTGGAGTGCCAAACCTCAGGGGGATGTCTCCCCAGGCTTTACTTCTCCCTCAAGAGGGGGCTGAGTTTATTGCCTGGCACCTAAGGCATCTCCAAAGGAAGTTTGGGAATTTTTCAACGGCACTGCCAATAAACTCGCCTAAAAAACTGACCTTGTGTTGCATTTGTTGCATGGTGAGTGCAATAGTAAATACTGAAGTCTGTTCCAGCAGATAGCTATGACAGCTGAACAAACAGTCACACTGGTGATCATTTCACTTTGCATATTTTTGTACAACTGTTCTTTGTTAATATATTTGCTTAACTCTATTCCTTCTTTGTGTCTTTATTTCTGGCCCCTCACAAGGTCACAACAACTTGGCAACAAGGACTCTTGAGGACTCCTAAAGGACTGCATGGAAATTGTCAATATTGATTCAACATTGGACACACAGAATTCTATTGTTTTGTCACACTTTGTTCTATTCAACAGTACTTGGTAATCCAGAAAAGGAAACCGAACAAAAATAAAAGTGTAACTAACTTACGATAAACTTGAACACGAGCCGCTAAACTATGAGAATTCATGCTTTTTTTCAAGAGAGAGAGAGAAAAGCACTCAGGATTCCCTGGGTGAGTAAGAAATTAAAGTTATTCTTTTTTATTCACTTCAATTAATTTTTTTCAGTTTGTTATTTCAAAGGAAAGAAAAGTTTTTCACTTTAATTGTATTCGATTTAATCCTAAAAACAAATTTTTTTAAGTTCCAACTTGAACAGCAAAACCAACGGGAACTTAAATGGCAAGAGCACTAACTTGAGCAGCAAAAAAGAATGGAGTAACTCCAGTTGGATATACAAAAAAAAACAACTTGAAGTTCAATGATAAACTGAGAAAGAACAACTTGAAATTCAAAAGCTAGCTGAAAAAGAATGGCTTCAATTTCAAAAACAAACAGAAATCAGACATCAAAAACTTGAGGAAATTCTACTTCAAACAGCAAAGAAACTTGCTTGAACCAGCAAACAGGGGACAAATTAGTGAAAACGAAAATGCATTCTCGCAAAACATAATTTGGGGCACAATAGACATTTTTACATATTCTCTAGACAAGGATCTAACTTTCACCTCCTATTGTAGAAGATTTGAAGATTTATATGCCACAGATTGAATAAATTGATTGGACTCTAAAAAAGTCCTCCTTCTTCTTTGAAAACTTGGCACCACAGAGCGCACCAAATTTGTGAATTACATTTTACCACATAAAATAAGTGAACTGACATTTACTGAAGCAGTTAAACTTCTTAGAATGTTTTAGTCCCAAAACTTCAGTCTTTCATAAGAGATGGAAGTGCATGAATTTAGCCAGAAAGAATAGCAAAAATTACACTACATTTGTGTCAGTCGTGAACAAGCATTGTGATGATTTCAAACTGTCAGACTTGAGTATGAATAATTTCAAGTGTCTGATATTTTTTCAGGGACTCGTTTCAGCTAAAGACGCTGAAATTAGACATAGAATTCTAAATAAATTGGAAAATGAGCCAAACCTTACTCTCCAACAAATAATGAAAGACTGTCAGAGACTCGTAAGTGTACACCAAAATTAAAAATATCTAGGAATCTGGCATAGCTCTCACATAAGAAAAGTATGTCAAAAGAAAAAGAATTTAATTCTTCCTCAAAATTAAACCAATCACATAAGAAACAAGATAACTTTCTCTGTAAGTCATGTTCCAGTTGTGGGTCACTACATTGGTATAAGGACTGTCCTTACCAGAATAAAAAAGTGCCTAAATTGTAGCTGTGTCAGACACAAGAGCTCACATTGTTGAGCGAGAAAAAAGGTTAATAACAGCATAAAAAACACAGAATTAGATGAACAAGATAGGTTAAACATAATGAAATACATGCAAGTACAGATCTTAAATAAAAATATTTAACTACAGTTGGATTCGGGTTCAGATTTAACAATCATAAAGCTACACACCTAGAAAAAGTAGTGAACACCAACCTTGCTAAAAACTAATAAAATAGCCAGGTCCATGACCGAAGAGAAAATCAAGTTTAAGGGAGAACTTACCACTAATGTAACTTTTCAAGGAAAGACATTAAAACTAAAAACATTTGTACTAAATAATACAGAAAGTTTATTCGGCACTGACTGGATGGAGAAATTTGTGTTGTGGGACATGCCAATTAATTCATTTTGCCAAAAACTTAAAAACCTGACCATTGAGGCAAATAATCTAATAAAAGATTTAAAAGAAATCTTTCAGGAAGTTTTTTCTGGGGGCTTTGGTTGGTGTAATAAGATGACAGTGAAATTCGAGTTAAAAGAGGACATCCAGCCAGTGTTTAAGAAAAACAAAATGTACTTTTCACCTCTTTACCACAAACAAATGAAGAACTCAACAGACTAGAAAGAACCAGTGTCTTGTCAAAAATTGTGTACAGTCAATGGGCTTCACCGACCGTCTATGTGAAGAAGAAGTCATAGGAAATCCAAGTCTGTGCCAATTTTTTTACAGGACTTAATGTGGCACTCAAAGACTGTCATTATTCTCTACCTAGACCTGCAGAAACTTTTGCAAAGCTAAATAGAGGAAAATATTTTTAAAAAACCAACCTCAGTGACACTTATCTTCAAGTACTGGTGCAGGAAGAATGTTCTAAATTGCTCTGTATCAACAGGCATCGTGGGTTGTACAAGTTTGAACATCTATCGTTCAGGGTAAAGGTCATATCAGTCAAAACACAGAACAGCACAAGGAATATGTTCAATAAAGTCTTCTCAAGAATTCAGAAGTATGGGTTCAAATTGAAAGGATCCAAATGCGACTTTTTTTATGGAGAGGATTTTGCAGGCCCATCAGACAGATTCTATTGTCTTATAGTAGTAGATAGTTTCTCTAAGTGGCCCGAAGTACTTAGATGTAGAAATCCTACTGCAGAAGTGACAATCAATTTCCTACACAAACTGTTCACCAGATTTGGGAAAGTGGATTGTTTAGTGTCAGAGAATGGAACACAATTTACATTTGGTCATTTTAAAGATTTTTGTGAGACCTTCCAGATCAATCATATCATGATCGCTCCATATCACCCAAGGTCCAATGGACAGGTCGAGCATTTTGTTGACATGCTAAAAAGAGCTCTGAAGAAAGCGAGGGGTGCACACACAGAAAAAGCCCAACAATAGTTCCTTCAGGTGTATAGAATCACATCCAACAACAGCACAACATCATCATCATTACCCCAGCCAAGGTAATATTCGTGCATAAGATCAGGTCTGTGTTCAACAAGCTACTTCCCAAATAAACAAAATCCAAACAATATGATACCTACAAAATGCTACCAACCCAGACAGAATGATTTTTCTGAATGTTTTGGGGATAATAAATCTTTCTGGGAAATAGGTACAATTGAGAAAAAAAGTAGGAAATATTGTTTACATAATTAAAAGTCCTCAGTTTACTCACAAAAGACATTTAAACCAAATCAGGAAACAACTCTCGGATGATACTGACAGCAGTCCTCCTAAAGAGAAAGAAGTCATGGCTATCATTTATGATACTTTTGACATACTAATTCCACAAACGGCCCTGAAATGTCACTGTTTGAGGAGAAAAAGACAAATGACAGACTTTATCATTGTTAATCCAAACAGAAAATGGGAATACCAGGTGCCGTAAGCATTTAGTGACGGATGTGCATTGTGGTACAGTGGATATCAGCTTGAAAAGAGAAATCGGTGAGCTGAGTTCAAATTCCAGTTGAATACCCTGCATTCACTTAAGCACTGGTACCCTTGGGAAAGGTAATCCATCCCTTCCCTCTAGTTATGAGTTAAATAACAAGGTAGGACTTGGGGACCCTGCCCTTAAAAACAAATCCCAATGAATCTTGGTACTCAAAAAGAAAAAAGTATTACTAGATACAAAACTTATATAAAAAAAAAACAACAATAACTTATTGAAAGAAAAAGGTATTACCATCAATAAATAAATAAAAATTTAGTTGGCAATAAATGACCCGCCAAGGTTGATATGCCATAAAAACAAAACAACCAACCAACCAAACAGAAAAAAGTATTAAGACTTCTGCAGAGTTGATACTTATGAGTGGGGTGTTATGAAATTTTACCCAAGCTCACATGATCTCTTCCAACTATAAAAAACCAGCAGTTTCTACTTTGTGGCAGAAAGTTCTGACAGAAAGTTCCAGCAGAAAGTTCTGACAGCCAGACCAAACAGACACACTAGTGACCTTCTCACTTTGTATATTTTTTGTACTACTGTTCTTTGTTAATATATTTGTTTAACTCTATTCCTTGTTTATGTCTTCATTTTTGGCCTTTAACTAAGTCATGACAAACCTCCAGGACGAAAAACATGATTCGCACATGATTCGCATGTAAACTTGTACAAAATAAAAAAAAGGAAAAAATGGCAGCTTCGAGGCCACACATTTAAAACAGATAAATCTTAGAGTCTGATAGACTCTCATAAGAGTTTCTTTTAACAGATGTAAATTTTGGCTGTCAATGAAGATATTATAAGCAGAAGACATGTGGTGTTGTTCATGGAATGTTTGACTTGAAATGGATTACAGTAACTTATATTACAAGGTAGAAAAAAAAATAACTGCAATTTTACAAACTTTACAATTTTATAAATTTCAACCAATATTAATGTTGTTAAGTCAATGAATGCTAAATGTTTCTTTCTAAAAGGAAATATCTAATGTAACAATCAACATTCACCTTGAAACACTGATTTTCATACAATCACTGAAATTAACAAACATCGAGCCTGGTCAATACCTAGATGGAAATTCCAGATGCTGTAAGCATAAAAAACAGATAATAAGAATTGGACATTAGAGAGCCAAGTTCTGACTCTAGTCAAGTTTGTTAAATTCACTTACATGCAAATACTTTTGATAAAGGTTAATACACTTCTTCTCCGTCTAGTTATATGTTAATTAGTAGAATTTGTATTAATAAATCACTCATGGTTGAGTGATTTATTTTTTGTGGCTTATCAACCCTTTGCAGGTTATTTAAAGGCAATTACATCACTTACAAAATACACCACAGTTTCATCCTTATACCTGATTAAGTTTAATGTTTAGTAACTGCAAATATAGATCTGATCAAATGATGTACAGAAGAGAGGACGGGCAGAAGGCTAACGTAAATGTATTATTAACCATAATTTAAAAATAAAAGCATATTTTACTCGGTACTTTTCCTCTTGAAAGAAACAGAAATTCCATTCATATCCAGCAGTTGCAAACATAATGCTCAGTAACAGTTATTAATATTTTATGAGGCAAACCCATTCAACAGAATTTTTTTTCTCCAATAAACGAACATTAAACAGGAAGATGAAATTCAGCATTTCTGGCCAGAGATGACAGCAGCAACAAAAGGCATACATTTTTATACTGTAATAAACTGGTCTTTACAGGCTTTTTTTTTTTATTTAAATTGTGCAATTATTTGTAACAGATGACAGCATTTTATTAATATTTAAAGAACGGATCCAATGGCATGGCTGATATCACTGAGATAATGTTTCCAGAGGTTAAACATAAGTGACTCAAGCCTTTAGCTAGAAAAATACATATATTTTTTCCATTGGAAGGAAACACATGCTAAATTTACAAACAAAAGAAAAAAGGTTAAAATATCATTTTTTTCTAAAAACATTTTCTTTTTAATCTGTGATAGGTAGATTAGATGAAGGTTAAGTAGTAACAATATATACATTTTTTTTCTCATCATTTCATCTCAAGCAAGGCAGAACTGCCACTAGTGTGCAGGGGGTTACATAAGAGGTGAGCGATGAGAAAGAGGGACAAGTTACAGAAAAGTCAGAGAATGAGTAAGAAAAGGATGAGAATAGAGTGGAAAGGAAGAACATGATACAAGGATTATAATGGAAAGGATGTGAGTCAAGAAGATAAGAGATGGCAATTAACTTTGCATTTAAATTCTTGGGGATTTTAGCTGTCAGGGAAGCAAGTATATAAAATAAAATTCCACAGGCAGGAAGTGAGAGAAAATAAGCCGATAGGGTAAAAGTTGCAGTTACATTTTGATTAGTTATACTGAAAAAGAGTGGAACCAAGCCACTAATTTAGTAGCTCACCTAAATTCTTGCAAAGGGGGCACCAGGGAGTTAAGCTCATCAAAGCAGAAGCCATGAAAGTATTTGTAGAAGAGACAGTGAGAAAGTGGATGGAGTTGAGCTCTCAGGTTGGGATCAATTACATTACAGATTCTTCTTTAGATTTTGTCAAGATACCCAAGATGAATAGCAGGGGCACCCAACTAAATGTGACAGCAGTACGCAATGCATGAGCAGATGGTAGATTTATATATGTGCAAGATGGAGTTAGACGGGAAAAACTCCTTGACCCTACAAAGGGAATCAACCTTCCAAGCAGCAGATTTAGCTATGGATTCAATGTAGTTATTCCACTTGAGGTCAGCTGATAGATTTAGGACAAGAAGGCATAGTGTTTTGTTTTCAGCGAGACTAGTCTGATGCATTATGATCTAGGGAGGGGTATAGGTAGTTGTCTATGGTGGTTAAAGAATATTTCTTATCTCAGTCCACCACAGAGTGGTGGTCTTTTTCAAGATCATTTACATTGTCAGCCTTGGCAGATTTCTTATCAAGGTGGGAATAAATGGTTGTGTCAGCATAACTGCCTACTTGGGGTCTGATTACATCAGGGAGATTGTTGATGAAGATCAGAAAAAAAGTAGGACCTAGAATAGAGCCTTGAGGAACACTCACGTACGTATGATAGTATCTGAAAGCATGCCCATTCAATACTACTTTCATTGTGTAATTTGAAAAAAAAGACTGGATTAGGTCAAACAGTCATCCAGTTATACCATAGCGTAAAAGGCCAGCATGCCACACTGTCAAATGCTTTGGAGATATCTAGTGCAATAGCTCAAGCTTTGCCATTCTTATCAAGAGCCTGGTGTATATATATGGTCGTTAATATATCAGCAGTAGACCTGGTGAAGCGGAAACCATATTTTTATTGGAGAAGAGGCCGTGGGCTGTGAGATGTTGAACCACTTCAGCCTTAATAATAGCCTTAATCACTTTGCAAAAAATTGGTAGGAGGCTGATAGAGGGGTCTGAGAGTTCTCGAGTGTTCTTAAATACAGGAACAACAGAAGAGGACTTCCAGGAAGCAAGAAGCAGAGACAGCAGTTGTAGACTCTAGAAAGAACAGAGGAGAGTTCTGGGGCACATTTCTTCAGGACAATGATTGGGATTCTATCACCTCTGCCCACCTTATGAGGGTCAAGCTTTAAATTATGTTAGAGACCAGTTGAGCCTCAGTTCTAAGTGGAAAGTCAGATACCCCAGACAAATGAAATGTTGAGTTGGTGGAGAATCCGTGTGCAAAACATTCATTCTATTTTCTTAGAATGACAGTCCCTCACTCTCTTTCTCTCTCTCCCTCCCTCACACAATGACATAGATATGATCCTGACAGTAATTGATACAAATTTGTTTGGCAACAGGTCATGTCATGTAAAAGCAATGAGATGACCTGAAATCAGCCAATTATTGTCTCTCTTGCCAAATTCAAAACAACAGTGTGTGGGTATTGGAAAAATATAAAAGGGGTTGGTCAACACATGTAAAGGCGAGTAGAAGAATAAACCCTGGAGAGAGACAGACATATGCGTTATTCATCACCCTGAAAGAAGACTTCTGTTAAAATGTGAAGAAAGATGGACTTGTTAATTATTCACAGAAATACAACTCAGTCATCAGAAAAGACAAAAATATCTGATAAATAAAATAAGTTACAAACATTCAATTTTTCTACCACACAAATACAATGAAGAACATTATTCTGCTATACACAAAAAACATTTAAATACTTCTTACATGATAACACACACACCCAAGATTGTTATTTCAAACATTAACTGATATGTCAAACTTAAAACCAGAACAAAATAATTATTCTAATACCACATCAAAAAATATTTTGGAGTAAAAAAAAAAAAAAAAAAAAAAAAAAAAAAAGAATAATGTAGGCATCCTTCTTAATGTGCTGTTCATATTCATTCATTATATTGTTCTTGCATGTTTATCATCAGTAACTGTAGTTATGTCGTTGTAGTGATGGCCAGCCATGTCTGGTACAAGCCCAATTAACAAACATAGCCTATAATCCCCACAACTTAAGGTTTTATCAGAATTATCAGAAGGTGGATTCATGAAAGAATAAAAGTATACCTTTTGTATGTTTAAATAGAAATTTATTAATAGAACAGAATAACATGAATTGGTAGAAGTTAAACGTTCAATGAGAAATAGTAGTAAGGAGTTAAGGGTATCAAGAATTCGTAGTAGTAACTTGTATGCATGTATGTATGTATGAGTGTAATCATTAAGTAGGAATGTCTTTGAAGTTATTGCTCAGCCTTAAAGGGTTCTGTTTGTTTATCAAGTGTTAGAAGAAGTAGACAGGTGAATAGGAAAAAAAGAAAGAGTTGAGGGGGAAGGATAGAGATAATAATAACGATCACCTGACATTTGTCAAGGGACGTGTTAATATGCTCATCTCCTTCTCTCTGGGGACAGGCAAACTTGACTGTCTTTTATTTTGTTTGTGGGGCTTGAAAAGGTAATTTGGGAATTCACTCCTGGATGTAATTCTGGCCTTTCCATTGGACAACGAACAAACTTTGCATGAAAAGGTCCGTTGTTTCTGAGAATTGAAGATTATCTGAATTTTGTTTTTAGATGTCTCCTAGTTTTCTATTGGCCGAAAAACATTTCGCATCAAGGTGTGAAATTTCACAAGTTTTGTTTTGGATTCACTTTTGCATATGTGCTAAGCAAAGTTTGTAAATTCAAGTCTTTTTAATTTCTAACAAAATCAATGAGTCAGTGCTTAGCATTTGAATTTTAAATCTAGATCTTGTTTTGTTCACTACAGTTAATAAGGCCCCATGTGTATTATAACGCCTGACTTAGAACCCTTCATATCACAAATCATTTCACTTCAAGCAAGGTGGAACTGCCACTAGTGCATAGGAGGCTTACAGTAAGAGAAAAGAATGAATACAGGGTACTGAGGAAAGAATAAAAGATGAATTGGATTAAAGAAGATAAAAGATGACAACAGACATTGTGTTTAAATGTTTGGACAATGTAAGTATCAAAGAAGCAAGTCAACAAAAGGGAGTTCCACAAGCAGGAAGTGTGTGAAAAGAAACTGTTCAAGCAGAAGTGTAGGTTTTTTTTTAAAATCATTTAACCCCACACAAGGAGCTAGTGAGTGAGAATATAAGAAAAATATACTATTAAAAAGAGAGAGGAAAATAACAGAACAAGAATTTAGAGGACAGAAGATGTCGATTTACATAGCATTTAAATTTAGAGGACAGAAGATGTCGATTTACATAGCATTTAAATTTAGAGGACAGAAGATGTCGATTTACATAGCATTTAAATTTAGAGGACAGAAGATGTCGATTTACATAGCATTTAAATTTAGAGGACAGAAGATGTCGATTTACATAGCATTTAAATTTAGAGGACAGAAGATGTCGATTTACATAGCATTTAAATTTAGAGGACAGAAGATGTCGATTTACATAGCATTTAAATTTAGAGGACAGAAGATGTCGATTTACATAGCATTTAAATTTATAGAGGACAGAAGATGTCGATTTACATAGCATTTAAATTTAGAGGACAGAAGATGTCGATTTACATAGCATTTAAATTTAGAGGACAGAAGATGTCGATTTACATAGCATTTAAATTTAGAGGACAGAAGATGTCGATTTACATAGCATTTAAATTTAGAGGACAGAAGATGTCGATTTACATAGCATTTAAATTTAGAGGACAGAAGATGTCGATTTACATAGCATTTAAATTTTTAAAGTTGACTGGAGGGTAAGAAGCTGGAAGAAAGTTCCACAAATGAGAAGTATAGAAGAAACTATGGTAATGTGTAAAGAAACTTGAAGATGGAAAGGAAATCACCAGAGAAACCTGGAATGAAGAAGAAACTGCCACGGCCAAGAATGGACAGCAGATTGATGCCACATCTGACTTTGAAACTACCCTCCTTCTTTTTTCTTTTATGTGCCTTCAGGACATAGATGATCATGGCCTTCCACATCCCTCTATCAGCTGTATCTCTTAAAAAAATTTATCATGGTATTTCTCTCAACCCCTGATTAGCCATTTGCACAAGCTCATCAAGTATGTCATGCATTACTTTTCCCTATCCCTCTTGTGAGTATTAAATTTTCCAAGCTCTCTGTTATGTAGGAAGAAAGTCTCTATACCAACACACGTGATTGAACATGGATCTCCAGGCATCAAGCATAACCAATGAATGAATAGTGCTACTGGAATCATGTGAACATATATATTAAAAATATAAAGCACTCTGACAGAAGTTTGAGTGTATTCTGTGTTGTGTATCAAGAAAGAGATTGTCTTTGAAAATCAGTTAGATTAACAAAATTAATGCAGAATGTAATTAATGACCATCATTCAACCACTCACTCACTCACTCAATCAATCAAACAAAAAACCATATCAAAAGCACAAAATCTATACTATCCTATTTTGGGGCGAGGTTGTCAAAGTTTAACGCAATATCCTGTTGTCTAATCTACATCAAAATCCCACTCTAGGTCAGCTCCTTTTTCTCAACACAGATGCTCAAGATTCACCCACATTTCCTAAATTTTGATGGAGGGAGTCATCTTTTCTGTCCTAATCTTGGCTTTAAGCTGGTGCTTAAAGTTCAAGATTCATTGGTAGAGGTAAACTTCTCCTCTTCATATAATTTCTATTGTTGCATCATCCTTATCACGAGTCTCATAACACCTAGCAAGCCAAAGAATGCATAATGCTCAGCCTTAGTCAATGCTAGTACCACATTGCTAGAAACAAAACTGGCCTCAATATCAGAACTTCAATAAAACTGCACAACCAGATTACAATCATGCAGTGGAAGAATGCATGTTCCAGGGTTTCCACTGACTCAGTGCAGTGAACGCAGTTTGGAGATTTTTCCAAGCTCACTGAACAAAGTCACTTGCCAACCAGAGGGCCTTTCGAATAACCAGCCAGGTGTAATGCCTCATCTTTAGTGAGACATTTCAGCATGGGCACCCAAAACCATATGGAGTGAGACTCCTGCTTCCTAAGACCAAGTTCATCTTAAACGGTGAGAGAGTTGGTGTTGATGAGTGCATTAATCTGAGTGTATGCAGAGATGTGGTTTTAAATGGTGATGGTAGCAGCAATGAAATGTACAGTTGTTTTTTTTTTTTGCTTTGTAGGTGTGTGTGTGTGTGTGTGTGTGTCACTGATTTGGGCAAAGGTGGATGAGCAAAGGTTTCCCTGAATGTTGGGAAAGACAGACCAGGAGATGAAAGTCCTTTTATCTTCCCAAATAGGTTTTCCTTTACAAACTGACTTTTGTCGGCCATGATGGAAAATTTTCCATGTTTTTCTTTATTTTTTTCTACCAAGCATGAAAATATTTTTTTTCAATAAAAAAGAAAGAACAAGCAAAGCTTTAACCAAAATATGACAAAAATAAAAATGGAAACTATTTAAAAGTAAAACGTATAAACAACAAAATTAAGTACAAAACAAAAATAAAATGCTGTTTATACCAGTTAGAAATAAATTTGACCTTAGTAAAAAAAAAGAATACATAAAATAAGAAGAAAAAAAAAAAGAATGGCTAACGTGAAAAATACAAACCAAATGCAGCTGAAGAGTTACACCAAGTAAATAATTAAAAAAAGAAACAACTTAGGAAAAGACAGAAATTAAAATGACTACAAAGTTTGAAATAAACTTGAAAATAAAAATAAGAATGCTGATAAGAAAAATTAAAAGAAAAATAAACAGAAAAAAATGAAAAGGAAGTTTACAAAAAAAAAAAAAGAAAAAGTTTGCTCTAGAGAAAAAAAAAAACTTATAACAAAAAATAGGAAGTGAATAAAAAAGATTAAACAAAAAGTAGCAGCTTGGTGTAACTAAATGTTCCACGGGGGGGGGGGGGGGACCAACTGAGAGCCAAGCAGGAAGAGAAAATAAAATAAAATAAAATAAAAAGAAAAACTAAACAGAAAAATTCACAAGAACAGAGCAATTGATTGAAAAGTTTACAGAAGTCAACAACTTAACATAAACCTAAGACATAATCTTTAGCCTAATCAAAAAGTTGTTTACAAGTATTGGAAGTAAAGCTGTGCATTACTGGTCAAAGAACTCACGTGTACTAACCTGACGTCACAGTAGAAAGTATTATTTATTGTGCAGAAAGATACAAATGTGGCACAAGGCTAAAAGGATGATGGGGGAAGCTGAACAGTTGTTTCACAAGTTAACAGATAAAGTCAAGAACTTAATGTAAACATAAGGCAGGTGTTAGCATAATTCAAAAAGGTGTTTACCAGTAGCAAACATAGAGTGGTGTGTTAATGGCAAAAGAAATCATTAGAACTAACCTTGTGTGATTTTTCTTTTTTTCAGATTAGCAACTAAAATTGCTTCAGGTGAATAAACCCTGTAGATCTTAAGAAGGACAACACTTTATCTGATTTCAAAGACTGCTGACACAGAATCACAAAAAACAAAAAAACAAAAGCCAGATTATTTGAAAACTACCAACAGTCACAACAATTAAAATGATTCGAATAAACATAACAATAACATAATAAAGATGTTCTACACTATTTCAAACAAAAGGTTAGGAAGGAAACCCCCCCCCTCACTACTAGAAAGAGTAATAAAAGCTATTGGACTTGAGAAAGCTATTTTCATGGAAAGTTGTTTCAATTGAAAGATTTGATAAATTTACACTAAATTGACTACTGCAGAAAGTAATGGCAACCTACTACGGGATAATCTTCTGCCCAGTCAGTCATGTCTCTTTCGAGACATGATCGCCCAAGCGTGTATCCCGTATGGTACTTAACTGACTAACACTAAAAGTAGCAATGGCTGCTGATTCAGTGAATGCTGAATGTTTCCTTATAAGGGAGCAGCTAATATTACCATTAGAAATCTAGACAACAGGTACTGCACTTTGATCCAAGCCTGTTGCCAGAAAGTGAAGAAAAATTCAAAACTTAGCATTAATACTAAAAACTTTAAATACTTTGGTATATGGCTCAGTTGTTACAAATCTAGTATAAAAGATCATAGAATAGTCTGCACTCAGGGTAGTTTTGCACAATATTGCAAATTGCCACGAATTGAAAACTTTAACCTAAAAGCCTGAGTTATGTTCTGATCATATCATATCAACAATTTCATATGGACAACATGATTGGTGCCAAACTTGTTCAGAATTCTAAACTATCAGCTATATACAGCTGTTTTCTCAGATCAGTGATTAAAAATGAATTAATGAGGACCATCCTTTTTCAAACCTCATGGACTAGTGACACAGAATCACACAAAGAACTGTATTACATAATATAGAACATCACTTGTGGACTTTCAACAGTAGCAACAACTAAAATGGATAGCACACGTAATGTTATTCTTTTAGTCAATGTGAAATTTCGCTCAGAAGTGTATTTGCATTGCAAGATTGAGAAGAAAAATGAATGTTGTTTTGAGATGCCACTGAATGTAGAATGCAGGTGACAAGCTGAAGTTTGTTTTGACAATCAGGGTCAAAGAAGTGAGTACCTGAAAAATAACAAAATGCACCTGGAGGTGCCATATGTCAGGGAGGTTAGCCTATTTCAGTGAAATCAGACAGCAGCAGTTTTAGCAGTTGAGAACACAGAGACAGATAAGAAATTGGGCTCAGCCTGATGACTGCTGCCTCAATGTGTGTGTGCTGATTCTCTGACTCAACCAACTCCACAGCCAATGTCACTGAAGAAATGAATAAAGATATAGTTTATATTTTTATCTACATATATATAAGTGCTGTTGTTCATCATTTTAGCAGTCAAGAAGATCATTTTGATTTCTAGCTTATCTTCACGGAGGGGTTATATAACAGTAACTCAAACAAAAAAATAAAGGCATAATCAAAAGGTTGAGGTTTAACACTACTTCAAACAAAAGGTTAGAAAGGAAACCTCCATCAGTATGAGAAAGAGTAATAACAGTTAGCAAACTTGAGAAATCAATCTTCTAAAGAAATAGACTAAACTATCGTCCGGTTCACACTCCACCCATGTCTATTGAACGAGTGAAGAGGCTCATCCCTTGTTTCCTGTTTAGGATGTGGTTTCCAGCTTTCCCTTTTCCAATCTTTTACTCTTTTCCATTCTTTTAGTCTTTTTTTTTTTTTCAATTGGAGTAAATAGACTAAACTATCGCCCGGTTCACACTCCACCCACGTCTATTGAACAGGTGAAGAGGCTCATCCCTTGTTTCCTGTTTAGGATGTGGTTTCCAGCTTTCCCTTTTCCAATCTTTTACTCTTTTCCATTCTTTTAGTCTTTTTTTGTTTTTTTCAATTGGAGTAAATAGACTAAACTATCGCCCGGTTCACACTCCACCCACGTCTATTGAACAGGTGAAGAGGCTCATCCCTTGTTTCCTGTTTAGGTTGTGGTTTCCAGTTTTTCTCTTTTCCAATCTTTTCACTCTTACGTAGCCCCCTGCACATCAGTGGCATTGCCGCCTTGCTTGGGGTGATATGATTAAAAAAAAAAACTTGGGGCTCACCTGATGCTGCTGTTTATCAGACTTGAATGCACTCACTGAAGCTTCTCCTAAGAGAATTATTCTACAGGTCAACAGCCAAGTGAATTAGTTGACATACTAATTGTAACCTAAAAGTTGACATACTAATTGTAACCTAAAAGGTTACTGAATGAATAATAACGAAAACAGAGGTTGGAAATAAATAGTAATATTTATAACATCATCAAATACAACACTCTCAAGCTGCTAGACATTAAGAAACATCACTCTTTCAATTGTGTCTAACATTAAATAATGATTGGAACATAACCATTGCTGTCCATAGGTACGTACATAACAGTAATTGAGTTCAATTCCTGGGCCAGGCAGTGTGTCTTGGACTCAATGGAAACAGAGTGAACAAAAACTGAACAGCACTAAAAATAAAAAAATAAGTTATGCCTTGACATGGGCAGTGGACAAGAACAATCTATCCCTGTAGCTTCAGGATTGAGTTTGAAATTGCCTGTAGGTTACACAGATCGATATGCACTTAATGAAAGCCAGAGTGCACAATGATTGAAACAAAGAGGAAGACAATAATCTGAATATGAACAGTAAATTCTGCTGTTTCATTTTTTAATTCCCACATGTATTATAACAACATGGTGTTATTCATATATTATTCATATTTGTACATATATATATATATATATGAAAAAGTATATACAAATTATAATGTATAACAAAAATGTATTTTCATGGTATGCTATATTTATGAATTATCAGGGACAGAACATCAGTAAATATAAAAGTGGAGATTGCGATCAAAACCCAGTGGTGACTGAATTTAATCATGAAACAGATTGTCGCAATTGGGTATTAACCTCAATGTATATTTCATATATATATATATATATATATATATATATATATATATATAGCATAATGATGATCCACATATACTGTCTTAATATGTATAGGAAAAACTACTAAAAAGTTGTAAGTTTAAACATGTATTTTTTTGACAGTATTTATTTATTTCTATTATTATATATATATATTTAATATTTCAGACCGACCTCGGCCTTTCATCAGAAACAAATGATTTTAAAATTTAAACTAGAAGCATCCATCGCGAGAGCATTCGTCGAGAGATGTTTACATCACATGACGTAGAAAGCGATAGAATTTTTTAATATTTGTAAACGTAAACCTATCTCTAACCATACTTTTAAATGTTGTTTTAAAGAAATCGCTTATGGCCAATATCATATTGAAACACCAGTTCTTTTATGAATAGCAATGTTAAGCCTCCTCGGTACCTAGATGGGTGACAGTTTCGGAACATCAGATTCTGTAAGCAAGTCTGTGCAGGTGACATAATGGATAATGGCTTGGAATTTGAAATCTGCAAGCAGAATTCTAATTTCAGTCTGGTTTGTCATATTCATTTATATGTAAATATTTTTGGGAAAAGCATGTATCCACCTCAGCTTCCTCAGCTATGGGTTAATTAGTAAAAATTGTATCTTACAATCTAAAAATATTTTATGGCTTTAAATAACCTGCAAGTGGTTGCTAAACCATAAAAACAAATCAATCAATCACTATCTATATTATATACAGGATATGCTATATATATGATTTATATTGGTTAAACTGTTGTCCTCATTTTTATTGTCATATTCACAACGTTTTGGCTGTGGTTTGCTCCAGCATTCTTCAGGTGATATATATTGGAATTTTGAATTGAATTCTTTATTTAGTTGACTGGGTATAAATTGTTTTAGTTCTATGCCTTTTCTGGATATTTCAGACATGGCTTACTGAAATATAACAATCTACCTCCTTGGACGAAAAGGGTCCAGTTTGAAATTCCAAAATAATTAATCTAAAAAAGACTAGAGCATACAACAACCAAAACATTGTGAATATGACAAAAAAGATGAGAACAACAGTTTGAATAATGTAAATAGTTACAATACCTCACTTCAGAAATAAAGATGGATGTTATAAGATATTCTGTTACTGATTTTTGTGAAGAAAACTGCATCTTTTTAGTTTAAAAGTTCTTTTATTTAGTCAGCCTCAATGGTAAAATGGTTGCTCTCTCAGATTCTACAGCTAAAAAACATGACACCAAAAGACATTTCTGCATCTTTTAGATCTTCAATATTAGCTTGCAACCAATCTTAACCTGAAGAATTTTAAATTTTGGCTTGGAGCCATTTTTCCCAAGGGTTACATCATAAATGGAAGGAAAGTGAAAAATATTGTATTTTACAGTATAAAAGATACATTTTTTTTCTTTCCAAACAATAAAACCATAACCCAGCTTACTACATATGGAGATGAAACACCCTTTCTTTAAAAGTTAATGCATTAAACATTCAGGCCACAAGTAATTCTTGAATATTCCTTTCTAAAATGAAGCAACATGTTTTTTTTTATCTTTATTTGATGCAAAAAAATACACTTATAGTGTGAAACAAAAATAACAAATGAATGATTGTCAGCAAGAGAAAAAGCCTAAGATGCAAGCTACAAATTGGATATGTCAAAATCAAACAAGTACAGAAATTTATACATCTGGGAATTGCAGATTCTTCCTTCTATTCTATCAAGTATGAGAGAAGAGAGAGTTTTGTGTGTGTGAAAATAAGAAAAATACAAGTTTATATTTTTTTCTAGTTTTGTTAGAGTATTTTTAACCACTTTAGCTATTAACAGAATGTTGTTAGTATGGTAGACTTGATATGCTAAAATACATCTAAACTTATTTATAAATGGAACTTTGTCTCTGTGTGTGTGTGTCTGTCCATTACCTATAGACTCAGAAATGGCTGAACCGATTTTCTTGAAAATTTACACAGTTGTACTATAAGCATCTGCGAGTGTTCTTAGCTAGGTTTTGTGTTGAGGTATCCCTGATAAATATTGAAAATTGATAATCAAAAAAATCAGGTTATAGAAGGAGTAGTCCGATTTTAATCAAATTTTATACACTCATAGACAAAGACATAAGAAACGATATTCAGAAGGTTCAAGTTTGCAGTTCTTACAATAGTGCAGAAAATTTGATATCGATACCAGGAAATCAAAATTTGACTTACATCCATTCATTTTTCTTTCAGTCTACGGTTTCACTTTAACTGGAAACAACTATTGCATTTAGTCTTTCGTGCCAACGTCCAAAGAGTCTGACCTCCAGGACCATGGATTAGTTTTAAAGCTTTCATTACACCCAAGCAATGCCAGACTATACTACTAGTTTCACATAAAATCAGTACATATCAAAGTATATAAGCAGTTGAACCAGCTTTGATTAATTAATTTTCATGATGAGTTGAAGTCACAATTATAGGGAGAGAGAAAAATTTAAGTGATTTTGTTAACCAACTAATTATAGCTAGAAGATGAGGTCAGAGTATTTCCAAAACAGCTTAGCTTGTGGGTGGGGTGCTCCTGTTCCATTTGACTGAGGACCTATCAACAATGGTCTGAAGAGAGAAACAAAAACAATCAACTGCCAAAAGGCTTTGGGTAATTTAAACTTATCTATACAAGTAAATAGTGGCTTTCCCACCATGTATAAACCATCATAAAAGCTACAATCGTATAAATTGCAGATACCGTTAATCAAGATGTAAGAAATAATGCATTACAAAACACAGTACATTGGTACTTGTTATGTATAAGATTGTTTAGTCACAGACTATTAAAAGTAAAAATATAACCTGACAACTCAGGGCGTGGCCTGACCAACCCTTCCTGACCCTTTGACCAGTTTGCCCAAGTTGTATTTGTTTTGATTTTGGACCAGTTAAAGTAAGATCGCACATTATCACCTGGCTAGATTAATCCTGACATACTAATGGCTGAATATATTGTTAAGGCTGGACTTACACGATCCACAATACAGAGTATAATCAGTAAACCACTGCAACGTTACGGGCACCAGATATAACATGACTTATAATCTGGGGAGTCAAGTATATTGCTAAGACCAAATTTACGCACTCCTCAGTATGGAATAAAATCAATAGAACACTGCAATACCATGGGTGTAGTTTTTATATATATTTATATATTGATTATATACACAGATACAACAAGCAAGTCAAAGCTGGTGACACTCAACAGTTGGCTGCTATTCAAAAATTACATTCAGTAACAATGTTCTTCGAGTTTGGGTTTACTCAGTTGTCTTTTAGCAGCACATCAGTCCAACCATCTCATTCAAATCACAGGCCTCAAACTAATTTTGTCTTGCATCCTGGTTTTATGAAACAAGCACAAAGCCTTGCTAGTAAAGGGTAGTCACTGGTGGGGGGTTTCAAGTTTACCTCACTGTATAACTCTTACTAGCTCAAAATAAAAACAATATCAGTTCTCCATTTCGACTGAGTCTCTGGGCCCTTCATTAATAAGGAGGAGTGTACTCACTCTCTGTTATTACTTGCCTGTTTGTTTTCAATATTCCAGTAGCATAAGACAAAAAATTCTCACAGTCCAATTTTGATCTAAGGTCACAATATGTCAAAACAGGATGACAATATTATCACTAGAATTGCTTTACTTGGATTCAATTAATTTAGTTACTCTTCCCAACAGAAATAATTGTATTCTCCAACTTTATCAATTTGGTTACTTTTCCTGACAAATATAATTGTATTCTTCAATTTTAGAGAATTTTCTTCTTATCTTTAAACTTAATAAATTCACTTCAGTTTATATTTTTCATCTCATTGAGGAGGAACACAAGTGTGTCGAAAAATTCCAATTTTTTAAATCTTTCTTATCATTCTTCACACTCTTCCTTTATCTTTTAAATAGTAGAGATTTATCATTTTTTGCCATTAGGTTTCCAGTTCCTTCTTTGTCTACTTCAGCTTTACACCTGTAACGTCTCCGCCTAAACTCAGAAATCTTAATTACTATTTACTTTTATTTTTTCCCCCTCAATAGACTATCGTCTAGTTCACACTCCTTCCTCATATTTTGAACAGGAGTAGAGATTTATCCCTTGTTTGTTATTTTAGATTGGGTTTCCAGTTCCTTCCACAGTCTACTTCAGTTCTATACTTCTAATGTCTTCACCTAAACACTGAAATTTTATTTACTTTTTATTTTTCCCCTCAATAGACATAAATAGGTTTTCTATCATCCGGTTCACACTCCTCCCTCGTCTCTTGGACCAGAAAGGAGAGTTTTAAAAATATTATAATTGCTTAGAATAATTATTAATCTGGGATATGTTTCACTCTAACAATTCCTTGGGTTTGACAAACTGAAATTTACACATTGAAAAGTAATAGAAATGTACAATGAATGAAAATCATTGAAATAAAGTCTATGACAAAACTGTCATAAAATCTTTTTATCTTGCCAGTAATTCATTCATCAAGTCATTATATGTCCAACATTTTCTTCATTTAAAAATGGCAATGTTATTGAATTCAGAGTTAGCAGCTTTGAATTAACAAAGAAAAGTCTGTAAAAACTCCCTTTTTTTTTTTAATGAAAGAGAGAGAGAGAGAGCTGATAACAAAATGCCTGGATTTATGTAAAATTGTATCCTTAGAGAAACATCTTTATTTTTAGCATGTGACAAAGAAAGAGTAAATGACAATAACATAGAATGTATAAAGTGAGGGGATTTTCATTTGCAAGTGTTAGTTTGGGTAAAAGAGAGCAATGGTGGGATCTCAAAGAGCTGAATAAAAGTAGAACTGAAAGAGAGTGTGCAAAAGAGGGAGAAGAAAATAAAAGCAAAATAGAGGAAGGGGGAAGAAAAACAAAGGGAAAGAGAAAGATGGGAGGAGGAGAGGGAGAAAAGGTGGATAATAGAGAAGATGGAGGAAAGAACACAAAAGAGAGAGAAAAGAGAAAACCCACTGCAAAAAAAAAAAAAGAAAAAAAAGAGAAAAAAGATCAAAGGTTTTAAGAAAAAAGTTAGAAAAAAGAGAACACAAATGAAAAAAAAAAGACATAAATCTCACAGAAAAGAGAAAGAGATGAAAGAGCTGAAGAATAAGTTAAAAAGAAACAAAAAAAAAGTGTGTGAGAAAATGAAGTAGGAAAGAAAAGAGAAAAATGAACATAAAAAAGTGTAAGGGGATAAAGAAAAATGAAGGTGAGAAGAGGAATGTGAAGTTGGAAGGGGGACAGTAAAATTGCATGTTAAAATGTGAAAATGGCAAAGGGAAAATGAATGTGGGAAAAAGAAAGTTGGGAAGGAAAGTGAAAGTAGAAAATGAAAGAAAAGAAATGGAAAGTGACAGGGAGAAAGTGAAAGTGAAAGTGAAAAAGAAAAAATCCAAGTGGGATGAGAAAAGTGAAAGAGGGAAAAGGGAAACTGAAAGTCGATAGCGAAAAGTACGAAGGGGTAAGTAGAAAATTAAAAATAAGAAACAGAAAGTGAAAAGGAAAAAAAAATGAATGTTTGTTGGGAAAGAGAAAGAGAAAATAGGAAGAAAAAAAATAAATGTGGAAAAGAAAAAGCGAAAGTGGGAAAAGGAAAGAAAAAGCGTAAAATGAAAAGTCAGAATGAAAAAATGAATGTCGGGAAGTGAAAGAGGAAATAAAAGTGGGAAACAATAAAAAAAGGTCAGAAAAGACAAAGTGAAAGAGCAAAAGAAGAAAATTATGAGAAAGGAATGTAGAAGTGGGAAGGTGAAAGTTAAAGTAAAGAAAGATGAAATGAGAAGCAGAAAGGGAAAGTGGGAAAAGAAAGCGAAAGAGTGAAAAGGAAAGTGAGAAATTAAAGTGAAAGAGAGAAGGGAAAGGAAAAATGAATGAAATGAAAGTAAAAGTGAGACAGGGAAAGAGAAAGTGGGAAGGAGAATGTGGGAAACAGAAACGAAAAGGGAAGGTTTGAAAGAGAAAGGAAAAGTGAAAGTCAAAAATACTGAAAAAATTCGAGGCGATTTGTATCAGTAGAAAAGAAGAAAGAGAGAGAGGCACAAGGGTGAAGAGGAGAGTGAGGAAGTAAAAAAAATAGTAAGGGAAAAGGAAAGACTGAGAGAAGAATAAAGATGAGTCAGGGCAATAACAATGAGAATTTTTTAAACACGCTCATTAATATTTTTTCAGAAAAGAAATAATTAATAGAATTCTACAACTTTGTAAAATCTTTTATAAGGCACAACAGAAGATTTTCTGATTACAAGGAAAAGGCATGAATATTCAAGTGGGGTAAACTCAGAAACTGAATGTGTACAAAATGACTGATTATTGGGCTATGTTTTCACTACAGAAGAATTCTCATCAAACAAACAAAATACAAACATCTGCCATTTTATGCTTCTTGACCTTAGTTCAAATTTTTAGAACTTTTATAAAATCAATCAATTTTTTTTTTTTTAAGGGAGAGTGTTACAGAATAGGTCAATTGGTTAGCACATTCATATAGTCAAGTAGACTGTAAATGATTTTATCTGGACCTCATGATCATGGTCATTTGAGGCCCAGATAAAATACTCATGGACTTGCCAAGTGTTACCAGTAAAATTAAGATGTGAAAATTCAAAAACAATCACCTACTGCATATATGTAGGTAAAATAAAAAACAAAATTTTTAAACAAATAAAGATATTTGAGATGAAGTGATATTCATGCAGATGTAGGTAAAATAAAAAACAAAATTTTTAAACAAATAAAGATATGTGAGATGAAGTGATATTCATGCAGAAAATACAGAATTCCAGATAGGGGCTTATATAATCCAGCTGCATTCTAGATAACGAAAAATCACAAGCCATCCACTGACAAGTATTAATTAGTCAGTCCGTTTTCTACAGTTTATTAACCTTTCACAGGTTTATTAAAGCCAGAAAATATTTTTAGGTAGTAAAAACATTTCCTGAGATGATAATGGTTTAGTAATACAAGTTTTACTAATTAACCCATAGCTGGAGTGAGAAATGGATTCATACCTTTCACAAGGTTAATTGCATGTAAGTGAAAATAACTCAGTTCTCTGATTAACAATTGTGATCTATTATCCATTACATTCAAACTTACAGTACCTTGTATTCCAAAGTAGTCACCTATGAAGATACTGACCAAGTTCAATGTTGCTCAATTTCAGAGATCATATGGGAACCAATATTTATCTATATTTCTGAGATGATGTATTTACATTATTCGGACCGTTGTCCTCATCTTCATTGTCATATTAACAACATTTTGGCCAGTGTATGCTCT
The DNA here is from genome assembly GCA_037127315.1 of Ascarosepion bandense. Taxonomy (NCBI): domain Eukaryota; kingdom Metazoa; phylum Mollusca; class Cephalopoda; order Sepiida; family Sepiidae; genus Ascarosepion; species Ascarosepion bandense. The sequence goes on along the minus strand of JBBBDQ010000124.1, from coordinate 1,927,249 downwards.
GACCTTTAGGTGAATGGAATTTGGAACTGAATCCTTTATTTCAATCACTGAGGTAGATTGTTCTCATTCCATAAGTCAAGCCACTTCCATAATCCTCAGTGACATAAGCCAATAGTTTCTTCTCATTCCACTGTCTAAGTCTAGGGATATCTCATCTAGTTATTGCTCAGTTATTGCTCACCATGTTTCCACTGAGTCCAAGTACACTGCCTGGCCTAGGGATTGAACTTATAATTACGATGTCACCAAATTCATGAATCAAGGCTTTACTCCATTAGGCTATTGTCTCTTATGGACACTAAAAGTAAGAACTAGACAAGATACTCCTAGACAAGAGCAGTGGAGTGACAACTTTCTATCTCCATAGATTAAATAAAGGATTCAGTTGAGAATTCGATGATGGTTAACGAGATCAATATACACCTGATGGAAGCATAATGACCAAAACATGGTAGTAAAAGAAATGAGGACAATAATCCAAATGTAAATAAAGTAAATCCCAAAATTTCTAAAGCATTCCAAGGCTTGCAAGATATACATGCTTACCATCTTGAGTTCACCCAAGTTATCTGAGCTCAGAGAACTTGATAAGGATTGAACTCACTCTCAGTAGCGAACAGGACTAGCTCATAAACTACTGCATTATAACTTCTCTAGAGGTCTTTTAGTAATACAATCAAACATTATCTTTTCATTCTTCACAAAAGACAAAATATAAAATGCCAAGTTTGATTCCAATCAGAAAAATAGGTTATTGTTTGAACAGTGGCAGTCAGGTTGAAACATTTAATAAGAGAGAAAAATATAACTGACAAATCCTCTGTTTTTTCTTTCTTTCTTTTTGTTCATAAAATTTGAATTTTAAATTTTAGGCTTTGGTCAGTCAAGGGCATGAAGAATGATCAATAAGGAAAAATCAATTAAAAACATAACCAAAATATCTGTATAAAAAGAACATTTGAATCATGATCCAAATTTAAAAAAAAAATGCTAGTACTGCTGCTTAACACAAGTGTTTTCTTCTTTACTCTCTAAATTTTTAATAGACTTTTTAGTAGGTGTACAGCTACAATTCCAGACCCTAGCCTAACAAAACAAAAAAATGTGACAATCTAAAAGTTCTGTGTTTAATTATTTTAATGACAATACAAATTAGAATGTTTTTGATAGATATTCTTGTGTGTTTATTTATTTGAACACCCAATGAGTTTAATTATCAGGTTGCAGCATCCACTATTAATTTTGTTTTGGGTTTAAAACTGCCATTTTGAATTCTTTATTTAGTTATCATTCTCAGTCATGGTAATAAAATTCTTAAAAATCACTTGTAAGATTTCAAGTTAGCAGACAAAGAACAAAACTTCAAATATTCCAAATTTTGACTTAAATTCATAAAAAAAAAATAAAACAAAAAAGACTATAAAATTTTAATAATAATAGTAATCATAAATCCCTGAATTGCAAACTTTTTTCTTAATAATAATTTTAAAATAACTCAGCACATTTTATTTTAATTATGGTAAATGGAACTTTGGTGATTGCTTTACTTAGTTTAATCCATTGCATATGAAAAATGGCACTTTGGTGGACCTGAAGCAGACTACCACCATGTTTAATTTCTTTGTTTTTCATTTTTTTTTTTACTTAGCAGATTTTATTTTGATTATGGTAAATGGAACTTTGGTGATTGCTTTACTTAGTTTAATCCTGTGCATACGAAAAATGGCACTTTGGCAGACCTGAAACAGACTACCACCAAGTTTAATTTCTTTGTTTTTCATTTTTTTTTACTTTTTTCAGCACAGTCCTATCGATTGTTACTTAAAATTTCTGATTATCAAAAGAAAATTTTGAAAAATTACAATATTTAAACAAATTTGGGGTGAGGGTCAGTTTCTCATACAACATTATAGTAAATCAATCCTCCACTTTCAATCCACTCGCATTGCGGTTGCTTTGATTATGTTAATTTTGTTGTCATTTTTTTTTTACTTTTTACTTTTTTCAGCACAGTTCTATCAATTGTTACTTAAACTTTCCGATTATCAAAAAAATTTGAAAATTTACAATATTTAAACAAATTTGGGGGGGTTAGTTTCTCATACAACGTTATAGTAAATCGATCCTCCATTTTCAATCCACTATAAGGTTGTATGAGAAACTGGTCCCCCCACTAAAATTGTTTAAATATTGAATTTTTTGCAAATTTTTTTGTCATTCGTAAAGTTTAAGGTGTAAAAAATAGTATTGCACTGAAAAAAGTCCCAAAAATTTGATAATGTTACAGGTGCTGGTAATGTCATACTAGTGACTGGTTTCAAAATGGAGGTTTGATTTACTATAACTGACCTCCCCCCACCCCGGAAAATGCTTAAATATTGAAATTTTTCAAAATTTTTTTGTCAATCATAAAGCTATTTGGGTAATTGATAGGACTGCACCGAAAAAAGTAAAAAAAAAAAAAAAAAAAAAAAAATGAAAAACAACGAAATTAAACATGGTGGTAGTCTTCTGTTTAAACAGTTAAAAATTTTACTTTAAAAGGAAGACTATTGTTATATTTTATTATAAAATTATATCTTTGAAAAGGTCAATGCAAGGTCAATACTCATCTCTTAACCACTTGACCCTAGTTCTTTCTTCACCACCCTGACTATCCTTTCCTTTCTCTCCACCTCTGCAACTGTCATCACACCTGTATTCCCTTCCTTCTCTTGCTCCTTTCTAAATGGTTTGTCCCTCTCTTCAACCCAGGAAACTCCCATCAATACTTAGATGTTAGTGGTTTGATTTTGTTTAATGGCATATCATTCATTATGAGTTACTTAATGCTGATATCTAAATATTTTCAAAACAGTTTTATGGCTTCAACATGATAAAATGTATTGTTGGTCATTTTGCTATAAAATTTAATTCAGCTTAAAAAAAGTATTGTTGGTAATTCTACTGTAAATACATATCATTGGTATTTTTTATAAAAATATATTGCTAGTATTTTTATTATAAAAATGTATTTTTATACTTTCATAGTGCTTGTGGTCTCACTATTTGTCTATAACAGAGACCCTCACAGGTATTACCATCTGAGGTCAGGATGAACCTAGGAATAATAGGTGTTAAGAAGAAGTGATTCCATGCTTTTGAAAATCTCCAATTTCTTGATCAAAGGCCTTGCTGCCAAATATAGTTTATTGTTACACCAAGAACTACCCATCAACACTGGAAAGAGCAATAAAATCTACCGGACTTTAGAAATCTGTTTTCCTAAAAAGATATTTTAAGAGAAAGATTTTATAAATTTCAGCTAAAAACAGTACTGGCTGCCCGGTCAATGAATAGAAAATGTTTCCTTATAGGGAAACCATTAATATTACTATCACCATGCTTCTAACATCTCCAACTAAACTCTACTATTACTGGGTCCCTGATTCCTTCTAAAGTCTTTTCCTTCTTTTTCAGTTCCAGAAGCTCCTTGCATCTTAAGAACATTATTGTCTTGCTTGGGGTGAATTTACTAAAAAAAAAAGTTGTTAAATATGATTAATAGTCAGAAAATAGTAATAATTTAGTAGCTATACAAGAATCGATGTTTCAATATGATATGACTGTAAGACCAATCAGTCAGTTAAGTGCCATACGTGATACACGCTTGGGCGATCATGTCTCTTGCGAGACATGACTGACTGGGCAGAAGATTATCCCACAGTAGGTTGCCATTGCTTTCTGCGGTAGACTGGTTGCTGACCAAGGCTATAGAACCCAATCTGTCCTGCTATTTAACCCATAACTGGAAGGAAGAGATGGATTAATACCTTTCCCAAGGGTATTTGCACGTAAGTGAATAGAATGGATTCAACTGGAATTCGAACTCAGCTCCCCGGTTTCTCGTTCTGAGCCGATATCCACTGTACCACAACGCACATCCAAAAGTAAGACCAATACTGAGGGGAAAAACCTTTGTAAATAATAATATAAATAATAATAAACACATTAAAAAATAAATTTTAAAAAAATTTATACCTTTTTATTTAATTATCAATAATGAGTAGAAGTGTTTGATGAGCAGAAGAAATGGCATTAAAACTTGGTTGGAAATTGCTAAGTTTTAGTCATAACTCATCCAGATTCAATCTATTCTTCAGAATTGCATCTGCATGGCTGACACAGCCTTCAACCATGTTTAAACTTGGGAAAGTCTTGTGATCCTTTGTACCCATTCATAGTTGAACAACTGTTATTATTCTAGCAGAATAATTCCCCCCATCCCCAGGCTGATGTTGACCAGAAGTGATTTGCGGAACATTCTGAAGATTTCTGATGGATGGTGTGGCCACCACGTTCACCTGGCATGAATTCAATATTGGATTTATAGGATGTGGCATGGGGAACTGCATTAAATATCGCCAACCTACAAATAATAGGCGACTGTCAACAGCTATTGAGTTAGCATGGCTTGACATCTCTCTGAAAGTCTGAATGTTTTGTACTACAAAATACTTTATACCTTCAACCACATCATTTTTTTTCTTTGGCATTCACATGCATTGAAGTTTAAAGAAAAAAAATTTCAATAATTTAAATTCATGCTGACACAAAAAAAAAACAAATACAAATTTCATACATACTCAAATAACATTTATTAATATCAAATTAACACGCATATAATTTTTTTAAAAATATTTTTAAATCATTTCACCTCAAGCAGGATCGCCACTTGTGCAAAAGGAATTACAGTGAGAGAAAAGACTGAGTTCAGAGGTTTTGAAGAAAGGATGAAGAATGAACAGGATTTAAGAAGATAAAAATACGAATTGATATTACAGTTAAATTTTTGAGATTGTAGCTATCAAGGAAGCAAGTAAATGGAAGGGAGTTCCATAGGTGGAAAGTGCAATAAAAGAAACTGTTTGAGTAGAAGTGGCAGTTAACAACTATTTCAACAGTAAAAGAGTGGGACCTAGATGCCAAACTAGTCAGTCAGTTAAGTGCCATACATGATGCATGCTTTGGGTGATCATGTCTCTTTTGAGACATGACTGGCTGGGCAGAAGATTATCCCGCAGTATGTTGTCATTGCTTTCTGCAGTAGACTGGTTACCAGCCAAGGCTATAGAATCCAATCTGTCTTATTATTTTACCCATAACTGGAGGGAGGAGACGGATTAATACCTTTCCCAAGGGTGTTTGTGCATAATTAAATGCAAAGAATTCAACTGGAATTCGAACTCAGCACCATGCTTAAATTCATGTGGACGAGGCACCAGGGGTGGGGAAAAGCTCATCAGGGATGATGCCCTGAAAATATTTGTAGTAAAGATAAAAAGAAGTCATGTTACATCGGTGAGAAATTTGACTGAAGTTGAGATGCCAAGTCAGGATTGATTACATTGTAGATCCTTCTTTGGATTTTTTTGAGAATCTTGAGATGAATAGCAGGAGCAACTAACCAGATATGACAAAAGTATTCACTGCACATTTAAAAAAAGACTGAAAAACCATACCCCAAGCTGACCCAAGCCTTGTGAGTCGGTAAGGAAAATTTTTTTGAAGTTATTCATGGTTGTGCTAATTCACAAGTCATTGTGACCAAGAGTTTAAGTGTGCTGCTGATCATGTCAGATTACTCTCTCCCCGAAACTGTAACTAAGGTCTGCTCAGTATAAACCACAGGTAAGATCTGTGAAGGTTGAACAAACAGAAATGTGCCAGAGCATGCACCTGCAAGAGTGATTGTCTTGCCACACAAACAGATAGGTGTTTTTGGAAAATGAATAGCTGTCCATTATACAGAGTAGTCTAAAATTATTTTCAAAGAAGTCTAAAAAGGTATTTTGTTGTACTAAAAAATAAGTATTAGGTTCATACAACCATGGATGAAAACGTTATAATTTCTTGTAATTTTAAAAATTGCGCCTTCAAAAATTCCCTGCCACGAAAGCATTAAAAAAAAAAACACCATTACAAAAAAAACCGGTAAAATCAGTTATTGAAAATTGCCTGAAGACACCACTCATGGTAAAAACCTAGGTCATGTAATAACTCATTTACAATTGGAAAATATTCAAAAGTTTTACAATATAATTATACTGAACACTTTTTAATACAAATGTGCACTGGTCTAATTTTATTATGACCAAAAACGAAGCAATGAAACAATCTATATATATATATATATATATATATATATGTGTGTGTGTGTGTGAATAATGATTCAGAGGTATGTAATGTATTTTCCTATTTATACAGTAATTGTTAGTTAAGTAAATAGACTCACCTGTCACTTTCTACTTCATTTGCTTGACATAACAAACAAGAATTAATTGCTACTTGATAACAGCTGATTAATGTTTCCATAAGATTGATCTGATCAAGAGAAAATTAACATTCAAAAAGCAAACTAAAATTCATTCTAAATCACTCATCATCAATAACCAATATCTTTTAATTAATACAATAGCATCCACTGACCTGCATTCTGACTTAAAAAGTTTGACAATGCTCTAAATGAAAAGAAAAAATAAAGCTTCACCCACTGAAAGGTCAAAGGAGTAAAGGAGTAATAAATATAAATTGTATCTACTCATCTACCTTCCTACATAAGGAGTTTGTCAATGCTCCAAAAGTAAAGAAAATATAAAGCTTCACCCATTTTAATTATTCAAAGGAGTAAAAGAGTAATAAATAGTATCTATTGACCTACTTTCCTACAGAAAAAATGTGTCAGTGCTCCAAAAAAAAAAAAAAAAAAAATAGAAAAAAATAATGCTTCATCTATTTTAACTGATCAAAGGGGTAAAGGAGTAATCAAAATCAAGGTAACAAGTCTGTCCATTTTTTTTCTCACCATCTTTCTCCCTTTCTTTTCACTTGACAATCTTAAAGTTCTTCTCTTCACCTTCACACAGCCTTTCCTCTTTTCTTTTGCTTTTCCTGATGTTGTTGTCATATGGAAACTAACTATTGGCTATGTATGTGATGTAGGCCTGAGAAGACCATGTTAAATAAATTCTAATGTTTTGGCCAGTTTGAGAAGTGGGTAAGCTGAGAACTTTCCACAACCTCATCATTTACAGGGTGAGATGGATAAATTGTCATTTAAATGATACAAAAAGGAAAATAATCTCATTTTAACATAACTAATCTAAACTTATTTATAAATGGAACTTTGTCTGTGTGTGTGTCCATTACCTATAGACTCCGAAACAGCTGAACTAATTGTCTTGAAAATTTACACAGTTGTACTATAAGCATCTGTGAGTGTTCTTAGCTAGGTTTTGTGTCGAGGTACTCCCGATAAATTTTGAAAATCGATAATCGAAAAAAATCGAGTTATAGAAGGAGTGGTCCGATTTTAATCAAATTTGATACACTCATAGACAAAGACATAAGAAACGATATTCAGAAGTTTCAAGGTTGCAGTTCTTACAATAGTGCAGAAAATCAATAATATATATAAAAGGCAAAATGTTTGTGTGTGTGTGTGTGTGTGTTTATCTGCCTGTATGTCTATTTTTTCAGCCCTTTTATTTTAGTTTTTGCTTCGGGTTTGGCTCTAAGTAGGTATAATTGTAGTTCTTAGTCTCAGCCATGATACCATTTACTCAGAGGACTTATTTAGCCTTCAAAATTCATTTTATGGCAAAAAAACTAATTTGATATCAATACCAGGAAATCAAAATTTGACTTACATCCATTCATTTTTCTTTCAGTCTACAGTTTCACTTTAACTGGAAACAACTATTGCTTTTTAGTCTTTCATTTCAACATCCAAAGAGTCTGAGCTCCAGGACCATGGATTAGTTTTAAAGTTTTCATTAACCCCACACAATGCCGGGAAAAATATCTTGTAATACTAAAAAGTAAATTATTCAATAAAATCCCCATTGGCTTTAACAACAGCCTCAAGATGACTTTGGAATCTCCAGCAACTGTCCTGTCTTTGTTTAAATAGATGAATGCTGCCATAATCCATGCCTTCAGGTCATCTTTGGTGTTAGAAGGATTTTTGCGGGTCTCTTGCTCAACTGAACCCTCACACATAATAATCAATGTGGGCAGATGTAAAGAGTGATGTGGTTACAGAAATTTTCTGACAGCTATGACTGGGTTCTTCTGCTTGTGTGGCATGGTGTAGAGTTCTGTTGCCAGACATAGGATCTTCGAGCAGCCACCCTCTTGACCCAGCACTACCTCCTCAAGATACTTTATGTAGTCCTCAGTGTTGAGTCCAAAACCTTCACTAATAAATTCAGGAGTTCTTTTCTCATCAAAACAGAGTAAGCTTTTCAAGCTGCCATATTTTCATAATCACCATTAGACTCATCTAACTCTTTCCAAATACTCTGCACTATCCTTAGATTGACACCCAAACACTCTGAAATGTGTGTATTAGAGCTTCCTGCGTGAATGTCGAGCAGAAACATACTGTTTCCAAATTTCTGACAGAATGATTTGTGTCATGGTGCTCTGTTTCTCACAGATGGTGACCAACTGACCCTACTATACTGTGCAGTCAACAAAATCGAAACAAACAACACACATGTGCTAAATTAAAAATATGAAATAGTAACAATTTACCTATCACAACCTGTATATTATTTGCATAGAGGTCTATTCCTTATTAATGAACCATATTGCTTATGGATGTTGTGTAGTTTAAAAGTCTGAGCGTTTTAATAAGAATCAATAGAAATTCTCATAAAAATATGAGTAGATAGGTTTGCCTATCAATCAGTTCACTCTCCTCCCAAATCTTTTGAACTGGAGTAGAGCTTTATCCCTTGCTTCCTGTTGAGAATTGGGCTTAGGTTTCCTTCTAAGTTCTACTTCAACTCTATACATCTCATGTCTCTGCTTTAACTCTAAAAGTTTATTTACTATTTTATTTTTCCACAATAGAAGTAAATAGGTTTGTCTACCACCCAGTATACACTCCTTCCCAATCTTTTGAGCAAGAGGTTTATTTTTTGCTTCCTGTTAAGAAATGGGCTTACCCTTCTCAAAGTCTTTTCATTCTCTTTCACTCCCAGTTACCCAAGGTGTTTTAGTGATATTATTGCCTTGTTTCAAGTGAATTGATTAAAAAAAATAACAACTGAAATATCATTAATTCTATAGTTTGTTAGAATAATAATTGTACTGAGAATCAAGTGCAGTATTATGCCAAAAATAAAAAAAAAATACAAAAGTTATTACTATTTATGAAATATTATAAAGATCTGTAGATCATATGATTTGTTTATTACATTTAATTTATTACGTCTGTAGATCATTTGTTTATTACGTCTGTAGATCATACGATTTGTTTATTACAGTAAAGACAGACAAGCTAATCAAATAGTCCAACTGAATTTTTATACAATCATCAGCAAAAGGTATGTTAAAATAGCTGCCTTTTATTTTATCCATCATTTCTTAAGAGTTAGGCATCTTGGTAAGGAATAACCTGGAGATGGTTATTCGTGTCTGTCTAGCAGAATAACCTAAGAGTGGTTATATGTATGCCTGTTTAGCACAAATTTTCTCTTTCACAATGATTTGAGATTATTCATATTTTTTTAAAATCAAGTGGTAGATATAATAATAATAACATGACCTTTGGATTTTATCAAGAAACTGTAAATTTATAGCAGGAGCATCAGACCAGATGTGGTAGCATGAAAAAATGGTAAACTTATAAATGTGCAAAATAGATTCTGACAAAAAAAAAAATGCCTAGCACAACACAGTGAACAAAATGTCTGAGCTGCAGACCTAGCCAGTTATTCAATACTATTTTTCCACTTCATACCAGTGGAAAATGATAGCCAGAAAAGGTGCAAAGAGCGACTCTCCTGGAGGTTAGCATCAGCCATGCTGATTAAAGGTAAAAAGGAATCTTTTAGATGATTAAAAGAGAACAGTTTCATTTGGAAGGCATTAAAATTAACAAGCCATCCCTTGCCCCAGTTAACCAGATTTTAGGTCACTTTTGAAATCTGATGCCAATTTGACCATATCAAAATGATCAGACTTACTATTAAGGCAGAAGTAAATAGTTGTGTCATAGTATGTATACTGCAATATATATATATATATATATATATATATATATATATATATATATTGATTCAGCTTTGTTGAGACTGTGAAATCATTTGTGTTTGAGTGGTCTAAGACATATCAGATCAATTTATGGTTTCCCCTATGTTGTTAGGGGTTGCAGCTTCAAATCCTGACATCTATTTTCATAACAAAATTTCTCAAAAAATCTTCAGGCCAGTAGAGTTTTATATATATATATATATATATATATATATATATGATATGGACCCGGTATAGTATCATAAAATAATGAGTCAACACAGTGGTAGGTCAAGAACCTATACTACGTCAACAAGAGATACAAAGAGAAAGAGTAATAATAGCTTGGCTACAAGTGACCAACAGACAGACTAGGCTGAGCTGAACTGAAGTTGTACTGGAAACCAGTGTCTCAGTCGCCCCGGCTCTGTTCTTGAGAGTAATTAACTCTCAGTTAATATAGGCAAAGAAGAGTCCATTATTAAGTGGTTAACTCCCCACAACAATATATATATATATATATATATATATATATATATATACATACACTGCTTAATCAAAAACAGAATATCTACTCAAATATGAGTATTTATTAGGAATAATGTTCAAACACAAATTAAATATGTTGATTGTTAATCTGCTTTGTAAATCTACGGAACTTTTCATTATATATATATATATATATATATATATATATATATATATATATAGTAATATTCTTATTATTTATAATAAAAACTTCTTTTTTTTTTTGCTCTACAAGAACTGTCATGTTTCAGTGTAACCTAACACTGAAACACGACAGCTCTTGTGGAGCAAAATAAAATGTTTTTGTGATAAATAATAATAATATTACTACAAATATTGCTCTACTACATATCGAACACTATTAAAAAGTAAATGCTACAAACTGTGGAACATCATTCCATTAATTCTTACTACTACGACTAAGATATATATATATATATATAGAGAGAGAGAGAGAGAGAGACAAGGACAGGGGCTACATATCTGTTTTTGAGGACACCTGTCTGCTCAGGTATATTTGCATTTTTTCTATTGTCCACAAATGTTTATAATGCAATTATGATGATCAGAGCTTAATTACAGTTTCAGGGACAGACTGCATAATCTGACATAATCATCTGTTTGAACAAGGCCAATATCCTCACATCTTTGGTTAGAATCACTTGGAACTGTTCACAAATCATTAACAGTTATGCTAGCACAAAATTACATCTACTCAATTTCACTTACAATGCTTATTTCAGCCAGTGCTTTATTCTCGGAAGCTTTCCAAAAGTATCAAATACTGCAATTGCCTCCACAGGGAGAAAATAATGACAATCAATCATGGTAAGATTCAAACCTAATTCTCATAATCAGAATGCAAACATTCTGAGACAAGTTATTAAAGGGACATGAGAAGAAATAACTATCAGTTGTAAGAAGATAGAATGTATGGTTGTCAGCAAGAGGGAGGAGCTAAGTAAAGGAAAGCAGGAAGAAAAGACTAACCATCAAATGTAAGAAGACAGAATGTATGGTTGTCAGCAAGAGGAACAACTAAAGATGCAAACTATGAATTAAAGATGAAAAACTCCAGTAAGTATGAAAATTTAAATGTCTGGTAATGGTTTTAACTGAGAATAGAAAACATGACACAGAAATCCAAAGTCACACTGCAATGGCAAAAGATGCCTTCCAACAGTGATGCAAAGTATTAAGAAACAGGAAAATTTTGTTAGAAACAAAGAAAAGAAAAATGGAAACAAAAAGATGATTGTGCTTAGAGTCAGAAAGAGACAGTTCTAGGATACATAATGAGGAAAGCGGACTTGGAGAATTTGACACTCACTGAACATACTGAAGAGAGACAGGGGGGAAATGGTAAGTAACTTACCTGACAAATTTGCATAAATGGATGGCAGAACAAGGAGGGTGAGGAATAGTGGAAAGGAAAATCTTACTGAGAGCTATAAAAGATAGGAAGTTGTAGAGAGTCATGATCACCCATGTCCTGAAGAGACATAGCACATAGAAAAATTTATTTAAGTGACTTCTATTGTTGATAATAGCATGAAGACACCTGTTGATAATCCAGTTTTTTTTGTTATTAGTCTGACATGAAATGTAACAAAATGCCTAAAAGGCTTGTCTAAAACAATCTAAATTTATTTATAAATGGAACTTTGTCTGTGTCTGTCCATTACCTATAGACTTCAAAACGGCTGAACTGTTTTTTTTTAAAATTTACACAGTTGTACTATAAGCGTCTGCGAGTGTTTCTAGAGAGGTTTTGTGTCAAGGTACCCCCGATAAATATCAAAAATTGATAATCAAAAAAATCTGGTTATAGAAGGAGTGGTCCGAGTTTAATCAAATTTGATTCGCTCATAGACAAAAACATAAGAAACGATATTTAGAAATTTCAAGGTTGCAGTTCTTACAATAGTGCAGAAAATTGATAATATATATATAAAAGACAAGATGTTTGTGTGTGTGTCTGTTTATCTGCCTGTATGTCTGTATTTTTTTCAGCCGTTTTATTTTAAATTTTGCTTCGGGTTTGGCTCTAAGTAGGTATAATTGCAGTTCTTAGTCTCAGCCATGATACCATTTACTCAGAGGACTTATTTAGCCTTCAAAATTCAGTTTACGACAAAAACAACTTATTTGATATCAATACCAGGAAATCAAAATTTGACTTACATCCATTCATTTTTCTTTCAGTCTACAGTTTCGCTTTAACTGGAAACAACTATTGCTTTTTAGTCTTTCGTGCCAACGTCCAAAGTGTCTGAGCTCCAGGACCATGGATTAGTTTTAAAGCTTTCATTACACCCAGGCAATGTCAGGCTATACTGCTAGTTTTTTAAAAAGTGTGGACATTATTGCAAATAAATCTTTGTATTATAACACAATATGAGATTTCAAGCAGTGTTTTGTTTCTCCTCCCCAGAACCAGTATATGTCAATGAAATCAATTGATGTTGTAAATGTCTGTCAGTTAGTTGGTTGGTTGTTTTGTTTTTATGGCATATCAACCTTGGTGGGTCATTTATTGCCAACTAAATTTTTATATATTTATTGCTGGTAATACCTTTTTCTTTCAACAATTTATTGTTGTTTTTATATAAGTTTTGTGTCCAATAATACTTTTTTCTTTTCGAGTATCAAGATTCATTGGGATTTATTTTCAAGGGCAGGGTCCCCAAGTCCTACCCTTGTTATTTAACCCATAACTGGAGGGAAGGGACAGATTAATACCTTTCCCAAGGGTACTAGCGCTTAAGTGAATGTTGGGTATTCAACTGGAATTCGAACTCGGCTCACCGATTTCTCTTTCCGAGCCGATATCCACTGCACCACTGCGTACATCCATCACTAAATACTTACAGCACCTGGTATTCCCAAGCGATCACCCATCTAAGTACTGACCAGGTTCAACATTGCTTAACTTTGGTGATTGAGCCAGAACCGGTGTATTCAACGTGATAGGCTGTAAGCCACGCCTGTCAGTACAAACCCAAAAGAGGCCCTGAGCTGTATACAAACATATCTGTCAAAGCTAGTCACATTCAGGTTTTCCCTATTAGTAGAACAGCTTCACATATCAAGTGAAGGATTAGTTGGTTATCTGCCAATGAAGACATACAGAAAACACAGTGGCATTGAATTCAAAAACTGGATCATGATGGGCAGGGCACAGACAAGACATTCACAAGGGGACACCACCACACATATGTAGACGTCAAATAACTTACCTTTCAACATGGCTGTCTCCTTTTGTCTCCCTGTAGGAAGGTGAACATTCAAGAGTGTGAGACTCACCTTCCTGATGTTTCCAACTAGCGTCCAGTTGGCAGACAAAAATAAACAGGGTTGTAACTGAATACATGTCCCTATGTGGCCCAAAGACAAATGGTGGATATTGTGCTGAATATTTATGAAGCTCAATGTACAGACTGAAATTATCAACCAATCACTGCTTACAGAATAGATTTGCCTATAACAGAATGGAATCTCCCAGGTTATTATTTAAACCACCTACCAATTTGCCAACTTCTATTCTAGTTAAGTACTGGCTGGTTTTTCCACAAGATCTTTACAATGTATGTGATGAATACAACTGAGACACCAGAAATACAAACGTAAACAATTAAAAATGAATTTGAGAAAATGCTGGGTAACACAGGCAAAGATCCTTTGTAATGCTCTTGGTATACTGCTAATTTCTGCCTCTTCCCAGAAAATGTGCTTGCCTTTATAGAGCCTAAAACTGTAGTGGGCGTGGCGACTAGCAAAGCAACACTTCTCAGATCACCATCTCGACTATCTCATGGAGAAGCTGGCAAATACTTTCTTCTCAATCAGATATTTCAGGGTTTGCACCAGTTCTGTTCTGGCAGGGCAGCAATGTTCTATTTTTCTGCAGAGACGGCATGCTAAAGATTGTCTCTTGGACAGACAATGGCAGGTACCATTATCAATAGTGATTGGCTGCTCTCTCTGCATTTTGGTTCTACTACATCCAGATACAAACCTTTCTGCAACTCATCCAGATCTGGGTCTTTGTCAACTGTCTCATGTCAATAAAAGTGACAGGGAACACCAGCACTCAGCAGGATTAGAATTATCTAAAACAGATCTAAAACAGATCCATTCCATTTCTGCTAACACGATCCCATTGAATCAAACATCTACTGCAAGCGGAAAATCATAAAAGAATATAAACTGAATGAAAATAAAAATCAAGATGACATTAGATTAACAGTTAACAGAAAAAAACATGGAATTGGTGGTTGAAGTTCAAATTCCACTTGAGTTTATTGTTTTTCTCTATAAAAATATGCCTTTTTCCTTCAGCTATTGGTTACACCACAGAGCAGACTGAGCTCTTTGGACCTGGTTGGCAACTAGTCTAGGAGAAAAAATTCTTTCTCCCTGGTTTTGAATTCAATATAAACCACTCAACTTTCTTTCCCCAAAAGATCATGGCAATATAGAAATTACAGATCTTCAAAAGAAAAAGAGACTGTGGAGAGACATAGCCATTAAAGAGAGTAATGATATGTAATAGTACAAAAAAAAAAACAGGTTAAATTTAATGTAAAAATTAGTTTCACTAAGAATCACAATCTTAAAATCTTTAACTTGCAAAACCTGAATTTGACTTTTAATCAATATAAAATTCTAAATTTAGATGTAGTAAAAAAAAAACATTCTTTAATAATCTGGCCGATTTCCGGTTTAGCTTCTGATTCCAATTGTGGAAACCTTAATTCATTTAGACAAGTTTCCTTGAAAAATAACACAGTCCAACAAAATATGCTTTTCTGTTAAATTGCACCAACATATCAAGAAAAAGAAAATAGAGAAATAAAAAGAAAGAAAGAAAGAAAAATGAATGAAAAATAAAGAATGTAGAAAAAATGTATGAAATAGTGAGTGAAGTAAACAAGAGCATGAAACAAAGAGGGTGGGAAAGTAGGAGAGTGACATATTGAGAGAGAGAGAGAGAGAGAGATTGTTTATTGACCAATTTGTTTTTCATAGCTTTTCAACTATTTTATTGAAAGCTGATACATATTTGGCAGGCAGGGTAAAAATTTTTTGGAGATAATGATTTTCAAATACAAGTCCTACTATTTAACCCATAGCTGGAAGAAGAAAAAGGTGGCTTCATACATTTCCCAGGGTTATTTGCACACAAGTGAATTAAACAAATTCAACTGAAATTTGAATTCTGCTCTAATTTTACATTCTGAGATATAATCCATTAGCCCACCCATACATTCAAGCTTACAGCACCTGGTATTCCCAACAAAAAAAAAGATAAAAAGAAAAAAGAAAATAGATAAATCAAAAAAAGACATAAAAAAAAGATGAAAGAATTACAAAGAAAGAGAGATATTCAGGATATCACCTGACACCACCCAAAAGTTCAACAACTCATATCTTTTAATTTTAAAATATTACAGTGACTAACAAAAATATCAGATTTAGAATTCAGCCATATAGGTGAGATATCATTCATTTCAGACAAGCTCCTAAGGATATAGATTATATAAATTCAAATCAGAGGCGACTTTCAGTTGTAAAATACAAAACAACCAGTGCATTGAAATGAAATGCAACAGAAATAAGATGAAAGATAAACTAACCCCAAACCAGTAATAACCTTGCTTCATTAAAGAAATTCAAGTAAATGATTTTTTTTCCTGATAATTATACTAGATACTACTATTGCTGAAATAATTTTTTTTAATCATTTCACTCCAAGCAAGGTGTGAATGCCACTAAGACACAAGGGAATATTGGGAGTGAAAGTAAATATGACTTTAGTGAGAAGAAAGAACAATACAAGAATAGGATTCAAGAACATTGTGAATGACATTGTATTTTAAGTTTTGAAGGTTTTAGTTAGGCGTCAGGGAATCAAGAAATTGGAAGAGAGTTCCATAGGTGAGAAGCATGAGATTTCAACAGTAAAATGATGATAACTAAAAACCAATCTAGTAGTAGACTTAAATTCACACAGTTGAGTTGCAAAAGAAGAGAGCTCATTTATCAATTGCCATGAAAATATTCATAAAAAAGATTGAGAACTGTCATGTCACAGTGATGGGAAAGTGGCTTCTGTTGAGAGGCCTAATCAATAACCCTAGTTATTATTATTATTATGTCATTTTTTCATCATATTTCGATTTCTGCTTTGGTCTCACTACCAACCAAGTCTGCGGGGAGACCTAAGGCAGGTCGTGGCGTGTTGTTATGACTCCATTTCATGTTTTTCTATCTTCCCTATCATCCCTAGCATTACATAGATAAAGTTTTCCTTAGTGTGTGGGCTGTACTTAATAAGACAATTTTTTGTAAATCTCTTAAGCTGGGGTTTCCAGGGATTCTTTCAATGTGTTGTTTTGTTCCATTTTTTATCATTCCAAGTGCACCTACTATCACTGGCACAACTCTTGTTTTCAATTTCCACATTTTTTCTATTTCAATTTCCAGGTCTTTATATTTTGACAGTTTTTCAAATTCCTTGATTGCTATGTTATTATTATTATTATTATTATTATTATTATTATTCATTGGATGTTGTGTAAAACATACAGGTTTGAATACACTAACAATTATTATGAACATGGGATCATAAGAAGGTAGCTGGTAAAGAAGAAGATGATCCAAGTGGATTTGAAGTACAGTTGTTTTGTTGACATGGAATATAATTACAAAGAAGAGGAAAGCGCTGGTGAAGAAAAAAATTCTGTGTGATATTATTAGTGACAGTGACATCTTTAGTGTACAATAAACCAGAGTTAAACTTGCTAGACAAACAAAAAAATGATTTGTTACCTGATGGAACATATTCAATTCATTCAACATGAGAATAGAATGCAAAGAAAAGATCAATGATTTAAAATATGAAATTCTGAGTTTGGGAAAGGTAAGAAAGAAAAACTTACAGTACCAGTGATCATTAGAGCACTGGAGTGTTGTAAAAAAAAAATATGGAAAAAATGTATCAGATTGATATTTGGAAATAGAGACATTACAAAAAGCTTGGCTACTCAGAATAGGTAGTCATCTTGAAAAGATTGGATACAGGCTGTTGATGAAAAGAACAAATGCTTGTTTCATTTTCTTAAGTCACAAGTGGTGACCTGAAGAGAAACATCTTATCAGCAATCAACATTATATGATGTGCTGAAATAAAATAATTGCAAAATTTTATGTTCAAACTTCAAGGATATTAAGTAGATTTCAATTTTTTTTAAAGAGATTAAATTTAATTACCAAATAGAAATTAAAGACCTCTTAGCTCATCAAAGACATTGTATAAATTATAACAAAAAAAAAAAACAAGTATTTAACAAAAACATTCAAGATTTAGAAAGTTAAATATAAATTGATGATTGAATTTAAAAAAAGGAAAAAAGAAATAAAATAAATTGTAAACATGTAAAGTGATATAGAAAGAAAAAAAACAGAAAATGAAACCATTTATGACATGCTTAGAAGTTGATTTTAGCAATCAGAGAATATCAAGTTGCAGTAAATCAAGCAGCTATAGGGCTTATGTCCATTCTTTAAAATGGTAAACCTGTAGGCTGATGCTCAAATGTCAGTTTCTTCAGCAAAGGTGGATGTGGGTTCAAATCCTGCTGAAGTGTATATTCTTATTAAGTTTTCTCAAGCACATACCAATAGACATAATACATACTATTTAAAAAACAGAGCATCTATTTCAAACATGTGTAATAAATTCTGGATTTATAACCATGTGTTCAGCTCTCTATTTTTATTTTATATAATTTTATATAAATTAAAGAATTTTTTTAATTATTATTATCCTCTTCATTTTTAAGAGTTTGTAATTTTTTCCAATATATATATATATATATATATATATATATATATATATATATCCTGTGTATTTAGGCAGAGAATGTGCTTTAAAGCAAATGTTATTAAAGACCACAGACATTTTGTGTCAATTAATGTTATTGATCAATTTTTCAAAATTATGAATAATCCTTCTCAAATAAGGAGGAAATTCTGTCAGAAATTGTCCAAAATGTATTTTGGAAGAAGTTGTTGACTAAGTTTTCATCAGCATATGTAGAGACAAAAGGTGAGTTTCATACAACTGGTGAGTTTAGTGACATGGTGAAATGTGTCTTGTGACATCTTCTTTATCAGCCTATGGTTCATGGGAACTATAGACAGTTTCCTTTGCCTTCTGGTCAGCTGAAATGTTTAAAACTGTGGTTGATTGATGAATTGGTTTCTTTGACTTCCAACCTGTTTTGCCCCAAGTTGTGATTAATTTGATCGCAGTCAGGCCAAGACTCATCATCAGTATCCCGCCTTGGACTGGTCTGAATAGAGTGAAGACATACACTAATAAAAAATAATTACTAAGGAAAATGAAGGAGAAAAAAAATATCAGAGTTTATCTCAAGTATAATATACAGTAGTTTTGTTAGTAGTGGTTCACGTGCAGTTTTGTCAATCTAAATTGTCTCCAAATTGAACACAACATTTGGTTAAAATGGTAAAGGTTGTCTTGTGTATGCAAAAAAGTTTGTTTAGTTGATTTTGGTAAAAAAATAAAGATAAAAATGGGCAATCTCCCATTTTTATCTTCAAGTCTTCTGTCAAAAGTCTCTATCCGATCTTTCGGTTCAATCTCTGATCATGCTCTTAATTTGTTTCACTCATTTACTTTTATTGGTGTCTGCCAAAATCTGGAGTCGGGGTATGTGGTAGTTGGGGAATTGGTATTTTCCCCACCTAACATCTTCACTGCCTTTAATCTTGGGAAAAAAATATTATTTTCTAAACTCAGTGGTATCTCCTCTCTTACGTAAAAGTTGCAGGCAACACTCCTCCCACAATCTCATCTTCCTTCCACAGTGGTCTACCTGTGCTTATAGCCCCTTTGTGGCTGCAGGTAAGTCCTCCCACTTTGCCTTTACTGCTCTTTTTAAAAAAATAAACAACTATCATTCACCCAAGCCCTTTCTTTTCTGGTGTGAAATTTGAGTGCATTGACTTAGCTTTCTCAGCACGATATCATTCAGGAAATTGTTGAAATCTCACAATTTGTTTTTACTAAAACAAAGTTATCAGCTGAAATTTTTTTTTCTTCATCTGGTGTTGGATAGTGAACACCAGATTTTTCCTTAAGTAACCTTTTCACCTCTTAACTAGCACTTAGGGTTTTTACAGTTTTATCAACCAACTGTCAACACCTCCATGGTAACAAATTAGACGTTGCCCACTGGCAGACATCTGGCTTGTCTTCATAATTTTCAATCTCTGAGAACAACTGATGTCATTCTGTATATCTTTTAACCCTTTTCATGAAAAGTTTATCAGTATATTTTTACTTATATTCAAATTAAAAATTATTATTAATTACCAGCAACCAAAGAGTGTCACATTGTAACAAAGGCAAGAGATGACATGTGTGTATATGTCTATTTTATGTATTAATTTTTGATTTTTACTTTTTTTATATACATTTAATGTTCTGGATTCTTGAATTAAAAGTGTTTTTGTAGTATAAGTATTATTACAGAGTCATAAGTCTGTTTTTAGTGTTTGATTTCACTAGTATTTTGGATTTGTTTCTGAATAACTATCTGATGTTAGTATAATTTTATTGCTGCTTTGTAATGTGTTGTTTGATGACACTATGGTCTGACAGGTTGCAGATAAGTTTCCATGAGACTGGTTGTAGTGAATCCTATATAAGATGTTTTTTAGTTATAGAGAAACATTCTCCAAGTAAACAGGTTTGCTCATACAGAATATTGGTCTTATAAAACAGTTTGAAAGTTTGGGATATATTTTTATAATTAAATTGATAGTTTTTAATGTTTTTGTGGTAAATAATGAATCTTATGTATTTGTTTTTAGCAACTGATTTTATATATATGTACGCATGATGTTTTTTATTGCTGTTATATTTATCCATATACAGTCCTGCTTTGCTGTATCACAGCTCATAGGTACAGCTAGACACTTGACTGCTTCCAGCCAGAATTGAAACTTAACAGATTTGACATCAGTCTAGTGTTCTACCTCTAAGCTATCAGTGCAATACAGAGAAAGGGAGACTTTAGCATGTTATATACACAATGTAAACAAATGCCAGTAACTAAGAGTTCAATTTATAGCTGAAGAACAACACACACACACACACACAAACAATAATAATTTAAGTGGTTAACAGTAATGAAAGTGCATTCCACAGTTAGATATTTACTTTTAGAAAGTGCTCAATACAGAAGTAGAGCATAAATAGTTATTCTTACTATAATAATACCATACTGCAACACAATAGCTATAAAGTTTCAGTGTTTAATACACCATCATCAGGTGGTGGAATGCAGTTAATTTAGTTAGTAGAATTATAGATCATCACGAGACCATCGTCTCTATACAACCCAATACCTACCATCAGTCTTCATCAGACTGATTGTTTAGTGTCCTCATCCATATCGATGAACAGAGAACAAAGTCTAATTCTGAAGAATTATTTGACATTGCCATGGGAGCACTGGATTCTACAGAATCATGAAATCTTGTAGGTCTTTTTATTTTGCACAATCTCACTGCACATTGCGATGTTGATATAGCAAATATTGGGTTGTATTAGTTCATTTCGTCTTATCTATTTTGTTTTTTTTTTATATCAACAAAACCCTTTAAGATAATTTTTTTATTTTTTTTATAATTCTTACTTTTTATTTTTTTCAACTCTTCGCTTCTAATACATCAGCTACTGTCTTATTCCCTTCCTCTTTAAATTTTTGGCATGTCTAGTCTTCTGTGGAGACATTTCAATACAATCTTTTTGTATGGGTCTTCATACACAATTTAAAATATAATAACCACCCACCCCACGATAATCATCTAATTTGATGGCCTTTTTTATTTTTAGTTTAATTTTATTTTTTTAAATCTCCTTATCAATGTATATATAATTAAGTAAATAAACCACATTTCACTGCCTAATGATGGGGTCAGTTGAAGCGTGCTATTATAATAATAACTAGCAGTATAGCCTAGCATTGCTTGGGTGTAATGAAAGATTTAAAATTAATCCATGGTCCTGGAGCTCAGATTCTTTGGATGTTGGCATGAAAGACTAAAAAGCAATAGTTGTTTCCAGTTAAAGTGAAACCGTAGACTGAAAGAAAAATGAATGGATGTAAGTCAAATTTTGATTTCCTGGTATTGATATCAAATAAGTTTTTTTCATCATAAACTAAATTTTGAAGGCTAAATAAGTCCTCTGAGTAAATGGTATCATGGCTCAGACTAAGAACTACAACTATACCAACTTAGAGCCAAACCTGAAGCAAAAACTAAAATAAAAGGGCTGAAAAAAAAAAAATACAGACATACAGGCAGATAAACAGACACACATCCAAACATCTTGTCTTTTATATATATATATATTATCGATTTTCTGCACTATTGTAAGAGATGCAACCTTGAAACTTCTGAATATCGTTTCTTATGTCTTTGTCTATGAGTGTATCAAATTTGATTAAAATCGGTCCACTCCTTCTATAACCCAATTTTTTCACTTATCAATTTTTTATATTTATCGGGGGTACCTTGACACAAAACCTAGCTAAGAACACTCACAGACGCTTATAGTACAACTGTGTAAATTTTCAAGAAAATCGCTTCAGCTGTTTCAGAGTCGATAGGTAATTGGACACACACACACATACACACAAAGTTCCATTCATAAATAAGTTTAGATAATAAAGTCAACACCCAGCAGTGACAGTCTGTTTTATGCTTAAAAACAATCTTAGATGGCCTGAAAATTTAAACATGAAACATTTCATATTATTTTTAAAATTTATTGCCAACTGGATAATTCTAAATTAAAATAGAATGGTTCTTTTGTCAGTATTACTTTGCAAAATTTCACAAGGCAGCCAGGAAGCCTTTGCTCTGGCTACCCAATAAGAAGAGACTAGTATGGGGAAGAGAGCACAAAAACTGGACACCAGAACAGTTCATTTGATGCACATGTTAATGTGCAGTATTAACAAAAGAACTATTTTATTTTCATTTAGAATTATCCACTTGGCAATAAATTCTAAAAATAGTATGAAATACATAATTTCTGCTAAAAAAACCAGTGTGGCCTAATAATTATGGCCAGTAGTGTACAACTATATTATATTCAATCACCATGTATTCATGTGTATACATTTTCATGCATGTATATTAAATGGTGCAAACACATGTACATCATTTACACACAAAATAGGCATATATGCATATTGTTGAAACCCTGAAAAGTTACTGTGTGAGTAATCACCGAAACGGAGATTGGGAATAATAGTATATCAACAAGTATAAGACTCACATGCTGTGTGAAGTAGATACACTGCTAGTCAGTATAATCATTCTCCTCTACTTCAATAGTGTCTATGTATTTCAGAGGATAGGAACATGCCATTTTTGTATATTCTTCTTCTATGTGCCCTGTCCTTTCAGGACATAAGCGATCATGGCTTTCCAAATCTCCCTGTCTCTAGTGGCTCTTAGCACACTTTCTCCTGTCACACCACGCAACCCTTGTTCTGTCATCCACCTGATCAGGTCCTTCAAATATGTTATCCGCTGCTTTTCCCTGTCTCTTTTCCTCTCTATCTGGCCTGTTAGTATCAGGTTCTCCAAGCCCTCCTTCCTCATTGCATATCCTAAAAACTTTAGCTGTCTCTTACTGATGCTCAGTATTAATTTCCTTTTCATTTCCCTCCTTTCCAAAACCTCATAGGTGGGTATAAAACACATATATATTACTTTTACACATACATATTCATACACAGACAAAATATGACAGGCAGAGTATCACCTCTCTTTTTATGATATGGATTGCTGAGATAATTTTGCTAATTTCAAAGATGATGACCAGAGTTCAACAGCATCTGCACTGCCTTGTTGGTGATGAATTGTTTTCTTCCCTTTAACTCCTTTTCCACAGATGAAACATTACTAGCCTCTCCCTACTCTATTGCTGTTTTCTTGGAAGTTGTCCAAGCAAACTATATTCTTAGGTTCCACAGTTTCACTAGTTCAGACTTTCACAGCTAGGATTTGCCATGCTACATTAATCAATGTGACTCATCCTCATGCCCTTTAAATTCCATTGGCCAGGAAGAAGTTCCACGCAGACATCTTTTCTACAACTGTTAAACTGTGGAATGGGCTCCCGAGAAGATATGTACTACAATTCCAGTCATTTTTACCTGAACTCTCCCTACTCTAACATATCACTCAATAAATTCCAAGCCTAACTAATAAAACAACAGCTTTTAGGAAAAATTCAACTTTATTCATCAACATTAGTCTCCTTTTAGGGTGAAAGACTGATTCCAATGCTTCTTTAACAATTCGATTCTTTTTTGTAGAACAATTCATCTTTGGTCTCAAAATATGCCTCAGTTTTTGATATCACATCTTCATTGTAGCCAGATTTCTTTCCTTGGAGCATTCTTTTGAGGTCTACAAACAGCCAGTAGTGGCTGAAGACTAGATCTGAAGAATAGGGTGGATGCAGAAACAATTCAAAGTGCAATTCATGTAGTTTTGCCATCATTGCGATCAATTTGTGACACGGTGCATAGTCTTCGTGAAAGATCTTTTTTTTCTTCTACATTTGTAACCAATTTTTGGCGATTTCTTCCTTCAGATATACCAATAATGCTATATAATATTTGCTATTGATCGTTCTTCTTTCCTCAAGGTAATAAATGAACAAAATACCTTGCACATCTCAAAATATGAAGGCTAAAACCTTGCCTGCTGATGTTTGCATCTCGGGTTACTTTGGACGGTTTCACCTGCTGCTGTTCATTCAGCTGACTGTCTATTTGACTCTGGAGTGAAGTGGTGAATCCATATTTCATCCATTGTCACATTTTTTCCTTCCTGTTGCATTGAAACAGCTGCAAATAATGCTCTGAATTGTCAACATGTTGTTTTTGATCAATTATGAGCAAACAGAGCACCCACTTTGAACACAGCTTTCTCAATGACAAATATTCATGCAAAATGGTGAATACACTGCCTTCTGATATGTTCAACCCCTCTGCTATCTCATGCAACTTTAATTTACAATTGGCCAAAATGAGTTAGTGGATTTTTTTTGGTGTTTTCCGGGACAACTGCCAATTTTAGGTGACTTGAGCATTCAGCATCATTTGTGTCTGTACAGCCGCATATAAAGTCAGCATACCACCTCTTAATCATTGTTTCCAATGAAGCAGAGTCCAAATAACTTATCAAGCTATTGCTTTGCTTGAACAGTACTTTTCCCAATAGAAAGCAATGTTTTATCAACATACAAAATTCAGATTTTTTCCACTGTTTTGAAAGTTTTCAACAGTAGTTTCAGTTAAATAGCTGTAATTTGTAAACTAATAATCTGATTGAGCCTAAATTTTGTCATGTGCCATTTGAAGGTTAGTACTTGATAAAAATCACATAGATTTTTTATTAGTGGGGCCATCTATATGTCAGGCCCGATACTTATTGAGTGATGTGTTATTGCCAATTTCTTGCAAGATGTTCAAGCAAACTACATTCTTGGGTTCCACCAGTCAAGATCTTCACAGGTAGGAACCACCAGAATACAAAATATCCATAGTTGGAGTTTGGACGCAGATCAGTGACTTCATTCTATGTACAATGAACTATTGAGCCACACACAGCTTTAATCTATAATAAAGCTTTATTTTTTTTTTTTTTTATAAACTTCAACTGAATTTTTTTTTCAATATAGCAGAGGAAACAGTGAATTCAGATTGAGGCTGTCTAACTGGAATTTAGCAAGAATCTAAAATCTATCTTTCCATAATTATTGACTTCATCATCGAAAGTCGTATTGATTGATTGTTAATAAGATGGAGCCAATGATCTTGTCTGTATTGATTACAATAGTACAAAGTAATTTAACTGCCAAATAAGTTCCACAAGGCACATATTTTCAGAGCTATTTTTTTTCCTCACTGCCAACAGTAAAGAAACTTTAAGAAGTCATCATTAAGAGGAGAGGAAAGAAATTTTAGAGGAAGAAGGGGAAAAGTTTAAGGGCAGGAATAGTCAAGAGAAGGAAAAAGGGAGAAAAATCAATGAAAATAAAAAAAATCAGGAAATGGAAAGAG
The DNA here is from genome assembly GCA_037127315.1 of Ascarosepion bandense. NCBI lineage: Eukaryota > Metazoa > Mollusca > Cephalopoda > Sepiida > Sepiidae > Ascarosepion > Ascarosepion bandense. Next base: position 1,901,471 of record JBBBDQ010000124.1, on the reverse strand, counting down.
AAGAGTGGGAAAGAGAAAGAATGAAAGGGTCAGGCAGAAGAAAAAGACAGAGAAAGAAAGAAAGAATCATCAGCAAAGGGAAGAGAGAAAGAAAAGTTAAAAAGGATGGTTTAAAAAGAGAGAAAAATAAGAGCAAAATGAGGGAGAGTGAAAGAGAAAAATGTTATAAAGATTGGGAGATAGAAAAGTAATAGAAGCATGGAAAATAGAAAATGAAAAGTAAGGAGGACATTGAGAGATAAAGACAAAGAAAAGTAATAAAGGGAAAGTGGAGAGAGGGAAAAAAGCGCAAAATGAAAAGAGGGAAAAAGAAAAAAGGGGCAAAATGTAGAGGGAGAGAGAGAGAAAGAGAAAAGAACCAGGTGGAGAGAGAGAAAAGGGCAAAGTAGAGAAAAAGAGAGAAAGGGGAAAATTAGAGAAAGAGAGAAAAAATGGCAAAGTAGAGAAAAAGAGAGAAAGGGGCAAAGTAGAGAAAGAGAGAGAAATGGGCAAAGTGGAGAAAGAGAGAGAAATGGGCAAAGTGGAGAAAGAGAGAGAAATGGGCAAAGTGGAGAAAGAGAGAGAAATGGGCAAAGTGGAGAAAGAGAGAAAAAATGGCAAAGTAGAGAAAGAGAAAGAGAGAGAAATGGGCACTTTGAGAAAGAGAGAGAAAGCGGCAAAGTAGAGAAAGAGAGAGAAAGGGGCAAAGTAGAGAAAGAGAGAGAAAGGGGCAAAGTAGAGAAAGAGAGAGAAAGGGGCAAAGTAGAGAAAGAGAGAGAAAGGGGCAAAGTAGAGAAAGAGAGAGAAAGGGGCAAAGTAGAGAAAGAGAGAGAAAGGGGTAAATTAGAGAAAGAGAGAGAAAGGGGCAAAGTAGAGAAAGAGAGAGAAAGGGGCAAAGTAATAGGGTCAGAGTGTAAAGATAGAGAGAGACAGTAATGGAGCAGAGTGGAGAGTGAGACAGAGCAAGTAATAAGGTTAAAATGAAAAAAGAGAGAGAAAGGGTGAAAAAAAAGAGCAAGGAAAAACAGAGAAGTATTAAAGAGAAAAAAAAAAGAAATGAAATATCTTTCCGTAATTTAATGTCATTTTTTGCCTCAACTGAATAGAGTTAAACCAGAAGAGAGATCTGTCTTTCATCCTGTAGGGCCATTGGCCATCATTGCCAGCAATTACATCCTTAAGCCTCAATGTAAGCTTTTTGAATCCTTGAATCACATTTCTCCACCAACAGCTTGCAATACATCAACTCTCAAAGAGTTCCATACAGAACAACCATCGAGCAAAATGATTCATTAACATTTAAAGTTAATGGCTAACTGTACAATTTCCATTGTATCAAAATTGCCATCATTCTTTTTTATTCGTATATTCATCATATTTAGCTGAGAAGAGCACAAGGCAATTTTGGAAGAAAATGGGAACAGAAAGAATGGGTTGTATCAATCTCCCAAATGGGGAGGACGTGTCTGCTTTGAATAAAAAATAAAAGAAATAAAATAAAGAAATAAAAAAAATAATGTTTTATGAAAGCCATTGAGAAATAGATTTTGTATTGAAACAGGTATCTATCTACCATAAAAATGCTGTTGCTTTTTTTATTTTTTCAAATTTCCCCTATCCAAGGCAGTAAAGCCACTAAGACACAAGGGAGTTACTGGGTCTGAAGGAATTAGAAAGCAAAAACAATAGAAATATAATCAAGAAGACATTTGAATTTTGAAAGTTAACTGGAAATCCTGAAGCCGGAAGAGAGTTCCACAAGCAAGAAGTGTCAGAGAAGAAACTGTTAGCATAGAACTTACAGTTACATCAATCCAATTCAAGTGTAAATTGATGAGATCTTGTTGCCAATGTAGTCAGTCAGTTAAGTGCCATATATATGCTTAGGCGATTATGTCTTGATAGAGACATGACTGACTGGGCAGAAGATTTTCCCACAGTAAGTTGCCATTACTTTTTATGGTAGACTGGTTGCCAACCAAGACTCTAGAACCCCATCTGTCCTTTTATTTAACCCATACCTGGAAAGAAGAGATTGATTAATCACTTTTCCAAGAGTATTTGTGCATAAATGGAATGTAATAAATTCAACTGGCAATTGAACTCAGTTCTCTGATTTCTCATTCTGAACCAATAACCAATGCCCTGCAATGCATATCCAATTATTTTGTACTGTGCTTAAATCCATGTCAAGGCCTCACAGCAAAGTATTTATTTTTCTATGATGAATTTAGTGCTTAGTAAGAAAAAGTATCTGGAATCTACCTTCTGCCTTGACCAACACAAAAAATATGCTAAGGTTGTCAGGCTGCATAAAAATTTAAAACAATTAACATTTTTAAGCTTTTTTATTTTATATATATTAGACATATAACCATTTTTGTCTGAATTTCTGAGAGAACAAATTATCATTTACAGTTGGACTCATGTCCTCAGATTTGTTGTTATTATCACAATATTTCAGCTGTTGTTCCCTCAGCCTTTCTTCAGGTGTCTGTTGGTCTGGATAACTTTCAGAGAATTTCAAAAAATAAAAGGTTCAGTTTGAAATTCCCCTAAGTTTACTCTTAACAGACACCTGAAGAATTCCAAAGAACACAATACCTGAAATATTGTAATAAAACAGTTCAAATGCAAATAATGTAAATGATATTACAGTCTATAAATAATGTTTGAACCACTGACAATCTTTTTTTGTCTTATTTTCAATATATAACATACAGAATTAGTGAGATTTAAAAGTTGTTAAAACAAAATTTAATGAATAAGTAAAAAAGAAAAAGCCATCAGTGCTTAACCATTAGTACTATATAAGTCACAGGTATTAGTTCCTTTACAACCAAATTCTTTTCCAAAGCCCTTCAGCCACAATCATCTTGTTCTTGATTTCAGTCAAGGTCATTTTTGCTGTTGCTATAGCAGGATATGACAACACAGCAAAATTCAAATACAATATTTGGTGATCAGAGTCACCTGCAGTATCGGGACAAATTTTGCTTACCAGATGAAACTACTGCTACAGTGCTAATGACATTTTTACCCTTGTCACCAGAAAGTGTAGAAAATTACTAAATCTAAATTAGGGAATATTAAGTAAAGCTAAAGTCAGTGAGCAGTGATAATAAAAGTTGAACCTTGCCTATTCATCCCAGGCTCAGATCTGAGGATCAAAACTAAATGATTTTTCTATTTTTTCCTTCCACCTATAAAATTTGTGATATATATTACCCTGACTGGCAAAAATATGATGGACAAAAATATATTCTGGCCATCAATGGTGGTGGTGGAGTGTAACATCAAAGGCTTGAAAGATGATAGTTGACAAAGATATGATTGACATCAAAGGTAAAAAACACAGGCAATAGCTGACAAAGGTATGATTGACATCAAAAGCAAAACACAAAGTGACAACCAGCTTGAAAGATGATAGCTGGCAAAGATGATTGACAGATGTATCTGGCTGTAGATGATGCCAATTAAGCAACAACCCAAAAGAGCACAGCTACATAGGGAATTTTGGGTTAGGGTTTCTGGCTGAAAACAGAAAAGAAGACAGAACACAGAGTGAGAGGACAGAAAACTCCTACCTGGCTAACAACCCTCCAACAACTCCTGTATGTGTGTGATCACTCTCCAGCTACCCTTCTACTCACTGACAAAGAATAAAAATATAAGTTTTTATATATATATATATATATATATATATACATACACACACATGTTTTTGTTTCTTGTTGTCTATCAAGAAAATCATCATAGTTGTTTACCAGGTTATACAATATTTTCAATGTCACTAGATATAGAATCATTGGATTGAATGAAATGTTTGATGTACCAGATGAATTGATCCTATCAATAAAATAAGGATGGGTTACTTTCTGGGGAATAAATAAGCAAATATCTCAGATACAAAATGAGAATTTTAAGTTTGAATTATAAAGAGTTAACAAAAATAATACAAAATCAAATTTAACTACAGTAAAACTAATTGAGAAGAGAGTATTTTTCTTAAATCCAATAATCTCTCCTTTCTTAAACACTCACTCAAGGGTCACTGAGAGCAGTCATTTATAAGAAGGAAAAGAAATTTTTTTTCTGAGAAATGGTATCATATATCATACTAGATTTTTTTTAAGAAACAGTTTTTTTTTTTTTTTTAGACCAGACTCATAATTTCAACATGGACAAAAAGCAAATATATTAATGTTAATTTTTCTGGATTTTGACTATTTTGTTATCTTGTTCCCATACAGTCTGATTTCTTTTAAAGTTAATCAATTTTTTTCCTTTATAAAAATGACTGTTAACGAGTCTGCTTTAAAGAAATTTTTAGACTTTTTTTAAATTTGCGATTTGACGATATTCCTTTAAGAACAATAAAATATGAGGTCTACCAAAATAAATCAAATTTGTTTAAAGATCGACAATTATTTTTATTCTAGGCAGTCGTGCACAAATTTACTCAAAGAGAAAGCTGAAAGCAGATATAGGCAAATGGCTTGAGTGCTAAATACCACTTTCAGCATTAATGTTCTATTCTGGTGTAAGCACAGAAGAGAGGAAAATGTTCTTCTGCTTTAGAGGAAATTAAATGTAAGAGTAAAAGTAAAAAGAAAAAATATTTAAAGAAATATGTTCATCTTTATTTCATCAATATGTCCATCTTAGAGTAGAGTCATGTTGATATTGCAAACTACCCTGGACAGTTGCATTCTGGGAACTGCAAGCAGTCAATAGATCACATCATAAAAAAAATAAATAAAAATAGCAAGTCAAGACTGAAAAGATATCAGGTTCTGATAGCTGTTGTCTCAGTAGTAACAGTCTTAAAATGAATATTAACAATGTCAACTCTTTGTGTTATTGTTGTGATATAAAATGTAGATCTTATAGACAAGACTCAAACAGATGAGAATAAATGAACAAAGGCTAAAGTATAAAAGATGTCTGAAAAGTAAAGGACAAATATTTACTATTCCAAAATGCTTTTACTTTCTGTCAGAATTTTTTTATATCAATATTTATGTTATATATTTGCATAAAAGTTTTCATCTTTGGTTTTATTATCACCTCTATTGATGTATCACATATTTTTGATTTACACAGTATTCCATATATAGGAATAAATTCTTATTTTATTATTTTTCATCTTCTTATAGGTTTCTTGACATCTACCAGTCTTTCAACCATTGATTTTGTTAACTTTTCAACACGTTCAATGACATGAATAAATTATCACCGTACTTGTTAATATGGGTTCTTCATATTCTATAACCTTCATCAGTCTTTCAACCATTGATTTAACTTCTCTACCATTTTGATCTTAGCGTGAGTTTTTACTGCTCTTTGAAAATCTTTGCTTGAAAAATATTTTCTATTCATATATACATTATTATTTAACAATTTCCCCTCCATTGATGGATCATATCAGGTTTGTTGCGTGTGAATATAGATATATATATATATATATATATATTTATTTTATTTTTATTCACAAAATGAATAATTCACAACATAAACATATGAAAAAGTTCAATAAGCCACAAAAGTCTTTATGTCAAAACACTTGAAAGTATACCTATATATTTACTTATATCTAAAATGTTCACAAGGGTCTTGCTATCTGAAATAAAATATGAAGTTTAGAACTTATCTCAAAGAATTCCACAAGCTTAAATATGTATGACTTTCTACTTTGGCTGTTTGGGAACAAAGAGAGTGATTGACCTTCCAGCCTAACGATATCTCGTCAGATCATGTGACAGTTTCTTATTTTCTTGAATACCTATTTTTAGATTTTTACAGGATAAGTCAAGGGGAGAAACTTTTTGTCTCTCACAACAGGTACATACTGAGTTGATTATTTCTACCTGAGATTCTGGAATGATTGATTTGTTTATTTTTTTTCATTTTACAGCTTTTGCATGTTATTTAAAACCAGGAAATAGTTTTAGATTGTAAGAATATTTTTTTTTTTAGATAATAATGATTTACTGATACAAGTCTTACTAATAAACCCACAGCTGGGGTAGAATTAATATCTTTGCTGAAGGTATTCACATGTAAGTGAATATAATGACTGGAATATAACAGGAATTATATTATATACTGCCGCTGGATCTGGACAAATGAGAAACACATATCTAAACATATTTATAAATGGAACTTTGTCTCTGTGTGCCCATTACCTATAGACTGTGAAACGGCTGAACCAATTTTCTTGAAAATTTACACAGTTGTACTATAAGCGTCTGCGAGTGTTTTTAGCTAGGTTTTGTGTTGAGGTACCCCCGATAAAAATCGATAATTGAAAAAATTGGGTTATAGAAGGAGTGGTCCGATGTTAATCAAATTTGATACACTCATAGACAAAGACATAAGAAACAATATTCAGAAGTTTCAAGGTTGCAGTTCTTACAATAGTGCAGAAAATTGATAATATATATATATAAATAAAAGCAAGATGTTTGTGTGTGTGTCTGTTTATCTGTCTGTATGTCCTTTATACAAATCCACAATTTTTATCCGATTCTCACCAAACTTCACACAAATATTCTTTAGGCTGAGTCTGAGCTCCAGGACCATGGATTAGTTTTAAAGCTTTCATTATACCCAAGCAATACTGGGCTATACTTATATTTTTGTTCTTTGACAGTGATGCTTGTGTAGAGCAGGAGGGCAGCAGGAAGAGAGTTCACACACGTGACAGAGTCATCGGGAGTTAGACCCAGTGGGAGTATCTCTCTCCAGCCAAAATTCTAGACCTTATGTAGTCTTAAAACTTCCGTGCAACCAACATGGCCACGCCTCTTTACCCATGCATTTTTGCTTTATCGAGTTATCACTTTCTTGACTTTATCTACAGCCAGATGTATCTATCAATCACAACCGTCTAACCCCATTGCCTTTCAAGCCAATTGTCACTTTGGTCGACCTCATCTATGGCTGGATGTATCTGTTAAATATATTCACCATTCAAGGTAATATACTACAATTGGAACTCAGCACTCTAGTTTCCAATTCAGAAACATTATCCATTACACGGCCCACACATCCAAGTTTATAGCACCTGGTATCCTCAAGCAATCATCCCTCTAGGTACTGACCAGGCTCAATGTTGCTTAACTTCAGTGATCTGCTGAAAACCAATGTTTCAACATGATATAAGCCCTGAAGTTCTTGAAGGAGGAGCTGATATTTACATTATTTATATTTGGACTAATATGATCTTTATTTTTATAATGCACCAAGGTAATAACTAAACAGATTAAAATATTAGTTCATGAATTTGATAGACATAGTAAGTGAGAGTTCAATCCCTGGCTCAGCTAGTGCAGAATTAGACTCAGTAGAAACAAGGCAAGCAATAACAACTAAGCAATACTAATTAAGAAGAGAGATCTGTAGGCATCAGCAGCACAATGAGAACAGTCTACTCTTGTGGGAAGATGTCATACAATCAATAAATTTAATAATAATAATAGAAAATAAAAAAAGAAACAAAAATACAATTTCCCATGATGGTAAAAGTAATTTACTAGAAATATAATTAGTTCACTTGGTTTTGTCAAAAGCCACTAGATGGAGTTATTGATTTTTATAAAAAGGCAAACATTTCCTCATTCACTCTCTCCTTTTTGCTCCAAGATGTATATAAATATGACAATTAGGTTCCCACTGGGGAATATTAGCTTCCCAAGTCTACTCACAACTCTCTTTTCAATTTCCAACACATGGCACTTGCACAAGTCTTCCAAAAACTCTGACCTATTAAATAAGTCAAGCTTTCTCTTTGGTTGTTTCATCTCAGCACAAGGCCGACTTGAGTGTGACCATTGTGACAATGCTTATACTTACTCTTAATTTTGAACTCCAAAAAAGAAAACATCAATAACCATGTTTAAATGTTCCAGTGATAAACTGAGTACAATCTTTCCTTTGGTGCTTACGGCCATATCACGTTGAATACACCGAAGTTAAGCAACGTTGAACCTGGTCAGTACTTAGTTGGATGACCGCTTGGGAATACCAGGTGCTGTAACCAAAATGATGAATATAATTAGTCACAAATTAAATAATCTTTTTTGCTATGCAAATAAAACCCTTGTGCATATGTTACCATTTTGTACATACAGGGTGAGATGACTAAATTGTCACCATTTTATACTTTTAATTTTGTGTATGCCCATAGTTTTTGATTTTGTCAACTGCACAGTATGTATAATAGAGTCAGTTGGACACTGTCAGTGTCATGATACAATCCACTTCACCAGAAATTTGGAAATAGCATGCTGTACTGCTTCTATTCATGCTAGAAGCTCTAATACAAACATTTCAGAGTGTTTGGGGGTCGATCTAAGGAGAGTGTAAAGAGTTTGATAAAAGAGTTGAATGTCCAAGGGTGATTATAAAAGTATGGCATTGAGAAAAACTCATTCTGATAAGAACTTCAAAATTTGTTAGTGATGGCTTCAAACTCAACATGCAGACATGAATTGCCTTGAGGAAGATAATGCTGCCTTGGGTCAAGAGGGTGGCTGCTGAAAGACTATGTCTGGCAACAGGACTCTTGGTTCTCCTGATGGTGGAGCATGGTGCAGTCATGGCTGTCAGACAACTTCTTCAGCCACATCACCCCTTACAACTGGCCACCTAACTCCCAAGACTGCAACCATCTTGATTATTATGAATGGGGTGCAGTTGAGTGAGAGACCAACAAAACTCCTTGTAAAATACCAAAAGATCATCTTAAACAAGGATTATTATTGTAACCCTAAAAGGTTACTGTGTGATTAATCATCAAAACAAAGATTGGAAATAATAGTCTATCAACAAGTACAAGACTTGCATGCTATGTGAAGCAGATACACTGCTAGTGAACTGCTATTCAGAACAATCACTATCCTTCAATAGTGCCCATGTATTTAAGAGGATAGGAACATCCCACTCCTGTATATAGGTTGGCATACTACAATTATGGCAGCATTCACCAACTTAAACAAAGAAACTATCCGGAAGAGTTGCAGGAAATTCTGAAGTTGTTTGAAGTTTATGGCTGAATAATGTGAGTTGTGGTGCATTGGATATCAACTCGGAACGAGAAATCGGAGAGCCGAGTTTGAATTCCGGCCGAATTCATTGCATTCACTTGCGCGCAAATACCCTTGGGAAAGGTATTAATCCATCTATTCCTTCCAGTTATGGGTTAAATTTAATAGCAGGACAGATTAGGTTCTATAGCCTTGGTCGGCAACCAGTCTACTGCAGAAAGCAATGGCAACCTACTGCGGGATAATCAGTCATGTCTCTTTCGAGACATGATCGCCCAAGCGTGTATCACGTATGGCACTTAACTGACTGACTGAATGTACTATTGCAAGTTATTTTTGAGTAAATTCTGGTAAATATATCTGTTAAAATGAGATATCAGTATTATTTTAATTTGTATGTAATTTAGACAACAATTCATTAGTCACACACTGTAGTTGTGACTGAGATTGGTACTCTAGTCCTATTGTTGCAGAAGTGTGTAAATACATAAGAATGTAGTATCAAGCAACTGCTGCTGCATGTGCATCTCTGCAATGACAATATCATCTAAGTGGTTCGAACAGGTGATAATCTCAAGGAGTCAGGCTTGATTTCACTCAGTGATTCTCTGGAGAGAGTGAGAAAAGTTGTTAGCGAAAAAGAGACCAGAGGATGATTGTGAACTAAGTATCATCTTAATGCACAACAATGATACTCCATGTCAAGCTGACAAAAGTGTGGTTACAACAATACAATTTGAAAGTCTTATTCTATCCACTGCATACACTGAACTTGGTTCATTCAGATATCTTATTTCTGCATGCAAAAATTTGAGACGTACTTGATTAAAAAAAAAAAACAGCAAAAACAATAAACCCAATAATATTCTTTATGCTTTTGATGTTTTAAAATTATATAAAGCATCAGGTAAACATCTCCAAGAAAATTTCACAGATGAATCAATATCATTCCAATTGCTGTTCCCAATATTGAGCTCATTCTTTGTGTTGCTTTTACCAAAATGTTTAGGCTGATCTATTCTACAGCCTTCTTCAACTGTACAACCCATGTACAAAGCATGTTTTGCAATTTGAAGATGATTTATTATCATTCCAAGAAATTTTTTTGTGTTGCTTTTGCTATGACCACAATGTTTTGGCTGACCCATTCTACAGCCTTCTTCAGTTGTACAATCTTTTGGAAGATATGTTTTGAAATTGAAGATATGTATCAGCATCACTTCAAGTGCTGTTAACAATACTGAGCTTGATGAACAATGGCTTTTGTTTTACAACAATGTTTTGACTGATCCATTCTACAGCCTTCTTCAGGCATATCTATGAAGGAAGGAGAAGGAATTCTTTTCTTAAAAGATTGATCATGGGCCAAAAAAGAAGTGTCAGCATATGCACAAAATGACTCACCTTATTTTCAGTGTGTGGCATGCATTTTCAGCTATTCATGTAATTCAGGAGATTCCATGATTATACATCGGTATACATTTCATGATTAAACACAAGTATATATTTTATGCAGATGTGCGTTGTGGTGCATTGGATATTGGCTCGGAATGAGAAATTAGGGAATTGAGTTCGAATTCCAGCCGAATTCATTGCATTCACTTATGCGCAAATACCCTTGGGAAAGGTATTAATCCATCTATTCCTTCCAGTTATGGGTTAAATAACAGGACAGATTGGGTTCTATAGCCTTGGTCAGCAACCAGTCTACTGCAGAAAGTAATGGCAACCTACTGCAGGATAATCTTCTGCCCAGTTAGTCATGTCTCTTTCAAGACATGATCGCCCAAGCGTGTATCACATATGGCACTTAACTGACTGATATACTTTATGATTATACATAAGGATACTCTCAAAGAAAATAGTGAAATATTTTCTTCTGGGCCATCCTACTTGATATCCTAATGAATTAAATCTATTAGAAAAAATAGTGAACATCAATGAAATTTCATCTTTCTGAATTTTAATCTAAAATATGAAAAAAAAACAGTTATTAAACTGCAAACAGTTAAAATATTGGGATCTGTCTATCCAGGTTTTTATTGCTAACCAATGGTCAAGAGTGCAAACATTTAACTTTAGAAGACATAAAAATGACATATAAAATGTTATTTTCTAGAGAAAAAGAAGCAGAATTTCAGTTAAAATTACATTAATAAATTCTTTTCAGAAACATACAATAGCAATTAAATGTTCAATTTTCCTTGCAATGAAGTTTGTTTTCTAAAATAATTAAGTGTCCTTAGTGTGGTGTGAAATGTGTGAACATACTTACTAATGTGTTTGTGAGTTTGTAGACAAAGCCTTAGACGGCGGCTGCTGGCTCTTCTCTTTCATTTTATGCACATGTATGGTTGCAAAACTGTCTTGAATTTATAGTTCCTTTATTAGATCTAGACATTCAGTAGAGTCTGAACTTGGAAGGTAGTTTCTAATGGATGAAAAGAGGAAATCTGTATTGATGTGGATATATGCTGCTGTGTGGCTAACATACCAGGAATGTTGGGATCTATCTGTCCAGGTTGTTTTGCTATATGAGTGTCAGGATTGAAAATATTTAACAACACATCTTTCACATGACATGTAAAATGACTTATAAAAGGTTATTTTCTGGAGGAAAAGTAAAAGCAGAACATAAGTTAAAATAACATTAATATATTCTTTTCAGAAAAATACAATCGCAATAAAAATGTTTAATTTTTCTTGTAGTGAAGTTTGTTTTCTAAAGTAATTAAGTGTTCTTAGTGTGGTGTGAGATATGTGGACATGCTTACTTTATGACAGCCTGTGTTTGTGAGTTTGTAGACAAGGCCTTAGTTGGCAGCTGCCTGCTCATCTCTTACATTGTGTTTATGTGTGTGGGTACATGTGTATACACATGTAGATCAAACTGACCTTCAAAATTGTTTTAAACCCCAAGAAGAAATATGCTTCTATTCTTATATACATAAGTGAGATCCAAAATCAAATGTGAACTTTTAAAATACAAGGTTTTTATTTGTTAGAAAATAATTTCACACTGGCTCACAAAAATCTTTTTCTCAAATTTGCAAAAATGGTGAAGTGAGCTGTTATGGTCATTTTCTAAATGCTTCGAAAAACATGTGGTAAGTCTACAACTACATCCACAAGTACTTTGGCAGTATTTGTCATTTATCATAGAAAACTTCTGATAGCATTTTATTGGTTTCAATATATAGAGAGGATTTAATTCCTATAAAAGAATCTACAAATTAGACTTTCATCTTAAACCCTGACAGTTCATCATTCATGATATAAAAAAATTTGCAAGGAGGATTTAGTCATTTTTGGTACCCAACATTAAATTACTTTTTTTAAAAAAACATTTCTGGCATTTGTGGTGCTTAGAAGGTGACGCAACACACGCATGAAAAAATACAAAGAAAGTGATGACAAATTTTTGTTGTTTGCATGTTTCAGCTCTTGTCAATAAGATACACACAGCATAAAGTTATCCGAGCCAGTAAATGTTGTGGAGTAAATAATAGACCCCTGGTGACACAAATGAAATAGTCTAGATGCTTAAATAAAGAACTCTAAATAGTTTTAAAAAGTTGTTTGAGTCAGTCTAGTTTGCATGCTTACTACAGACCAATATGAGATTTTGATGTTCCACCAGGACCTTGGATTATACCCAGAAGAAATATTCAGCCAGAATATTTCTGAAACCTATTAAGAACTTTTGACCAGAAATCCTTTAATTTAGTTGATTTTGCTCTGATATTTTCTTTACCCTTTTTTGTTGAACTGTTTGATTTTTTTTTCTTTTTGGCTTTAAGCCACCATCTTGAATTTTATTCTTCTGGTGTAACTTTGTTACACAAGAGTACAGTTTGTTTCATTTTATCCTTAGTTAATTTACTATTTACTTTTCATTTTAGTTACTTATCAAACACCTTTATTTTGGACTAAAATCCATTTGTTCGTTTTTGTTTGACTTTTGAATATTTTTCCTGTCAGTCCTTTTCTTTGTCCCCTTCTTAGTTTTTTTTTTTTTTTTTTTGGTAACTTTTAGTTTTTTTTTTGGCTACTGTTTTTGTTTTTATTCCAAGTTTCTTTCTCAACTTTATTGTCTTTATTTAAATCTTTTATTCATTTTCCGTCTATTCTATTTTCTTTTTTGGCAAGACTTAATTTTACATTGTATGCTTTTCTATTGTTTATTATTTTAAACTGTTTGGTTTAATTCTTAATATTTTCACCAAACTTTATTTTTGTTTTTATTAATTTAAACCCAATTTCTTTTGCTTTCTTAGTCAAACAAATTTCTTTATTGTATTTTATAGTTAAAATTTTGTCTTGCGAATTTTGTATTGTTAATTTTTGTTTAATTTTAATGCTTTTTTTCTATGCTTTTATTTTTTGTTTATTACGATTTTCTGCTGGTTTTTTTCTCCCTTATCACCTCTCCCCTTACTTCAATATCATTTCTTTTTACCAAAAGGAAAAAAAATATACAGTACTAAAAAAACAATATGGCTGACATGTCAGTCAGTTCAAAAAAACTTGTTCAAACCATTCTCTAAAACAGACCCTCTAAATTAATGTAACTCAGTGAATTACCCTGCATCTAAAAAGAGAAACATTGATAAAGAGAAAGACAAGAGTATGGAAATCAATAAAGGCCAAAATATAAGCAAAGAAAAAAGTATGGTAGACCATACTTGTTGTCCCATGAAAGACACAATGGTGAAATCATTGAAGTCCCTAAGGGTGAAGCCACAGAGAATAATTAAGAGTACATACTTTTTATGCAAGGTATATTGCTATCCATGCCTGAATAATATATAAAAGCTTCCAGTCAAGAACTTAGAATCAAAGATAACATATTAAGAACTGAATTTGAAGGCAGGCATAGGACCAATGTAGCAATATTTGAGAACCCTACTCAAGTTACCAGGGAGCATCTTGTTACATACCTATCACAATATGGCCAAATATTGGGTGTAACCTGTAATAACTTGACTGTGGGATGAAGTTTTGATATCATGTAAATCCATTTCCAACTGTCTGGATGTAGAAGGTCAAAAATGCTAGTCATTATGACTGGCTGCAAACAAGTATTTGGGACTGATTACAGAGAAGATGGCATCTGAAACACTGGCCCATACCAACCAAAATCCTTTTCTGGACATGTCTAATTTCCATCTTGCCTGTGATGGGCATGCCAGTGACCAGGACCTGAGTGGCGTAAGTTCAACTGACTTCTTTTTGGTAGAAAAGTAACTCCAGCTGTATTTCAACAAGCTATAGATACCATGCTTGCAGATTGTGATTTCACAGTTGTTTACCTGGATCATATTTTTTTTTTTTTTTTTTTTTTTTTTTTTTTTTAATCGTATCACCCCAAGCAAGTCGGTAACGCCACTGATGTGCAGGGGGCTATGTAATAGTGAAAAGATTGGAAAAGAGAAAGCCTGAAACCACATCCTAAACAGGGAACAAAGGATGAGTCTTAACCTGTTCAATCGACATGGGTGGCGTGTGAACCGGGCGATAGATAGATCTATCTACTCCAATTGAAAAAAGAATAAAGAAACCAAACTGAGAAGATTGAAAAAGAGAAAGCCGGAAACCACATCCTAAACAGAGAACAAGGAATGAGCCTCTTAACCTGTTCAATAGACGTGGGTGGAGTCATATATTAATTAAGAGTGTATCTAAGGAAGAAGATATTGGGCATATGAAAATGGATTTTGAAAAATACAACTGTATAGTTTCAAACTCAAAAAGTGAGGAAAAATGCAAATTGTTTTTGCTAGGACAAATCACTGATAAAAATGGTTGTCAATCAGATTGACTGAGATTAAGTGATATTAAGAATATGCCTTCAACAAACGATGTTAAGTTGCAAGCATTCCTGGACCTACCTACTTTGATTAAATTTACGTACCTAATATGCAAAATTTGAGACCTCTACTGAACTATCTATTTAAAAACAAAGTGGAACTGGACTGATTGTAGGAAATTCCAGTCATATGTGTCTGCGTTCAGCAGTGGAAGTAGAACGAACAAAAAATCCAAATCCAGAATAGGTTCAGAATAGATTCTGTTCAAACAGCTTTTATTTTAGTTGAAAAGGCAGTGAAAAAACAATAGTAATTTGCAGGGTAAAAAAAGTTAACAATACTCTAGAGTGTAGTAATTGTTTTTGTTGAAAGAGATTTATTTCCTAGTTCTCAAGGGAGGAACGAGAAATCCAAGTGTGTAACTGCTAGGACAGACCTCGGCTTTGCAGCTAGGATTGTGTGCAGTTTCGTTTAGTAAGTGTTTTGAAGAGAGACTTCTCTGCCAGTTCCTGTGTGAGGAGCAAGAAATCTAATGTCAAGCTGTCAAGTCAGACCTCATCCTCTGCAGTGAGGGTTGCATGTAGCCCTTTTAGTCAGGGTTTCGAAAGGAGATGACCGATGAAAGTGAGAAATGGAAAAGGAACCTCAGGGACATCTGATGATTATTTATTGTTAGGGTGGCACCCCTGTCAGTCTATTGACTAATGGACTATTCCTGATGTCACGTCAGGTTACCAGGTTCTGTTTACTGGGCAGTCAGAGCCAGAGACTGAGAGAGTAAAAGTCGTTACCTGATTTGTCCTGTAGCTGAGTGGAGATACGACTCAGCTTTAACAACTATTTGTATTTTTGTTAATAGATTATTTTATTGCACTGTTCCCGAGTCTTCTCATTAGTTATTTCAACAATAACTCCACAATATTTATGCTGCTACTGCCGAATTGAGCAAAGTAAGGAAGCCCCTACATGCCACAATAACCAACAAGTGAGATAGTTTTGAAATGATAAGTGTCAGATAGTGTTTGAAAGAATAAAAAAAAAATACTTATAAGTGTGCTATGATCCAAAATCAGAAATTATAGTAGCTTCAGATGCTAGTGATTACAGAATAGGAGCAGTAATTTTACATAAATATGAAGACAGTAACATTTTAAAGCAGTTGCATGTGCTTTGCATTCACTAATACCAGATCAGAAAAAGAGGCATTAGCAACAATATTTGCAGTGAAAATATTTCACAAATTTATACACAGTAGAAGTTTTGGTTGCAGACAGACCACAGACCTCTATTTTCAATTTATGGTTTAAAAACGAAATTCCTATGTAGACAATGAATACACCACAACTCGGGATATTATCTTATTAAATTACAATTTTACAATGGAATACCAAACTTCCCAAAAATTAGGCATATGGATTATCAAGATTGATACAAAAATATACTGAATTTTTTCGGGGACACTGTCACTGCAGCACTAAAAAGTATAATAGAAATAAAAAATATATTATGCAATGTAGTACGCAAATTACCAGTTACCCTGGAAGAAAGAAAAGAAGCAGCAAAATGATGTGGTTATTGCGGAAATAAAAAACAATTAAAAGAAAGAACACAGTCCAAATTTGAACACTTACAAAAACATGTGGAGTATTGATGCTCAGTCAATGAGTTGTAATATCAAGTATATTACAAAAAAAAAAAAAAAAAAAAAGAAGAGGCTCATCCCTTGTTTCCTGTTTAGGATGCGGTTTCCAGTTTTCTCTTTTCCAATCTTTTCACACCTATGTAGCCCCCTGCACATCAGTGGCATTACCGCCTTGCTCGGAGTGATATGATTTAAAAAAAAAAAAAAAAAAGTGAAAAATGAAAGGATTTTCATTGTGAACATCTGAGAATTTCAAAGATGAAATCCCTTAAGAGAAAATATGTAGACTGAACCAAAATAGAACAAAACATTGAAAAAGTAGTAAAAGCCTACAGGGGTTGTGCTCTGGCAGCAAAATTAGTGACCATGAAATTACAACCTTAGCCAAATACAGATATTCTGCAGTCAAGATTGCATATTGATTTTGCAGGTCCAACAAATGGACAAAAGATAATGTATCTTGTGGTATAAGTGGCCTAAAATTTTTAAGTGCAAAAAAAAACAACTTCTTCAGTGACAGTGAATTTTCTACATATACTGTTTGCAAGATATAGCATTCCATAGACCATATTCTCAGATAATGGTACGTAATCCAGTGCTTACAAATTTGAAGATTTTTGTAAAACAATTCTTTATTGAGCATATTACTATCCTGCAGTATTACCCAAGGTCAAACAGACAAGCTGAATGGTTTCTGGGTATGTTTAAGAGCTTTGAAAAAAGAAAGTTATGAAAAAGTGAAGAAAGAAGCACTACAAAAATTCTTGACAGTTTACCAGATAACATCAATTCTCAATTCACTGACAGACATGTTGCTGGCAGAACATGTTCACAAAAAAACTTAAATTCGTGTTCAACAAGTTGTTACCAAGTTAAAAAAAAAAAAAAAGAACGGATAACGAAAAGGACAGTAAATTTTTCAAGATTGGTGAAAAAGCATTTTTCAGAGTGTATAAAGATAGAAAAGAAATGTGGGAAGGTAGCATAATAATGTCATGCATTGAAAAGATGATATACATGGTAAAAGGAGAAAAATGGAAACACAAAAGATATTATAATCAGCTAAAGAAAAGATCAGAAAGAACAGAAGAACTGAAAGAATTGTACAATGCTTTTGGGGTAACCATTACCCCCAAAAATTGTTGAACATACAATTTGCAGATAAAAGAAACAAACAAAAAAACTGGAGGTTGATCTTGAACATAAAAGATACAAAGTACATTGGCGAAATCATCAGAAAGACGAGGGAGTTATTACTAATAAATAAAATTAAACTCATTGATGGAATGAATATGCACACACCTTACTTCCCCCTTACAGTAATATGATTGGCTGGTGTCAGTCATAAATACAGACTAGGGTGGGGATGCCTGGGACTATGCCTATTAGAACACCTCTTGACTACACCTATTGCCTAAGCCTAAACATACTGCATGCAACTACTGGTCCATTACGGCTACTTGCTAGATTCTCCTACCCAATACATTTGCCAAGACCATTTAGCTACTCCGAGTAATATATATATATATACATATCCCTTTCCGGGGCATATCACTCATTACTCAAATTCTGATGAATAAACCATGCAGCAGAATCAGGCTGGAGATAGGACAAAAACAGTGCAGTTTCGTCAAAGACCATGGAACAAGGAATGCTATATTTATGCTTAGAATGTTATCAAATGCAGAAGGACGTGTACCTCTGTTTCATAGACTACACAAAGACTTAATAAAAACAATCTCAGCAACCTTGATATAGTCAGAAAAGACAGAGGAACCTGTACTCACAGCAAACTGCCTACATCCAGACAGGAAAAGAGTTCAGCACATATACAAAGACAGAAAGGGGTGTAAGACACAGATGTGTCTTCTCACCAGATTTAATCAACATATACTGCAAGACAATTCTGAGAGCTCTAGAAGTCCTGCCAAGATTTGTCATTGGCAGTCCCAATCTGAACATAAGATATGCAGATGATTCAGTGGTGATATCTGACATGGAAAAGAAACTACACAATTTCCGACAGGAAATAGTTAAAGAAATTGGAAGAAAGGGCAACAAACTACAAGAAAACTAAATGCATGGTCATCAGTAAAAAGAGGAGCCGAAAATGCCAACTATTGGGATGCTAAAATCAGGCAGGCACAAAAATTTAAATACCTAGGAAGTGTTCTAACAGAGAACAGTAAGTGCAACACTGAAATCTGAAGGCATATTTGTATGGCCAAGGATGCATTCCAGAAGCTGAGTAGAGTATTAAGAGACAGGAAAATTTCACTGAAAACAAAAAAGAAAGTACAGGAATTGTTATATGATGCCTATCCCTCAATATGGCAGTGAATGCTGGACAGTCTCATCAGAGATGAGGGAAAGACTGGAAACAGCCAAAATGTGGTTCTACAGAAGGATCATGAGGATACCATGGACAAACATGCGTAACAATGAGATTTAGGAGAGGATGGAAATGAAAAGGAAACTGATACTTAACATTAAGAAAAGACAGCTGAAGCTTCTGGGACATGTAATGAGGAAGGATGGCTTGGAGAATCTGATACTCATGGGATGGATAGAGGGAAGGAGAGACAGGAGAAAGCAACATGTGACACACTTGATGAACTTGAGCAGGTGAATGGCAGAGCAGGATTTGAGAGGGATAACAGGAGAAGCGGTGTTAAGAGCTACAGGGGATAGAGAGGTGTGGAGGGCTATGATCACCTATGTCCTGAAGGAACATGGCACATAGAAGAAAAAGAATGTTTCTGTCTTGTTTTGTGGTTGTATATTTTGTATGCCCTTCACTTAGTAAGGTGGATAAACTAATGGTCCAGTCTTAACAATAACAAAATAATTACAACCACATCCAAAACTATTATGAATATGATCAGAAACAAAAATACCCATAAAAATAATAATTAATAAAGCAGGTGTCTATATAATTTTACACTAAGGTTTTTCTTGTACAAGGCCTGGATGCCACTCAAGGTAGAGGGTTACAATAAGAGACAGTTTATAGAGATAAAAGCAGAAAATAATGATAAACCCAAGACTGGAACAGGTTAAGATTTTAGTGATCAGGGAAACATCCTCTTGGGAGTCAAATTCACAGAATAGTGGTTTGTGGGAAGAAGCTGTTTCGGTGGAACTTATTTCTCACTGATGAAATATATAGGGTGGTCCAAAAATAGGTGGACTGTATGAGGAATAGGTTTGTATATCATTTATATTATAACAAAGGTATTCATTGTTTCCAATAAGGTATATCCACTCCACATTATTCAAGTGCAGTCCATGAGCATCTTGATAAAATATTTCCTGAAAAATGGTTTTGCCAAAGAGGTTCAATTGATTGGCCAGCACATTCACCTGACTTAACCCCAAAGGATTTCTTCATTTGAGGAGTACTCAAGGACAAAGTTTATAGTCAAAAACCAAGAAGTGTTGTTGATTTGAAAAATGACATAAGAGATGCATTTCAAGAAATTAATACACAAAGAGACTTGTGCAAAAATGTTTGTCGAAGTGTGATGCATAGATTCAAAGCTGTGTAAATCATGATGGACAACAGTTTGAGCACCTGTGCCACTAAAATTTAAGCACTTTTGTATTATTGTACACAATAAAATTTTAATTATCAATGTAATAATTGTATTAGTAAATATAATTAAATATGTAATTTCAAAATGCATGTTGTCATTCACAGTCCACCTACTTTTGGACCAGCCTGTATGTATAATTAATTGTCAATGTAATAATTGTATTAGTAAATGTAATTGTGTGTATTTAGGCAGCATTTTTTCATTAATACATGTAAATGTTTTTCATTTTTTTTTATAAGCTTAATAGCATTATCATTAAATTAAGAAAGAAAATTACAATATTGATACATATTAGATTGAATTAAAAAAAATTAAAAAAAATTTATCTCAATATTGTGATTTTCTTTCTTCATTTAATGATGATGCTATTTAGTTTATCAGAGAATATGAAGAAAATTACATAAAAATAGACAAAACTTGTCTATATTATTTAATGAAACATGTAAATATAATTGTATATGAAATCTCAAAATGAATGTTATCATTTACTGTTCACCAACTTTAGGACTATCCTGTGTAAGTATATATATATATATATATATATATATATATATATATATATATATATGTATATTTCTAAAGAAATGATGGATTTTTATTTATTGATATGACAGATTTTATTAAATGCTATTTTTAGTGGATACCCATATTTGAGTAGACATCAATGCTTAAATATATCAGAAAACGTCAATGCTTAAATATATCAGAAGACATCAATGCTTAAATATATCAGAAGACGTCAACGCTTAAATATATCAGAAGACGTTAACGCTTAAATATATCAGAAGACGTCAACGCTTAAAAATATATCAGAAGACGTCAATGCTTAAATATATCAGAAGACATCAACGCTTAAATATGTTTTATTCACTAAGAAAAACAAATGAGAAAAAATAATAACTCCAATAGGATGGAATATTTCTCTGAATCTAATTGCTTGTTTCTTTTTTTGCCAAAAACATAGTAAGAAAAATTTGCTGCTATTTCTATTTTGTCCACAATCATTATCTGAAGAAAAGAAGAGACCATCTTTCTTTTATGTCTTGAAAATCTGAAGAAGACCATAGAATAAATCAGCCAAAACATTGTGGCAACACCAAAAGCAAAAAAACAAGAATGAATTCCATAGTGTAAACAATTCTTGGAATGATACTGGCTCATCATAAAATTACAGAACATATCTTCTATATAGATTTTAAATTTCAAGAAGGCAGTAGAATGAATCAACCAAAAACAATTTGGTAGCAAGAATAGTATTACAAAGAATGAGTTGAATAGTGTGAACAACTCTTCAAATTATACTGACTCATCTTAAAATTACAGAAGATACATTCCATATAAATAGTACACCTGAAGAAGGCCAGAGAATGGATCAGCCAAAAAATATTGCAATAACAATCTTCATTTCTTAGCACCTTCTCTTCCTTTCATTTCACATCTCAATCAGCATTACCACTTTTTTTTACTATAGCTCTCTACCTTGAGTGATTCTTGAGCCTTGTATTGGATGGACTTTTGTATAAAAAAAGAATGAAATTTATCATTCTAAGAATTGATTTCTTGATTACTGTTTAATTGGGCTAACAGTGAAACAATATCTGAAACTGGCCACTGAAAAGTTGAAGCAACACAAAGATGACATATGGTAAACTTATCAACTCATTTATTTGAACAGCCCACTGAATCCACCTTGATTATAGCATTTCCTAGTGGGACCAGGAGTCATTAATAATGATGTTGTAAAAATTCCTGATGCTTTTCTGAATTTTTTTAGTTACCTTAGCATTTCATTGAATCTGTTCAAAAACATTTCAGGTTTATAATCCTTAGAAAAAAGTTTTCAAATTGTGATACCATTGTGTAATTTATTTAAAGTGCAATTCTATTCAAAATTCACAATAAAAAATTAATAATGAAGAATGCATAAAACAATAATCAATTTCATGCTCACGAAACAATGTTTGCAAAAAACGAAATAAATAAAAATAATTTCAAACAAAATTCACAAGTAGATATTCACATTTTTTAAATTATCCTTCATTTCTGTTCGTGAGAAAATAAAACTGTTCTTGTGAGCAGGCTGGTTCTGTGACATAAACACAGGGAAAGACTTCAAAACAGAGGAAAAATAGAATGCCCAATCTGCCTTAGATTGCAGCCAAACATAATCACAATCTTTTAACAGCTGCAAGCAGCCTTTCATTTCAGCTGAATCCGTCTCTGGAAGTTTTGGCCACAGTTAAGTGTAATTGATAAAATTCTTAAAAGACAATTCTTAAAATTTTCCTCAAACAAAACTGACAAAAATTCTCAGTAAGCACAAGAGGTAGAAAAAGAACAATGCAAGATAACACAAAGCAAACAATTGCCACATCAATACTCAGATGAGAGCAGCCTCCTCACCCTTCACATCTCTTGCAATGGCTTCTATTTCATTTCAGCATTTATGCTGCCTAAGAGGACTTAACACCAGATATATATACAGGGTGGTCAAAAGTAGGTTATTTTCATGGCTTCTGCTCCAACAACCTTAAGTGACTGGTGCCTCTGCAACAGGTGTTTACTCATGCAACCAGACTGGCAACTGGGTCCCACTCATTCACAGTTAGATCAACCAAATGCAGACGACAATTCTACTCCATCAGCTTCTTTTCTCGCACTTCCCGCCTGTGGAACTCGCTTCCATATTCTTGCTTTCCTTGATGGCTACAACCTCCAGGAATTTAAATGCAATGTCAATACCCATCTCTTAACTAGTTAACTCTAGTTCTTTCTACACCACCCTGTTTATCATTTTCTTTCTCTCCACCTTTGCAACTGTCATCACTCCTGTATTTTCATCCTTAACTGGTTTGTCTTTCTCTTTACTCTCCTTCTATCTAATTTTTTTACTATTATGTAGCCCCCTGCACATCAGTGGCATTACCGCCTTGATTGGGGTGATACGATTAAAAAAAAAAAAAAGACAATTATATTTACTAATAAAATTATTTCATTGACAAATTTTATTGTATATAATAATACAAATACCACTGTAATAATATAACTGATACAAATCTATTCCACCTACTTTTGACCGACTTTTGGACCACCCCCATGTGTGTGTGTGTATTTAGGCAGCATATCTTCATTTATGCATGTTATATTAAATAATATGTTTAAAATTCTTCATCAAGGAAGTTTGTCTTTGCAATTCAACCCTGAAGATGATCTTGGAAAAGATCAAAAGTACTTGGGTTAACAAAAACTACAGCACCTTGATGAATTTCAACTTACCATCAACAAAATAATTAGAGAACTAAAATGAATTATTGCAAAAACAAATTGACATAATATGTCTATATTATTTAATGAAAAATATATACAATCAAAAAAGCAAAGCAACAGCCATAAAGCAAAAAGTTTGAACAGTGGGCAGGAATAGTGGGAATAGTGTTCACATGTAAAAGGGATACAGTCAAGTGGTTATAGCCTTCTGACTTCAAGGCAAGAAAAACAAAAATGTAAGAATAAAAATGAGTGTTGTCCATTTTTATTGATCAGGAAGAAATTCCAACATACATTTGTAGAATTTGTCTATAGATTTGGGCATGAGAAGTAACCTTCAAAGTATAATATGGCTGTCGATTTATAAAGCAGTTTGTGGGAGAGTAGAATACTCATTCCTTTACAGTGAGGAATAAATTAAAAATGAAACCAAGTACATGAATGATTTTGTGATACACTAAAAACATGGCTGGTGTTAGAGTCGGTTTGGACTTTAATAATAAAAAAAAAGACACTGTAATGTCGATAAGGTGGATGGATGCTAACTTTACATTTTAAGAGACAAAAGATGAGGAAAAGAAATAAAAGTTTGCAGCTTCATCTGATATGCTTTTGAAAAGAAAGTCGAAAGAGAAAAACATTACAGAAAAAAAGATAGCTGATCAATCCAAACGAGAATTGTCGGCTGAAAGTAAAAAAAAAAAAAACTTATTTGTGTGGCCCATTGTCTGCTTTTCTCACTGAGTTTTTTTGGATATAAGATCAAATATGTGGGAATGGCAGGAGAAAATTCGTCAGAAATCATTCAAAGTTGAACAATGGCCATTTAGTGAGAAAGGTCAGGGTCAATGAAGCCTGATGCACAAGAAGTCATAACAAAATATAAGGGTGAAGGAAAAAGAGAACAAGATGACTCATTTACGGAGGAAGTCACTAAGAGTAAATAGTTACAGCTAGAGATAGTTTAGTGCTTACTATTTCCCATGAGTTAGTAACATTATACAACAATGGTGTCACTGATAGAATAAGAACCAAATGAACAATTATCATTGATCACACAAGCATGGCTCAGGAGTCTAGCAGCTAAAGCTAGAGCAAAAAAGCTGAAGGATTTAAAATCGGTTGTAGAAGAAAACAAGATAAGTGATCTTTTCTTGACAACTGTAGGTTATAAAGCTGTTATAAAATTATCAGCAATTGAGCATCCAAGACAACTGAAGGAAATGACATTCAACTATATAAGTCAGTCAGACAAAAATACATAGATGGCCTAAAGAGTCCCAACCTTTGGACAAAGGAGACATGAGTCATGTTCATTTTAATGGAGTGAGATTATTACTAATACTGATGGAAAACCTTTTCAAGGATGGCCAGAAGTAATACAGATCTCCGACAAAATAAATTTGACCGTGAAAGAAGCACTAAAGATCTTATTTTCAAGATTCTAGTATCCAGCAACACCCCAGAGTTTTGTGATGAAGAACTATTCCAATGGTTGAACAAAATTAAATACAAACCACATAAAACCCCATAGTACTATCCACAATCAAATGGAATTAGCGGAAAAGATGTTAAAAAGAACTGTTCAAAACAGACTGAAAATAAGTTTATGGCGGAAAGAAAAAGCAGAAATATTTCTTCCTAGATTGTTGCTAAGCTACAGGACAATACCACATGATAGAAGATTAAAAAGCTTATCAACTCTCATTGGTAGATAAATTAGATCCCCATTGGCCAAGTCTTATGCTACTTGGCAGCTCAGATACAGTCACTTCCTCAGCAGCACAATGTGGCTTCCCTGTGTCCCTTTTACAAATACTTTCACGGCTTCTGCTCCGATGAACTTACCTCACTGGTGCCCCCATATATAAATTTACTCGAGCCACAAGATTAGCAACTAGATCCCACCCTTTCACTGTGAAACCAATAGTAAATGCAAATTCTACTCCAGCAGCTTCTTTCTTGCCCTTCCCACCTGTCGAATTCCCTTCCATTTACTTGCTTCCCTGACAGCTACAATCTCCAAGAATTAAAATGTAAAGTCAATAGTCATCTCTTGTCTCACTAACTTGCATCCTCTCTCCCATGCTCCTTTCTCCGTTCACCCCACTCTCATCAGTATTCTCATCCTTCTCTTACCCTCTTTCTGACACCTCCTGTAACCTGTCACTCTTTGTCATAACTTTCCTCCTATGTAACCCCCTGCAAAACAGTGGCAGTAAAATGTCTTGCTTGGGACGATATGATTATAAAAAAAAAGTTCTATACTATTTTTATGTGGATATAAAGTGGGGGATCAATTCTACATTACAATCAATATATAAACTGATCCCCCACTTTATGGCCACGGTTATCCTTCTTTCAACCACTTCCTGACATTCCTTATAACCTGTCACTCTTTCTCATAACTTTCCTCCTATCTAACCCCAGCAAAACAGTGGCAGTAAAATGCCCTGCTTGTGAGGATATGATTATAAAAAAAAAAAAAACTAATGAAAAACTGTGGTATAAAACAAACAGTGAATCTAAACTACAAAAGACAAAATTCACAATGCAAAGTGGACAGAACATTATGATAATAGAAACAAATGAAAATGGGATATACAGACCAAGTCAGATTGCAAGATGACAGTGATAAAGAAATGTACAGTGAGCCTGAAAGAAATGAAGGTGAAAGTATCATGTCAATGTAAAACAAACACAACAGTGGAATTAAGAACAGTATAGACACTAATGTGCGTAGTGGTGCAGTGGATATTGACTCAGAACGACAAATCAGGGAGCCGAGTTCCTTGCATTCACTTATGCCCAACTACCTTTGGGAAAGGTATTAACGAGTCTCTTCTCTCCAGTTATAGGTTAAATAATAGGACAGATTGGGTTCTATAGCATTGGCTGGCAACCAGTCTACTGCAGAAAGGAATGGCAACCTACTGCGGAATAATCTTCTGCCCAGTCAGTCATCTCTCTTTCGAGACATGATCACTCAAAGCGTGTATCACGTATGGCACTTAACTAATAGACATTAAAAATGAACAATTATTGAAGGAACGCTCCTATGAAACAAGAAAAAGATCACAATCTCTAATATCTAGACAATCTTAAGAAATACCTGAAGAAATACCTGGGAAAATAAGGGATTAAACCCTCTTTGGTACAGGAAGATGAAAAGACATTTACATAGGAAGTCACCAAGAGTATAGATTGCTACAGCTATTATCCATGAGGTACTTTAGTGCTTATCCCTTCCTATGAGTAACACTACATAACAGGAACAAAAAGAGGTTAAAAAAAGAAAGAGAGAGAGAGAGAAAAAGAAAGAAAGGAGTAAAATATGACAAAATGGAAAATGAACAAAGAAAAAAGACAAAGAGAAAGTAGAAAAAGAAGAAAAAAGTAAAACAGGAGGAAGAGAGAAAAAGCTCATTTACAGACTTATCATAAAAATGAAAGAAAACTATTAATAAAATGATGAATAATAAAAGAGAAAGAGAGAGAGAAAATGAAAAAGAGAAAAGGAGAGAGAAAATTACATAAAAGAGGAAAAAGAGAGAAGAAAAAAGAAAGAGAGAAAGAAGAAATAGAAAAAAGAAGAGAAAGTAGATAAAAGGAAGAAGAAATTAAAGTGGAAAAAGGAAAAAGAGGAAACGTAAAAAAGTAATTTCCAGAGTTATAATCAAATAAAAATCTTTATAATAATGATTGTGGTTAAAAACAGAATGTCATGGATTCACTATGAATTTTGCAATTTTTAAAATTTCTATAAATAAATTTAAGCATTCAGTCTATACATTGTGCATTGAAAATAAATCATGAAGAATTATTAGTGGTCAAGAATTAATGCAACTATATGTTTTTTTTGTTTTTATTTTTAATCATATCACCCCGAGCACGGTGGTAATGCCACTGATGTGCAGGGGCCTACGTAAGAGTGAAAAGATTGGAAAAGGGAAAACCGGAAACCACATCCTAAACAGGGAACAAGGGATGAGCCTCTTTACCTGTTTTCAATAGACGTGGGTGGAGTCTGAACCAGGCGATAGTTTAGTCTATCTACTCCAATTGAAAAAAAAAAAAAAAAAAAGGAGTGAAAAGATTGGAAAAGAGAAAACCGGAAACCACATCTTTAACAGGGAACAAGGGATGAGCCTCTTCACCTGTTCATTAGACATGGGTGTATGTGTGTAGTACAAAAGAGTGTTGACCAAAAGTTTTCAGCCCAACCTCTATCCCAAAATCTATATTTCAATATGGTCGAACATCAGAGTTTAGTAAGAAAAGTTTTTTTTTTAAAAAAAAACTTCAGAAAAAATGTGTGACATGTTCTGAATTACAAAGTGAACATGTGAAGTAGCCTTTATGTTTCTTGGCTTCTTTTAATTGGGTCAAAACCTTTTCTATACCCACCTTGTCAGTCAGTCAAATGCCGAATGTGATACACACTTGGGCAATTATGTCTCTTTCAATCCATGGCTGACTAGGAAAAAATTTTTCCTGCAGTAGGTTGCCATTTGTTTCTGTGACAGACTGGTTGCCAACCAAGGCTCTAGAACCCAATCTGTTGTGCTATTCAATCCATAGTTGGAGGGAGAAGATCAATTAATAGCTTTCTCAACAGCATTTGCATCTAACTGAATGCAACAAATTCAACTGGAATTCGAACTCAGTTCTCATTTCTCATTCTACTTGTATGTAGAGATGTAAAAATAAAAATTCTGATCAGACATAAAATGCAACCAACAAACTAATTTTGGTTAAAATGCATCAAGTAAAGCCCAGATATTTAACTGCATGCTCACTTAAAAAGAATGCAGCATGAGTTTAAAGTGGTTGTCCTACACATAGATGGCACCAGAGACCAAAAAGAAATAGTGCAACCCCATTAACACATACATTTTTGTGGTACCAGGGATTAACCTGAGTGACCTCCCAAAAGAGCTGAGACCCCCTGGAACTGGACTTTCTAAATTTTTATTGGTGTTCAAGCTGAAAGGTTTCAACTTAAAATCAGCAATACTTAACCAAATAACCACTTGATCAGAATACAGCACAAGGCCAAGTTTAAAATAGAAGTACCTCCCAAAATCTGCAAGATCAAAACTTAGCAGCTCATCTCTCCTCTTAACCTGCCCAGGTGGCTCAATGGAGGAAGAATTAACTTGTAATATTCAATACAGCAAAAACCAAACTAGTAAGATTCTATCACCATTGAGCAGACCTTGAATGTTCACCTCTCATGATAGGTCTTTTTTCAAGGAAGCTCCTTGAACGTCTATTGTGACTCAAGCTCTCTTCAGATCTCAAGTGGAACTTATTTATCCAATCTATTGTTAAAGATGCAGGAAAAATGGTTGGTTCACTGTATTACCCTAGTATGTATTTCATTTCTTCTAATGATATACTCTATCTTTACAAGAACCACATCAGATTGAAAGTATAGTATTGCTGCCATATCTGGACTGGGGTTGCCCATCCTCAATTGCCTGTCTTGTTAGAGTTCCAAAACATCCACACAGCCTTGTAGGGTGGAATTATTTTCAACACTACAACCACTTTCCCCACAGACGAAACATCTCTTGTTGCCCTGACACTATGTCCATGGCATGTGTTCTGATGATCTGCATTCTTTAATCCTACAACCTCTGACCTTTAGAACTGGAGTCCACCATGCCATGTACACAAGTGTGAATCATCTTATATTCCAAGAACAAAAAGTAAGTTTTATTTGGACAACTTCTTCCCAGGAACTGCTGCTCTGTGGAGCAGACTCCCAGCAGGATATTTTCCAAATCCCTACAATTTTGACCCCTGCAAGTCTAGGGTTAAATGTTATCTTCCTTAAATAACCTCATGCACTTTATTTCTTACCTTTTCTGATGCTAATGCAACACCAGACAATAAAGCACCAACTGGTATGGATCTTGGGCCTTGTTTGGCTGAACATGAATATAATTCAAATTTCTCAGTATTTTTCATTTCGGGGTACATCTCAGGTACAAAGGGTTAACTGTAACTTCCTCCCAAAAGTGAAGTACTACCTTGGAAGACAGGTGAAGAGGCTCATCCCTTGTTTCCTGTTTAGGATGTGGTTTCCGGCTTTCTCTTTTCCAATCTTTTCACTCTCTTATTTTTTTTCAATTTGAGTAGATAGACTAAACTATTGCCCGGTTCACACTCCACCCATGTCTATTGAACAGGTGAAGAGGCTCATCCCTTGTTCCCTGTTTAGGATGTGGTTTCCGGCTTTCTCTTTTCCATTCTTTTTACCCTTACATAGCCCCCTGCACATCAGTGGCGTTATCACCTTGCTTGGGGTGATATGATTAAAAAAAAAAAAAAAAAAAAAAAAAAAGACAGTACCTTGGGGCCAGGCATTTATTCATCTGTATCAATTCCATTTGAAAGGCTTCAAGTAAAACTCAGCATCTAGTCATGTGCCCACTTGAACAAAATGATACAAGATTGATTTTCAAATAAAACACTATATGTACACAAACTAGAAATAAAATTGCTCTAATCCCTGTGACACTTCATGCTTTGGATTAAGATAATGACCCTAATCTCCTCCCATAGAAGGAAAATCAGGTGCCCTGGTACAGGACTTCAATTAATTGGTGTTGACTCAGGCTGAAAGATTGAACTAAAAGCCAACAGATTCCACTTTAAATTGAAAAGCTTACATAATTATGATTTTAACCACACATCAGCCAGAATTGGCTAATGGCCAATTACCACAAAATGCCATGCAATTTAGTTAGCAGTGCCAACTATTTTGACTTAACTAGACAAATCTATTTATTCATCAAAGGGGACATAACTAATACTGATTCTCATTTAACAAAGCTTAACTGCAATGATTTTTCTATACACAAAATACAAACATTTAACAGACGTGACAGAATCGTCATTAATAAATACCTTTTGA
Source organism: Ascarosepion bandense (assembly GCA_037127315.1). Classification (NCBI taxonomy): domain Eukaryota; kingdom Metazoa; phylum Mollusca; class Cephalopoda; order Sepiida; family Sepiidae; genus Ascarosepion; species Ascarosepion bandense. The sequence continues at coordinate 1,871,202 of JBBBDQ010000124.1, read as the reverse complement.
TTTACATATTGATGATTAATTTTTGTGTGTGTGTATGCACATAAATTAATCAATATCCCAAGTAATATGAAGTGTGATTAATGTAATAGTAACTTATGAGAAAATATTAAACATTCACTGACAAAATGGCCACTACTATTGCAGAATTTTAGAGAGAACACTCTACCTAACGAGCAGAGGTAAGTGAGCACAGTAAAAACAACCAAGATGGATTAAGGCTCTTGCCACAGTTAAATACCAGTCAGATTCAGAGAAAAGGTGAGAGCAAAATGTGCTACAACCAACATCCAGACACACACTATTGCAAACAAAGATATTTATAGATGGTAGTTGACTACCTCACTTCACCTTAGCTCAAAAGGTAGTAATCTTGTAGAGTGCAAACCTCATTGACTGGAATTACAATGTTTATGTTATGTTATAATGTTGTTGTTTTACATGGTTGCATTTAATAAAAATGGTAAATGTATTTTGGTATTCTGTTCATTTCACTTTTTAGTACCTGGTATTTATTCTTGGTAGGGAGTCATTCTAAAATAACAACCCAACACTACTTTCAGTTGAAATCTTTCGACTGAAGGAATTTTTATGAAAATGAGATTTTTCAAGTTCTCTTCCCTTTATCACTCTTTCCAGTATTGACAGGGTTTTCCTTAATATTCTTCCATTTGAAGTTGTGTGAAATATCAGTATCTTTATTAAGTCAGCTTTTTCTCTTCAAGTTACAGGTGCTATACATTGCTGTTGTTGGTAATTCTCAAGTGATGCAGTTTCTGCTCTGGGGTGCAGTTCTTTGTTTACGATTCTGTAGCGCCAGTCCACAATGTTCAAAGAAGTCTTTGCTAAGATCTACCAGTTTCATTTACTTGCAGTTTTTTTTTTAACCATTCATCTGAGAAAGCAGTTGACAGTTTATATATTTCTGAATAGGTTTGTTGTCATGCATGATATCCAGATGAAAGTCTTGATTTGATTAGGTTATTTAAGAACATGCTTATCAATGCAAAAAGTGAAATTGTCAAGCTGAGTTTCAGTTCCTGCTTACTCTGTTCTGTTCACACGAATGACCTTTGGAAAAGCAGGTATATCTTTCTCCTTTCCTCCTGCCATCAGATATGGGTTAAATTACAGGGTAGCTGAAGAACTCTAGCCCTGGAGGTAACCAATCCAGGAATCAGACTACTCTGAATTAACAGACACACAGAAGGCAACAGAAAATAATTCAAGTATCTTTCACAAAATGTCATAACAATTCATGGATAATAAAGAAAAAGGAAACTGTGTTTTATAACGTTAGTTTTTCGTAATGTTATTCTGAAGGGAACTTTTGTCAATTTGCTATGAATGAGTTATAATATTTCAGTATCTTTGTGTAAAGTCAACGTACTGAACAAATCATTTTAATAATACACAATATTGCTCTCAGAATAATTCTCTTGAGTAATTCACTCAGAAAAATTTTTATTATTAAAATCTTTATTATCTTTATTATTTGATCTATAATAATAATCAGAGAAAAGGTGAGAGCAAAATGTGCTACAACCAACATCCAGACACACACTATTGCAAACAAAGATATTTATAGATGGTAGTTGACTACCTCACTTCACCTTAGCTCAAAATGTAGTAATCTTGTAGAGTGCAAACCTCATTGACTGGAATTACAATGTTTATGTTATGTTATAATGTTGTTGTTTTACATGGTTGCATTTAATAAAAATGGTAAATGTATTTTGGTATTCTGTTCATTTCACTTTTTAGTACCTGGTATTTATTCTTGGTAGGGAGTCATTCTAAAATAACGACCCAACACTACTTTCAGTTGAAATCTTTCGACTGAAGGAATTTTTATGAAAATGTTAATTCTTAAATAACCTCATCAAATCAAGACAAATCAAGAAAATGTTAATTCTTAAATAACCTAATCAAATCAAGACTTTCATCTGGATATCATGCATGACAACAAACCTATTCAGAAATATATAAACTGTCAACTGCTTTCTCAGATGAATGGTTAAAAAAAAAACTGCAAGTAAATGAAACTGGTAGATCTTAGCAAAGACTTCTTTGAACATTGTGGACTGGCGCTACAGAATCGTAAACAAAGAACTGCACCCCAGAGCAGAAACTGCATCACTCAGAAAAATTTTTATTATTAAAATCTTTATTATCTTTATTATTTGATCTATAATAATAATCTTTATTATAATAATCTTTATATAATAATCTTTATTATTATTATTCAAATCCTTTGAATAATACACAATAATGCTCTCAGAATAATTCTCTTGAGTAATTCACTCAGAAAACAATCTCTTCAATGACGCGCAACACCGGAATGATGCACAACACATAACAAACTCAGACTTCTGAGTTTGTTATGTGTTGTGTTATATTTATTTATGTACCAAATCCCAGCAGCACAAACCATTCACAGTTATGTTTGTTGCCTGGAGATTAGATATCGACACTTTATTTCTTCATAACACTATAGAGTTCCTTGATCAATAAAAATCCCAATTGTTATGACTAGCAGTATAGGCTGGTGTTGCACAGGTGTAATGAAAGCTTTAAAACTAATCCATGGTCCTGGAGTTCAGACTCTTTGGATGTTGGCACGAAAGACTAAAAAGGAATAGTTGTTTCCATTTAAAGCGAAACCGTAGACTGAAAGAAAAATGAATGGATGTAAGTCAAATTTTTATTTCCTGGTATCAATATCAAATTTTCTGCACTATTGTAAGACCTGCAACCTTGAAACTTCTGAATATTGTTTCTTATGTCTTTGTCTATGAGTGTATCAAATTTGATTAAAATCGGACCACTCCTTCTATAACCTGATTTTTTTGATTATCGATTTTCGATATTTATCGGGGGTACCTCAACACAAAACCTAGCTAAAATCACTCGCAGATGCTTATAGTACAACTGTGTACATTTTCAAGAAAATTGGTTCAGTCGTTTTGGAGTCTATAGGTAATGGATACACAGACGCACACACAAACACACACAGACAAAGTTCCATTTATAAATAAGTTTAGATAAAGTTAACCCTCTAGGGCCATTCGTATCATATTTGATACAGTATGAAAACAAGCCTTGAAAGAAATATTTTCCTGAAAATTTTTTTAAGAGAAATATTTTATAAATTTCAAATGAAAGCAGTACTGACTGCTCAGTCAATGAATACCAAATGTTTCATTATAGGGAAATACTGTATCAAATATGATACGAATGGCCCTAGAGGGTTAAACTGATGCATCATTTTTCACAATGTCAGGTAAATGTCTTTGAATTTTAATCTATTCTCTCTTTCTTGTCCAACTGGTCAATTGGTCAACTGGTGTGAGGTAATTACAAAAATTTGTGAAAATTTCATAAATAACATTGATAAGATTTAACTAACAAACAGAAAAAAAAAAACAAAGAAAGCCAACAAAATACTTTGATAACTGAATAATGGTGTTATGAATGTTCTGTAAATGAAAGATTACGCTCTCACAAAGGATGGCAACTTCTACATCAAAATGATGTATTTTTTCATAAATCTGTATTAGACTGAATATTGTCTGTGTGTCACCCACTTCACATCAGTAGTATAAAACAGCCTAGCCTATATCACTAATATACAAAGTGGCTACTCTCAGGCATATATATATATATATATATATATATATAGAGAGAGAGAGAGAGAGAGAGAGAGAGATAAATTTAAATGATTTACTAGGCACAGCTTAGATATAGCACATGGCTGAAATAAAGATTACTTAGGATAAAACTCATTACTCAGTTATAACTAATTGAGCAAGATAAGCTCAATAACTACTGCACCAAGCCAAAGTATACATAAAACTAAGTGTAGTATAGATTTAATAAAAAGGCTGCATTTACAGTGCACATAGTGAGAATCATATATAAACACAAACTTATGAATATACTTGTTTTGAAAAACCCTCTGCATATATACATGAAAGGAAAAAAATGGTTGTAAAAAAAGAAAGAGCTAAGCACATGAACATCAGCCAAAGTAATTTGGACTGAGCTAGCATGTAGCCCAAAGAAAAAACCCGAGATGAGTAACCCCCTAACAAAAAAGTGTTCAATACTAAAGCAGAGCAGAATAAGTAAATTAAACCAAGTGAGCCAACAAACCTACCAAGGTTTCACCTAAGCGGATCTTCAAGGAACATTGGCCAACGTTCCCTGAAGTTCCGCTTAGGTGAAACCTTGGTAGGTTTGTTGGCTCACTAGGTTTAATTTACTTATATATATATATATATATAATTCCATCCATCTATACAAATGTGTATTTTTTAACTTGCAAAAATTACCATTTACAAGCATGGTTTCAATAAAAAAAAATTTTTTAATTCATTTCAAAGAAAAAAATTTATATCAAAACCTACAGAGTTCATAATAATAAGCATTATCATTGTCTAATATTTCCCATTAAAATAATTTAGTCAAATTTTATGGAAGTACCTAAATGAGTGAAAAATATGCTTAATTAGATTTTCTGAAAATGTCATGAAATTATTTGAATAAATGAACTGAAAAAATAGTAAGTTTGCTGAATTATTATTATTATTATTATTATAATTATTATAATTTTTTTTAAGTATTTGTCTCATGGTCAGCTCTATGGAGCTATGTCTAGTATGAGAAATTTATGTGGACTTATTTCCTAAAGTTCTAAAAAATGAAAAGGCGAAAGTTGGGAGAAGAAATGTAAGAAACGTCGGTGACAGGAGACCGAAAAACAGGCACTCAGAAATAAGCTGACAATTTTGATTCAAGGGAAACAACTCTATTCTATGCATTAAAGTTATTTCCCTTGCATAACATGACACCTGGAAATACAATTTTCTTTCCAATATGCCAATGACTGTTGGATACGCCATTTCGTAAAAAATATATATATACGTATATTTTTTTCTTTTAATCATATCACACCGAGCAAGGCGGTAACGCCACTGATGTGCAGGAGGCTACGTAAGAGTGAAAAGATTGGAAAAGAGAAAGCCGGAAATCACATCCTAAACACTGAAACAGGAAACAAGGGATGAGCCTCTTAACCTGTTCAATAAACGTGGGTGGACTGTGAACCGGGCGATCTATCTATCTATATATATATATATATATATATATATATATATATACATTAAACGACTGTGATGTGTTTCTTCGAAATAATGTTGAGAATATTAAGGGTAGAAAACATGACAAAAGAGGAAGCTGTAAAGTTAAAACTAACAAAGAAACTTGAACTCTTAATGGGGACATATAAGGAAAGAAGTTGGTGAAAATTTAACTCTCCCAATGCGCATTGACAGTAAAAGACCACAGAAAAGTAAGGTTTAAACTATTCTAGAACAATGAATGATTAACAATAACTATAAAGTAAAAGAGGAGTTAAAAAAAAAAATGCAGACAGCTACAAAAGACAGGAAGCTGTGGTGAGCCTACGTTCTGAAAGAATATGATACATAGAGACAACATATTATTGGTAACACTGGCCGTTTCCCTTGAAGGAAACATTTAGCATTCACTAACTGAGCAGCCAGTACTGCTTTCAGATGAAATTTATAAAATCTTTTAAAACAATTTTTCAGGAAAATGGGTTTTTCAAGTTCAGTAGCTGTTATCACTCTTTCCAGTATTGACGAAGGTTTCCTTCTAACCTTTTATTTGAAGTAGTGGTGAATATCAACATCTTGGCTGTGGTGTTATTTTCTCTTTCAGTTATATATGTGTTCTGGGGAAACACACCTATTCCTCAGATAATGAACTCTTCCTCCTATATTAATAAAAGTTAACGTCATATATATATATATATATATATATATATATATATATATTAGATAGATATCAAAGTGACTAGACATAGATTGATATCAAAGTGACTAGACATAGATTGATATCAAAGTGACTAGACATAGATTGATATCAAAGTGACTAGATATAGTTATGAAGTGACTGTAAATCAAGAGACTGAGTGTTTTTATCAAGATACCATCTCTAGGAAGGCTTGAAACCCCATCCTAGTCTTTTATCTATCTCATCCAGTTCACACTTCTTCCCAGTCTTTTGATCGTGGTTTATCACTTGTTTCTTCTTTAAGAATGTGTTTTTAGTTCCTTCCATAGTTTTTGTCGTTCCCTTTCATTTTTTGCATTTTTGTGGCATTATTGCCTTAAAACACTGATTCTCATACAATCACCCAAGTAATGTTGATATGACTCTAAGCCTCTGACATGTAATGTTCGATATTATGTCATATGCCAAGAAAACAAAGAGTCTAATTCTCCAAAGAAAAGTTTCTAAAGACAAGATCTCAAAAGTTTTTGTAGACTTTTTGAGCTTTTTACATTATTCTGAATATTATGTCACATTTTCACATTATTCTGAATATTATGTCACATTTTCACATTATTCTGAATATTATGTCACATTTTCACATTATTCTGAATATTATGTCACATTTTCACATTATTCTGAATATTATGTCACATTTTCACATTATTCTGAATATTATGTCACATTTTCACATTATTCTGAATATTATGTCACATTTTCACATTATTCTGAATATTATATTACCTTTTGAGATGAATCTGAATATTACTCTATTTGATGACTTATTTCAGTCATTTTAATTTCACTCACCTGCATACAAACATTCTTGGGAATGTTATGAACCTCTTTCTCTCCCCTTAGTTATATCTCGAATAGCAGTGCAGACTAGGTTCTCTAGCCATGGTTGGAAACCAGTCCAGAAGGAGAACTCTGAATTTAAAGCTGTAATAATAAAATCACAGGTTGCCCCTTGAAAAGACAACATCTGGAAGACAACATCTGGAAGACACTCCTGTCAGGGACATAAACCACAGTAAATTGGATGTGATAACTGGCAGAATTTAACAAACCACATTTTTCAATGGCAAAATACAAAAAAGATCCTGGAAAATAGATGAGTCAGTCAGTTAGTTAAGTGCCATACGTGATACACGCTTGGGCGATCATGTCTCGAAAGAGACATGACTGACTGGGCAGAAGTTTATCCCGCAGTAGGTTGCCATTGCTTTCTGCGGTAGATTGGTTGCCGACCAAGGCTATAGAACCCAACCTGTCCTGCTATTTCACCCATAACTGGAAGGAAGAGACGGATCAATACCTTTCCCAAGGGTATTTGTGCGTAAGTGAATACAATGGATTCAGCTGGAATTCGAACTCGGCTCCGCCCGGTTTCTCATTCCAAGCCGATATCCACTGTACCACAACGCACATCCTAAAAAAAAAAAAAAAATAAAATAGATGAGACCTAATGAAAAACTGTGAAACATAGAGCAGTGACTCATGTCTCCTAATATTACGCATCTGAAAACCCAATGATGTCACATGTAAACAGCACTAAGCAGAAGTCTAATAACATATAAGGCCCACTTTCCTCCTAAATTAGAATTTTATGAATTTACAATTAACACTCAAAAAGAAATTTGTTTTGATGTGGGCCAAATAGGGAACATGGATGAATTTTCAGTGTCCGAACATTTTATTCATAATATTTTCTGCTGATGGGAGTTTCATAAATGCTATGAAATACAATATTTATATTCTATGGTAGAAATTTTTTTACTCACTTTTTATTATTTTACCCTGAAAATTTTATCTGAAAATATATTTCCGATTGTTAACGGAAAGAAACATTCACAAAATCTTAAAAAAGATTATTTTCTGTCTTCTTAATTCTGTTCTTTTATTATTCTGCCTTAATAAATTTTTCTTTTTCTCATTTTATTTTCTCATTTTACTCTCTCACACACAATAACCCCTTGTGTATTAGTGACTTTTTTTGCCTTGCTGAGGAAAAGGTTTAAAAAATGTCACCAAAATTAACAAACAGGAACAAAAAATCCACTTATAATATGTCACTTCTATGTGCCCTGTCCTTTCAGGACATTGGCGATCATGGCTTTCCATGTCTCCCTATCACTGGTGGCTCTTAGCACACTTTCTCCTGTTACTCCAAGCAGCCATCGTTCTGTCAATAACCTTATCAGGTCCTTCAAACATCTTATCCACTAATTTCCCCTGTCTCTTTTCTCTTCTATCTGGCCTGTTAGTATCAGGTTCTCCAAGCTCTCCTTCCTCACTGCATGTCCCAGAAATTTTAGCTGTCTCTTCCTGATGCTCAGTATTAATTTCCTTTTTGTTTCCATCCTTTCCAAAACCTCATTATTGCTCACATGCTCGATCCATGATATTCGTAGGATCTTTCTGAAGAACAACATTTCAGTTGCTTCACATTTTTCCTTCATCTTTGATGGTATTGTCCAGCATTCACTGCTATATTGAAGAAGCAACAACACATAGCAATCCAATACTCTCTTCTTTGTTTCTAGCAAAATTATCCTGTTTCTTAATACTTTACTCAACTTCTGGAATGCTTCCTTCGCCATGCCAATTCACCTTCGGATCTTTGTCGCACTTTCCATCTTCTGTTAGAACACTTCCCAGGTATTTAAATTTTTGTACCGGCTCGGTTTTAGTATCCCCACAACTGTATATAAGCAATAAAAAATACCAAACATTTTTGGCTGTCATCGACTGTAACCATTTGAGAGTAATCTCCCTTGCAAAGGTGAAACATTTTATTATGCAATCTGTTTCCACTTCACTATTGATATTAGCAAACTGATGATGGGAAAAATTTCAAGATATATTTATATATTTACGTTAAATATGAATAGAAGTGTCAACTATACATAAAGTGGGTGATCGGTTTTTTGATTGCTATTAAGTTATAAACTGACTCCACCAAACGATACCAATTTAGCTATATCACATTGAAATACAGGTTCTTGTAAAATCACTAAAGTTAAGCAACATCAAACCAAGTCAGTACCTAGATGGGTGACCATTTGGTGTAATTGATAATGGCTCAGAATTGGAGATAGGAGAGCCAAGTTCTTATTTTCAATTTGGTTTGTTGTATTCACTGACATGCAAATACTCTTAGGAATAGTATCTTCTTGACCTAGGAGATGAAGGATCGAACTTCTTACCTACCAACCAATGTAGCTCTCTAATCTTTAAAAATTACTGTTGTGAAATCAGTTTTCAGCTACTTCTTCATCTAATTTACATATTTCCCTCTGTGATACAAAATTAACATTTTTAGTTGTTTACATATCTCTAGTTAATGTTCTTAATAATTTATATTTTTTTCCTTTCTGTTTACATGAGAAATTTTATGAAGCTTCAAATATTTTCTTGATAGTTAATACACTTTTTATTATTATCCTTTCCGTTTTTCTCAAAATCATTTATTATGACTGTTATATCCCGTGAGGGGATAAACAGGAAAAGAATAGTGCAAGAATAATACTTAACACTGAAGATATAGGAATAGAGATTTATTATACCAAAGTACAATAAACCAATAGACAATACAATGACACCAATGAATAGTTAACAGGTGCAACAATCAATTGGTCTCTGTCTAGGACGTATGCGTCCATCAAGTGAAGAATGCTTCCGTCTAATGACGATGACTCTAGTTCACTCCAGTCAGTCTTTTATAGACTGGACCATACCCATTCCGGGGTAGGACAGGATATTCCTCTACAACAATGACATAGTTTTTATTTTTCCTATCTTTTTACCTCTCTTGCCAATAATTTTCGCCATCAGATTCCTATCAATCAATAACTTTACAATATCTTTGCTTTTGAGGTTAAATATTTTGGCAATACTTAAACTGACTAGTAAAAAAAAAAAAAAAAAAATTGTGCAGGGTGTAATTTTTCCAGATTAGCATTTATTAGACTTTTCTCAAGTCACAGCATTTGTCAGAATAAAAAGACTATTGATTTTTTTTTTAAACAAATTAGAAGATGGATCCTTTTCATAACAATAATACAATGTCAAATCAATCTGACTTTTTAAAGCTTATGGCCACATCACATTAAAATACCAGTTCTTGTCCAATCACCTGAGTAACACTGAATCGAGTCAGTACCTAGCTGGGTGACCATTTGGGAATACCAGGTGTTGTAAGCTTTAATGTGCAGGTACTGTAATGGATAATGGCTCATAATTGATAATTGGAGAGCCAAGTTCCAATTCCAGTTGGGTTCATTATATTCACTTATGTGCACATAGCCTAAGGAAAAGGAATGACACCACCTCTTCTCACCCCAGCCATAGTTAATCTGTAATATTTATATCACTAAATTATTATCATCTCAAAAAAGAAAAAAAAATTATTACAATCTAAAAATATTTTCTTAAAATAAGCTGCAAAAGGTTGATAAGATATAGAAAACAATCAATCAGTGAAATACTGATTAGTTACATAGGCATATCTTAAATTTATTTACATTCTCTGTAATATAAATGTATAGAAACTACCATAGCCCAAAGTGAACGATCAGTTTATGTATTGATTCATATATAAAACTGATCCACCACTTTATATCCACAATAAAATTTGTTTATCAACTTCTGATTTTGGTGTGAAGTAATCTCTTCTCCCCAGCTATGGGCTAATTAATAAAACTTGTATTACTAAAGCAAGATTATCTAAAAAAATAAAAAAACTTCTTGCAATCTAAAAATATATCTGACTTTAATAAACCTGTAAGGGGGTTGATAAGTGGCAGAAAGCAAATCAATCTATCAACCAACCAATCAACCCTTGACTTTCAAAGAGTTATATGTACTGTCTTTTTATTTACAGACTAGCAGTATCGCCCAGCATTGCTCGGGTGTAATGAAAGCTTTAAAACTAATCCATGGTCCTGGAGTTCAGACTCAGCCTAAAGAATATTTGTGTGAAGTTTGGTGAGAATCGGATAAAAATTGTGGATTTGTATAAAAGACATACAGACAGATAAACAGACACACACACACAAACAAACATCTTGCCTTTTATATATATATATATATAATCTATTTTCTGCACTATTGTAAGAACTGCAACCTTGAAACTTCTGAATATCATTTCTTATGTCTTTGTCTATGAGTGTATCAAATTTGATTAAAATCAGACCTCTCCTTCAATAACCCAATTTTTTGATTATCGATATTTATCGGGGATACCTCGACACAAAACCTAGCAAAGAACACTCGCAGACGCTTATAGTACAACTGTGCAAATTTTCCAGAAAATCGATTCAGCCATTTCAGAGTCCATAGGTAATGGACACACACAGACACACACAGAGACAAAGTTCCATTTATAAATAAGTTTAGATGTTAATTTTAAAACTGTGATGACATCATGGAGAATTGCATGCTGTTATGAATCAAGAATAAAAACAACATTAGTAGCATCGATGATATTATAATGTTTTGTTTGTAGACATTACAAAAAAAGAATAGTGCAAATATATACCAAACATAACATTTATTGTTTTGAAGAAACAATGTATAACATTATTTGGTCAAGCTAACTTGGATATTCAAGTGTCTATCATGCCAACCATGACAGCTCTGCATCAAAATTAGATCATTAACGTAGCATCTTGTATTATTACATAGTTGGCAAATGTAAGTGGTTGCTGAATGACCAACCCATCTTGAGCCATGGCTAGGAGTCCAGAGCAGTAGATCACTTGCAAATTTCTTACCAGCAGTGGTCTGCAAAGTGCATTCTATGTTTGCATAAGACTGTAGAAATATCAGGGATGGGTCCATAAAGCTGTAATTTAGATGGATGTTGTCTCCAAGAGTTGTTAAGTATAGCTCTTAACATTTAAGTGTAGGTTCCATCAAGCTTACGGCTCTCAGGTTTTAGTTAATGTCCAAGTGGTGGCAACATACAATGTAATAACCTCTACAGTGGTGCAAAAGAATCTCCATTTTAGGTTGTCTGGTAGATCAAATTTCTAGATTACATCAATTGTATTCAAGGTGGCCCAAGCTTCATCTATGCAAATTTTCACATTCTTTTCAACAGAATTTGTTTCTCATCCTAAGTATGTAAAAGATTCAACAGATTTCATTGCTTCACTGGAGACAATTGATATTGAGCTTTGATGATTAAAGTCTTTGAATTCAGTTGTAGAAGCATTGACATAAAGTCCAACATTATTATCAGCATTTTGCAGACAATGCCAGAAAGTTGTGGTTAGTAAATGTTTTCTTAAGTATAGAACAATCAAAGTTCTGTTTTCATAAGTCTTGCATGTTGTATCAGAAAGGAGAAACTGGTTGTGTATGGCATGTTCACTTGTTGCAAGCAGAGAGAGGCCAAATCCCTACATCTGCCACTGAAACAGCCAGGAGACAGGCCATAATCAAATGGTCCTACATCCAAACTGGAACTCCTAGTGTTTGACACAGCTTCAAATACTACTGTCATGTATATGTTTTGACCAGCAAGTGTGAAAGTAAATGCACATGCATGTGTGTGCATATTAATTCACTACATAAACACTGTTTCAAACTTAACATTTGTCAGTAAAACAAAGTACAGATAACTTTCAGATTGATTCCTTTTGTACAGCTTATCAACTCTTTGCAGGTTATTTAAAGCCAGAAAACATTTTTAGATTTAAAAAAAGGTTTTGTTTTTTTAGAGATAATGATTTTTTTTAAATGATACAAATCTTACTAATTAACCGATAGCTGGGGGAGAGAAAAGGTGGACTCATACCTTTTCCCAAAGGTGGACTCATACCTTTTCCCAAAGGTGGACTCATACCTTTTCCCAAAGGTGGACTCATACCTTTTCCCAAAGGAATTTACATGCCAGTGAATATAACAAATCCAGTGAGAACTGGAACTTAACTCTCAGATGAACAATTCCAGGCCATTATACATGACACTACCCATACTTCCAACAGAACCTGTAACTCTTTCTAAAGTCAGGGATTAATTTGAAACCGCATTTACATTATGAACAGAATCATTCACTACAAAAATGATTAAAAAAATGTCAACATTTATAAATTCTGATAAATGTCATGGCTCGAGGAAAGTCTAAGAAATTATTTCTCCCAAAAGTTTCCCTATTTTTTTGTGAGTGGACCAACCTACTGAAGTAGTTCCAAAATTCTTTAATAAGGATCTAACAGGATAGATTTAGTTTTTAGAATATAACATAACATGATAGGTTTATTTTTTGTTAAGTTCTTTATCGTCAGTCTATTGAAGTAGTTCCAAAATCTCTTGAGATTTTTAATCTTGGTTTTTGACAACCATTTTGTGGAAACTGTTTCATGTTTCATACATGAAATAAAAGAAAAAAATTAAGGAAACTGACTAAATAATTGCCATTCTCTTCAGTTTCTTGTCAGCTAAAAAAAAAAATAAAAATAAAAATATTAATTCTGAGCAAACTCTGAACAAAAAAAAATCTCTTGCTTATTTTTTAAATGGTAACCAGCAATTTGTTTGAAATATTGCAAGATTTGGTTGGCTGATTTTGTTTAGTGGCATATCATCCTCTATGAGTTATTTAATGCTGAAATTTAAATAATTTGAACACAGTTTTATGGCTTCAACTACAGATAAAATGTATTTTTTTGGTCATTTTACGATAAATATTTACTCCTGGACTTTTGCTATAAATATGCAGTGGTTATTATTTTTTTCTATAAAAATATATTACTGGTATTTTTACTATAAAAAATGTATTTTTATACTTTAATAGGGTTTTGTTTATAGTCAAGAGTTTATTATTTTCCCATAGGTGGGACCCTAACAGCTGTTATCACTCCAGGTGAGAGTGAACCTGGGAACAGCAGCAAAATACTGAAAAATGGAGGCAAATTTTTGTTGAATTTTTTTTTTTTTTTAATCATATCACCCCAATCAAGGTGGTAATGCCACTGATGTGCAGGGGGCTACATAAGAGTGAAAAGATTAGAAGAGAGAAAACCGGAAACCACATCCTAAACAGGGAACAAGGGATGAGCCTCTACACCTGTTCAATAGATGTGGGTGGAGTGTGAACTGGGCGATAGTTTAGTCTATCTACTCCAATTAAACATTTGAATTGTTTTATTTGTTTATTTATTTTTAAGGCTTCAATAGTTGAAGAGGAAAATGCAACAGATGTCTATTGCAGAATCCTTATTCCTTTAATAAAGCTCAACATTTGAGCCTTATTCACTTTTTATACTTTCTTTTTTTTTTTTTTGTCAATCTTTGCTTGACTTAAACTATTTTCCTAAAAAACTTTGTAGGAAAATAATTTTGTAGATTAGAGTTAAGGAGACCTTCTTCAAACCATGACATTTGTCAGAATTGGAAAATACTGATTTTAATATAAATTTCAGAAGTGGGGGTCTTGTTTGAAATATAAATACAGTCTTAAACCGATCCCTGACTTCTTAAAGTGTTATCTGTACTTTGTTTTTATTTATGAATATAAAGTTTGAAACACTCTGATTATGGAATTAATAAAATTATTAAATTAATGACTGACGTTGTTCATTCCCAATTATTAATTTCCCTTTTAAAATGATTAAAAATCAATATTTTTTTATTCTGACAAATGTTGTAGCTTGAAGAAGGTTGAATGAATATTAACTTATAAAAACTATTAAGAAAAAATCTTCTCAAATTTTAGATGTAGATAAGTATTCCCAAACTTTGAAGACACATTGGGATAATGAAAGATCAAATAGTGCTTTTGAACTTTTTTGATTGGAAGGTCCTATGTTGCCAAAAAGACTAAAGCACATCAGACATAATAGAAGATGCTTTCCAAAAACTAATTAAGAAACAGAAAAATTTCATGAGAAACAAAGAAAAGAGTACTGAACTATTACATAATATCAGTCCTTCTATATGGCAGTAAATGCTGGATAATCTCTACACATATGAAGAAAAGACAAGATAAACAAAAACCCATTCCATGTATGCAGGAACTAAGGCACTTTTGCCTGAGTGTATGTGCTCAGAAATCCCACATTAAGCCTAACTGTGTCACATCCTGCCTCTGTAGGGAGGACTTGGGTAAATACCTAGATGAAGAAGAGGCTTAAAGAAATAGAAATGTGATTCTACAGAAGGATGCTGAGAATACCATGAACTAAACATGTGAACAATGAGTAAGTTTTGGAGAAAATGAACTTCACCATTCTTATCTAAAACTAGATTGACTCTTTCAGCAATAACTGTTAACACACTAGCTGTTGACGTTGAGAAGCAAAAGCTATATTGTTTGTTTGAAAGAAAACCCTCTAAGATGAGATGCTTAATGAATTCAGAGTTGGTGAGAGCCTCTAATGCTTTGCCAAAAAAAGATGAAAGATTAATAAACCGATAAGTCAAAAGATTAAGAGATCAGACAGTTTGCCCAAGTGCTTAAAAGTAAGATCTACAGAAGAGAATTTCAAGCAAACCTGGAAGCAAGAAACAGCAAGACATATGACAGCAATATTCTATTTTTGGTCTAATCTTACTCTTGCGACAATAAAGCCTTGTACAAGTTGTCAGGTACTTCTTGTAGCAATAGAATGAGCCAACCAAAACTTCAAACTGCTATGAAGATAATAGAAGAACCAAAATCCCTTTGAGTGCTAAGAAAATCAAGTTACTACACTGATTATCTTCCTCTCTCAATAAATGACCATTATCTATTCCATATAGATAATGGTAATGTCCAGTAATAAAAGTAATATCAATGAGACACTGACATCATCACAAGAGACAAAACTTTTAAATTACTTCATGTGATGATTAATTATAATTTTCCTATTTAAAGTCTTTGAACATTTCAACATTGGGTGGGTGGAAATGTGGATAAACAGATTCTCTTTCTTACAATTGTATCAAGTGCATGGCAACTGATAGATTTAAAAATATAACCTCTAGGGGTCCTTGACAAAATCTAATGGAGAATCTGTAATGTGATCGATCCCGACTTGGCAGCTCAGATACAGGCACTTTCTCACCGGCGCAATGTGACTTCACTGTGTCTCTTCTATAAATACTTTCATGGCTTCTGCTCCGATGAAGTTAGCTCACTGGTGCCCCCTATATAGGAATTTAATCGAGCAACAGGATTAGCAACTAGATCCCACCCTTTCACTGTGAAACCAATAAATTGTAAACGCAAATTCTACTCCATCAGTTTCTTTTCTCACACTTTCCACCTGTGGAATTCTCTTCTGTTTACTTGCTTTCCCGACAGCTACAATCTCCAAAAATTTAAATGTAAAGTCAATAGTCATCTCCTATCTCACTAACCTGCATCTTCTCTCTCAAGTTCCTTTCTCCATCCACTCCACTTTCATCAATATTCTCATCCTTCTCTTACCCACTTCCTGACACCCCCTATAACCTGTCACTCTTTCTCATAACTTTCCTCCTATGTAAACCCCTCTGCAAAACAGTGACAGTAAAATGTTTTGCTTATGGAGATATGATTATAAAAAAAAACAAAAAAACTGTAACCCTTTTTAAGACAATTTTCAAAGCTCATAATTTTCTAATACAAATATTTTTTCTATGATACAAGGTCTATTCAGAAAGCAGATGGTCATTTTGAATATCTCAAGGACAGGTTGAATGGCCTTGAGGCAATTAGGCAAACAATTAGCGACCTTACTGTGCATGCAGATGTGCATTGTAGTGCAGTGGATATCGGCTCAGAATGAGAAATTGGGGAGCCGAGTACGAATTCCAGCTGAATTCCAGCTGAATTCCTTACATTCACTTATGCACAAATAGCCTTGGGAAAAGGTATTAATCTGTCTTTTCCTTCCAATTATGGGTTAAATAATAGGACAGATTGGGTTCTATAGCCTTGGTCGGCAACCAGTCTACCGCAGAAAGCAATGGCAACCTACTGCGGGATAATCTTCTGCCCAGTCAGTCATGTCTCTTTCAAGACATGATCGTCCAAAGCATGTATCACGTATGGCAGTTAACTTACTGACTAAATATAATAGTTGAAAACATGATTAAGGCATCTCCTGAGCATAAAGTGGGGGATCAGTTTTATACTGTTATGAAGTAATAAACTGATCCCCCATTACTACTTAATAATATAATACATCTCTTCTCCCTCTAGCTATGAGTCAAATAACAGGATAGATTGGATTATATAGCCTTGGCTGGCAACCAGCCTACCACAGAAAGCAATGGCAACCCACTGTGGAATAATCTTCTGCCCAGTCAGTCATGTCTCTTCCAAGACATGATCGCCCAAAGCGTGTATCACATATGGCACTTAACTGATAGACTATGCATTCATGAACAGAAAATTTCCCATAGTGTTAATATTTTTTATCCTACATTATTTCTTCTTATTCGAAATCTTATACTTAGTGAATACATGTGGTTGAGTCAGTCAGTTAAGTGCCATATGTGATACACGCTTTGGGCGATCATGTCTTGAAAGAGACTGACTGACTGGGCAGAAGATTATCCCGCAGTAGGTTGCCATTACTTTCTGCAGTAAACTGGTTGCCAGCCAAGGCTATATAATCCAATCTCTCCTGTTATTTGACTCATAGCTAGAGGGAGAAGAGATGTATTATATTATTATGTAGTAATTAATGGGGGATCCGTTCATTACTTCATAACAATGTAAAACTGATCCCCTACTTTATGCCCAGGAGATGCCTTAATCATGTTTTCAACTATTATATTCAGTCAGTCAGTTAAGTGCCATATGTGATACACGCTTTGGGCGATCATGTCTTGAAAGAGACATGACTGACTGGGCAGAAGATTATCCCGCAGTAGGTTGACATTGCTTTCTGTGGTAGACTGGTTGCCAACCAAGGCTATATAACCCAATCTGTCCTATTATTTAACCCATAACTAGAGGGAAGAGACAGATTAACACCTTTCCCAAGGGTATTTGTGCATAAGTGAATGTGAGGAATTCAACTTGAATTCATACTCAGCTCTCCGATTTGTCGTTCCAAGCTGATATCCATTGCACCACAACACACATGTGTTTGAATAGTCATCCCTATTTTGTGACAGAGAAATTAATATCTATTAGCCAAGATATTGAAAAGCCCTATCGATACAATCAGCTGCTTTCAAAGATCAAAGGTTAAAAATGGCTTTGAGTGAGTGAATCATGAGGATCATGGTAAAAGTGATCCTTCTTTGGACCTTGAAAGTGGTGTGATAGATTTTCAAACAAAGAACTGTATGAAATAACAGAAACCATATCACTTGAGGACTTCCAACAGAAGAAACAGCTAAACTGGATATAACATGTAATTCAAAGAAAAAAAAAATAATGACATAATCAAGAGGCTGAAGTTCCACACTATCTAAATAAAAGCTTAAGAAGGAAACCCCCATTAAAAATGGAAAGAGCAATAACAGCTACTGAACTTGAGAAACCTATTTTCCTAAAATATTGTTTTATGAGAAACATTTAACAAATTTTATCTGAAAGCAATACTTAATGTTTGGTTAATGAATGCCAAATGTTTCCCCATAAGGAAATGGCTAATATTATCATTATTAATGAAAATGCACTCTGAATCAAACCTGCAATCACTTTAATCTGGAAAATATATGTCCGACCACAGTCAGGATGCACTTTAATTTTTAATGAAACTTACGATCACTAAGTAGATATATATCAATGCAACCTCCATGGCTGAATTTTTCAAGGCATGTTCCAGCTATAGAAGAGGTTTTCCTGTTGAAAAAAAAAAGATACAGGTTTGCAGGAAGCACAATCTTCCTTTAGTAGGATTTTTTAATCTAGACCAGTTGTTATGAATTTCACTGTTTAGAGAAATAAAAAGATCAGAGATAGCAACTCAAATATGTTGGTTGGTTGTTTTGTTTTTATGGCAAATCAACCTTGGCGGGTCATTTATTGCCAACTAAACTTTACTTATTGCAGGTAATACCTTTTTCTTTCAACAATTTATTGTTGTTTTTATATAAGTTGTGTGTCTAGTAATACATTTTTCTTTTCGAGTATCAAGATTCATTGGAATTTGTTTTTAAGGGCAGGGTTCCCAAGTCCTACCCTTGTTATTTAACACATAACTGGAGGGAAGGGACGGATTAATACCTTTCCCAAGGGTACCAATGCTTAAGTGAATGCAAGGTATTCAACTGGAATTTGAACTCGGCTCACCGATTTCTCTTTCCAAGCCATAATCCACTGCACCACAATGCACATCCGTACTATACGCTTACAGCACTTGGTATTCCCAAGTGGTCACCCATCTAAGTATTGACCAGGCTCAACGTTGCTTAACTTCGGTGATCGAGTGAGAACCGGTGTGTTCAACGTGATAGGCCATAAGCCACTCAAATATGTCAGTCAGTTAGTCAGTTAAGTGCCATACGTGATACACGCTTGGGTGATCATGTCTCGAAAGAGACATGACTGACTGAGCAGAAGATTATCCCGCAGTAGGTTGCCATTGCTTTCTGTGGTAAACTGGTTGCCGACCAAGGCTATAGAACCCAGTCTGTCCTGCTATTTAACCCATAACTGGAAGGAAGAGACGGATTAATACCTTTCCCAAGGGTATTTGCGCGTAAGTGAATGCAATGAATTACAACTCAAATATGTATACCCACTAAAAATAATATTTATAGTACTAAATTAGTTGTTTTTATTTAATGGCATATTAATCTCTATGGGTTATTTCATACTAAAATCTAAATATTTTGTATGCAATTTGTTACCTTCAACTACAGATATGTTGTACATAGTTTTATATTTTCAGTGTAAGCATATGTTTTTTTTGTTTTAGATATATCTAAATCTGTCTAAATCTAAACTTATTTATAAATGGAACTTTGTGTGTGTGTGTGTCAATTACCTATAGACTCCGAAACAGCTGAACTGATTTTCTTGAAAATTTACACAGTTGTACTATAAGCATCTGCGAGTGTTCTTAGCTAGGTTTTGTGTCGAGGTACCTCCGATAAATATTGAAAATCGATAATCAAAAAAATCGGGTTATAGAAGAAGTGGTCCAATTTTAATCAAATTTGATTAACTCATAGACAAAGACATAAGAAATGATATTCAGAAGTTTCAAGGTTGCAGTTCTTACAATAGTGCAGAAAATCAATAATATATATATAAAAATGGCAAGATGTTTGTGTGTGTGTCTGTTTATCTGCCTGTATGTCTGTATTTTTTCAGCCCTTTTATTTTAATTTTTGCTTCGGGTTTGGCTCTAAGTAGGTATAATTGTAGTTCTTAGTCTCAGCCATGATACCATTTACTCAGAGAACTTATTTAGCCTTCCAAATTCAGTTTACGATGAAAAAAAACTCATTTCATATCGATACTAGGAAATCAAAATTTGACTTACATCCATTCATTTTTCTTTCAGTCTACGGTTTCGCTTTAACTGGAAACAACTATTGCTTTTTAGTCTTTCATGCCAACATACAAAGAGTCTGAGCTCCAGGACCATGGATTAGTTTTAAAACTTTCATTACACCCAAGCAACGCCGGGCTATACTGCTAGTATATATATATATATATATATATATATATATATATATTCTATGTGCGATTGGTAAATTGTTGCAATTATTTTATTATTTCAAATAATCTTTAGGCTGAGTCTGAGCTCCAGGACCATGGATTAGTTTTAAAGCTTTCATTACACCCAAGCAACGCCGGGCTATACTGCTAGTAGTTTATAGATGATAATAGTTGTTGTTGGCAATTTAAATAGAAAAGTATTGCTGGTAATTAAAAAAAAAATGTATTGTTACACTTTTTAGTGTTGCATTGATTTTCATTTTACTATAGAAATGAACTGTTGGTTTTTGCTTGAGGGTTTGTGATTTGCCCATAGCTGGAACCTTAACAGGTGCTAATATTCCAGGTTAAAGTCGAACTGAGAACAACAGAACTTAAGAGGTGGTTCTCCTGAAAATCTCTACTCTCTCAATCAGAGCCCTTGTTACTAGATATAGTTTATCATTACACCCAGGACAGTATAGTAATAAGAAAGATTTACAAGCTGAACTAAAAAATTGACATTATTTCAAATGTGAATAGCTACATGTCCCAGGCAAACAAAATTAAATAGATTTCCTGTTGCACAATAAAAGATTTATTTATCAAAATTTGAACAAGATATTCAAAGGAATGTAGATGTTATAACATATTTCCCAAAGCTGTTCAAATGTATTTGCTACAAGTATTTTATGGCAACTTCTCTGACAAGGTTTTGTTTCTCTTGGTTCCTCAACAACATGTATTTACACATACTACTAGATTGGCATCAAATTTCCACCATTTTACTATTGAAATAGTTAAATGTAACCCCCTCTTCTACTCTAACAGTTTTTTTTTCTCACACTTTCCATTTGTGGGACTTCCTTCTGTTTACTTGCTTTCCTGATAGTTACAATCTCCAAAAGTTAAAATGTAATGTCAGTTGCCATCTTCTATCACTTTGATTCCCATCCATCTTTCTTTGACACTCCGGGTACCTTGTTTTTTCTCTTGCTGTAACCCCCTGAACACCAGTGGTGGTCCTGTCTTGCTAAGGGTGAAATGATTATAAAAAACAAAAAAATGTTCAATATGGGCATCACTTGTGACAAGACACACTCAAGTCTGTAGTCCAGCTCCTGCCTAGCACGATGTAGCATGTCTTGCATAACATACTCCTGAAATTCTATTACATCTACACAATACAACTTAGAAGATAACACAAGAAAACATTAACAATGAATCTCTTGAAAATGGCTAATGAATTGGCTGAAAACACAGACAGTTTTTTCACTCTCTAAATACCCGCTAAACAAATAAGAAAGATTATTAGAAAAAAACTTAAAAAACTAATAAGATTTTTATTGTTTGTTACATTCCATCTTCAATAAAAGAAAGGTTGGGTATATATATATATATATATATATATATATATATATATAAAATTATTTGTTTGAACATTATTTTTGATCGATACTTGTATTTAAGTAGATATTCTGTTTATAATCAAACCGTATATATATTTATTTCTACTGGCCTGATTATTTACGATAAATTTTGTTACGAAAATGTGTCATTCAGCAGGATTCAAACCTGCGAACCCTATCAACATAGGGGAAGCCGCCAATTGATCTGGTTTAGACTGTTGGTCATTTGTGGTAGAGAGGTCTAAGATGTGCCAGATCAATTGGTGGCTTCTCCTATGTTGATAGGGGTAGCAGGTTCGAATCCTGCAGAATGACAAAAATTGAAATGCAATGTCAATTGTTATCTACTGTTTTCTTGATTACTCTTCTCTTGTCCTCAATCCCTAATAATGTTTCTGTTTTCTAATTCTTTCACATCAAATAACTCTCTTTGGTGTTTGTGGCCTTTCTGCCTTGCTTGGGCTAAATTTCATTAAAAAAAGAAAAAGAAATAATACTTGATTAAAAAGTCCATGAACTCCTAAAAAGTCATTGTATAGCATTCAACTACAGCAGTGGTTGAATATATTCTTAAGTACGACATTGAGTGAATCTAGGCAGCTTTCAAGCTTCAGCACTAATTCAGTTCTCAACCAAATTTCAAACAGTTTACAGAATTAGATAGATTTCCTTAGCTACATTTTTGTCAATCAAACTTTGCTTATCACTTATCATTTTATCAGAATTAATTATCAGTTATAAATAATCAATTTTTTATTGTTTTTTTTATCAATAGCATATAATTTTTTTTATTTTGAATATTTTTTAATGTAGTTTTCAGCATTAAATTTATATTAGATTAATAACAATGAGTCATGGAAAAATCATGGATTACATGGAAAAATGTGCACATAAAAAGTAATATTCTTAAGATTATATTAAACCTGGAAAAGAACAGGACAAACTATTAAACCTGGAAAAGTAAAGAACAAGATATTCTAGTGAAGTAAAAAATAAAAAATTTCTTAAAATATTGCAGCTAAAAATAAAATTTGAATGCAATATTTTAAATAAGAATTTTTTTATTTATTACTTCACTAAAATATCTTGTCTTTTACTTTTCCAGGTGAAATATCATCTTAAGAATATTATTTTTCATGCGAGTATTTTTGTATGTTTTATATATATATATATATATATATATATATATATATGATAAAAATATATATTTAGGGTATGGTATATTAGTTAAAGTGCTAGATATCAGGGATAGAGCATATGTAAATATAAAATTGGACATTGAGGTCAAGACCCAGTGGCAACAGTCTGCTTCATGTTTAAACTCAATCATTGTGTGTGTGTGTGTGTGTGTGTGTGTATATATATATATATATATATCCTTCTATGTAAACTTTTTTCCATACAAGTAATCACCCTTGACACATAGGCACAAAATGTATACCCGCTGCCCTAAATATATTCAAGCTACCAATTTAACATTTGAGGTTTTACTTTAAATTATATACATAAAAAAACAGTATTCCAACATGATAGTCTCTGAGTAGGCCAGTGTTGCCAAACATGACAGCAAAATATTTATATCAATATGCTTTCTATAATGAAGGCAACACATATATTAATGTACCTACTATTTGAGTATCTTACGTTAAGACATAAAAAAGAACAAAATAAGACAAGCCCACCCCGAGCATGACAAGAGGTAAATAAATATATATATAATACACAATGTTCTTTATTATAATAGAGAATATATATATATATATAAGACACACAATGTTCTTTATTATTATAGAGAGTATATATATTGTTGTGGAATACAACATAGAAGATTATGCGTTGTATGTAAGTACAAAGGTTGGTCCCTTGGGATTGACGTACTGGTGGGAACTTTGTATTATCACATAGTAACGCAGAGTAACTTGCCAGGTCACTGAGTCGTATTTTCTCCATGACTACTCACTACACTGTTACTGATATTAGGAGAGAGAGTCAACTATCCCTAGACAGGTGAGTTCACCATAACATATATAAGTTAGCGATCATGTTATTCCCAAACAAAAATGAATTATTGAATGAAAGAACAGAAATTATGACTAAGTGTAACCATATCATAAAATGCCTATTAGGTTCATACAAACATGAATGAAAACGTAATTTCTTCTAATTTAAAAAATTGCAAGTTCAAAAATCCCCCATTAAATGAGCATTCAAAAAAAATCCATGTTTTGGGAGCGTTCTTAAAAAAAAAAACAAAAAAAAACAGCAAAATCAATTAATGCAAATCCCCTGAAGACACCACATGGTAAAAACCTAGACTGCATAATAACTCATTTACAAATGAAGAAAATATATATATATAATTGTTTAATACTTAGTTTTTAGTCATAATAGGGTTAGACCAGTACACATTCATATTAAAAATATTTAATACAATTATATTGTAGAACTTTTGAATATTTTTCATTTTTAAACAAGTTATTTTGCTATCCAGGTTTCTACCATGAGTGGTCTCTTCAGGCAATTTTTAATAACTGATTTCACTGTTTACCGTTTTTCTTTTTAAGAACACTCTTGTAAAGGTGTTTTATTTTAATGTTCATGTAGCAGGGAATTTATGAATGCACAATTTTTAAATTAAACGCATTATGGCATTTTCATCCATAGTTGTATGAACCTAAGAGGTATTTCTTGCATCCACACTAAGAAATACCTCTTAGGTTTATACAACCATGGATGAAAATGCCATAATCCGTTTTAATTTAAAAATTGCACAGTCATAAATTCCCTGCTATGTGAACATTCAAATAAAACACCTTTACAAGAGTGTTCTTAAAAAGAAAAACAGTAAACAGTGAAATCAGTTATTAAAAAAAATCGCCTGAAGACACCACTCATGGTAGAAACCTGGGTAGCGAAATAACTAGTTTAAAAATGGAAAATATATTTTCTTCACTACTTGACGACATAATTATTGCAAAAAAATAAAATAATAAGGCACTGTTAAAGAGCGAACATATGGCAAGAGTTTTCATCACTGGTAGTAAAAAAGAATGAACTGAGCTAATGCTGCTTCCACGATTGTCTCTCTTTCCATAAGTGTGACAGGAGGAAAATTATATATAGTGAGAGAGAGAGAGAGAGAGAGAGACCAATACTGTTGTTGTGCAGATTTTACTTTTTTTTCTTATCCAAACCATTCTACAATCATTTTTAATTTCTGAGACATTGAAAAATAAAGATGAAACTGTCTTATATTGAAAAATTTTTTTTCCTCTTTTAGGATTTTATGCTTCATTTTCAAGTCTAGAAAAATATCCTAAAGCAAATTTACTTCCAAGGTAGCATTTCTTCATTCACAATCTGGCATTTGATCAATTTGTTATCAAAACTGTCCAATAGCTAATATTCAGCTTTCATGATAACCAATAATATAATCTAAATCTAAACTTATTTATAAATGGAACTTTGTCTGTGTGTGTGTGTGTGTGTATCCATTACCTATAGACTCCGAAATGGCTGAACCAATTTCCTTGAAAATTTACACAGTTGTACTATAAGCGTCTACGAGTGTTCTTAGCTAGGTTTTGTGTCGAGGTACCTCCGATAAATATTGAAAATCGATAATCAAAAAAATCGGGTTATAGAAGGAGTGGTCTGATTTTAATCAAATTTGATACACTCATAGACAAAGACATAAGAAACGATATTCAGAAGTTTCAAGGTTGCAGTTCTTACAATAGTGCAGAAAATCGATAATATATCTATATATATATAAGGCAAGATACCAGATCTGATCAAAATCAGTTATTCAGCCCTTTTATTTTAGTTTTTACTTCGGGTTTGGCACTAAGTAGGTATAATTGTAGTTCTTAGTCTCAGCTATGAAACCATTTACTCAGAGGACTTATTTAGCCTTCAAAATTCAGTTTACGACGAAAAAACTTATTTGATATTGATACCAGGAAATCAAAATTTACTTACATCCATTCATTTTTCTTTCAGTCTACGGTTTCGCTTTAACTGGAAACAACTATTACTTTTTAGTCTTTTGTGCCAACGTCCAAAGAGTCTGAGCTGCAGGACCATGGATTAGTTTTAAAGCTTTCATTACACCCGAGCAATGCTGGTCTATACTGCTAATATATATGTATATATATATATATATATATATATATATTCCCTCCCTCTTACTTGTAGTCAATGACAAAATTCTAAAATCGGCAATATCTCCTAAGCAAAACAAAGCAAGTAAAATGTTTCTATATTATATCTATTATTACTAAATATAATAAAACAAATTTAATTTGTTTAGCCATAAGTTTCTAATCCCCAAATGAGGATTAACTTTATTACTTTAGTGATGGTTTGAAAAACTAATTAACCAGTGCTCTGTATTAATGATACATATTTTTGGAGGAATTATCTAGTTTGCTTATCTCTTTTCTTTTTTTAATCCTTTCACGCCAAGCAAGGCAGTAAAAGCCAATAAGATGTAAAGGGTCACTGAGAGTGAAAGGAACAAAGGACAATAAAAGAACAGGCTCCAAAGAGACAGAAGATGAAAACTGATGCTGCATCTAACTTTTTGAATATTGTAGAGAACAGGAAAACAGGAAACTGGAAGAGAGTTCCACAAGCAAGTAGTGCAGAAGAAACTATTAGCATAGAACTTATAGTTACAGTTAGCAAATTCAATAGGGGAGTTATGAGACCTAACTGCCAATCCAGCACTGAACTTAAATTTGTGAAGTTAAAGTAACAATGATGAAAGCTCATCAAGACAATTACCATAGGAATATTTATTAAAAAATCACAGGTAAGCCATATTATGTCAGGACAGCACCAATAATACTGCAGATTCTTTGGATTTTGACAAGAATTTTTAGATATAGAGCAGAAGTACCAAATTAAATGTAGCGGCAATATTTAATGCACAGATAAATAGTAGGTTTATTCTGGTAAAAAAATAATTGTTTAGCAGAAGATAGTGAACTTTCCTAATAGCAGACTTAGTAATTGATTCAGTGTCATGATTCTACTTCATGTCAGTGAGAAACGTTAGACAGAAAAAGAGTTATAAATTATTATCCTAGAGATTAACGTCATCCACATTGATGGAAGGAATAAAAAAAAATATTAAATAGTGATCACAATTTTAATACAGTTTGTAGCATTTCAATATGACAACCTTCTAATCTGGCCATTACTACTCTCCACCCGTAAAAAGTGGGAAAACAGAAACTAGTCTGATGTAAACATATACTCAACCTCTGATCATGCCAGTTCATTCTACATAATTGGTATGTTATCAAAGATGGAACAAAGCTTAAAACAGGAAATATTAAACCTTAAAACAGGAAATATTAAACCTTCTAAACAAGGCCTTTTTTGCTTTATGAAACAGAAAGCATAAAACCAAAAATAATACGAGTACTTGTTGGTCAGATTCCATCAGAAAAAGGTTATGGTCACCAGTTTTATCCAATAATGAATATTAAAATTTAACAAGTTTAGTTTTTTGATTTGATTTCAAACTGCTGTCAGGCTTTTGAAGATTTGGTTTATGTTTGCTAATAAAATCTTCAATTACCATTTGAAGCCTGGTTTCGAAACTGAGTTTAAATTTTTTGACCCCAAAATTATTATTCTTCTATGTGGCATGTCCCTTCAGAACATATGCAATCATGGCTCTCCACAATTTCCTGTCCTTTGTAGCTTTTGATAAATTTTATCCTTTTGTTATCTCTCTTAAGCCCTGTTCTACCATTCATTTACTAGGTAGGTTATGCATTGCTTTCTTCTATCCTTCTTGCCTTTAATATATACTGTGAGTACTAAATTTTCCAAGCCCTTTTCCTCATGTGCTGTAGAAATTTTTGAAACTTTCTCGGGATGTCAAGCAGCTACCTCATTCAGTGGTTGGACACGGAGTAATATTCAAAAGGCATAAAGTGAGTTGAAAGTTGGTTTCGCAGAAAGTTATACAATTTTATTCAACATGAATAAATAAGGTACATTTTAAGATTTCACATGAAAGTATTAGATATATTTTTAAGGTACTTAGCTTCAACAGTAGAAAGAGTCTTTGCAATCATCAGTTGTCATTAAAGGCTAATAATATATTAATGTGGAATGGACAGTGGTGAAGAGTAGCCTCTGCTTTCTTTCTCCCTGACACTGACTGACTTTTTGTCATGATTCTTTCTTTAAATAGCAGCAGAAGTGACTCAAATGCCCCAGTAGAGAAAATCACATCTCATGCAGAAATATTTTTGTGATATGAATTAACCAATCAAATTTTGAGTTTTAGAAAAACTAAGACCTCCTACAGAAGGTAGCAGAAGAAAGTAACAAGAAAGAACTAGAAATAAACTGCACGAAAACCAAATGCATGGTCATCAGTAAAAAGGGCAGCCCAAAATGCCAAATACAGTTTGGGGATACCAGAATCAAGCAGGTACAAAAATTTAAATGCCTGGGAAGCATTTTAACAGAAGACGGAAAGTGCGACACAGAGATCTGGAGGCGAATTGGCATGGTGAAGGAAGCATTCCAGAAGTTGAGTAAAGTATTAAGAAAGAGGACAATTTTGCTAGAAACTAGGAAGAGAGTACTGGATTGCTACATGCTGTCTGTCCTTCAATATGGCAGTGAATGCTAGACAATATCATTGAAGATGAAGGAAAAACTTGAAACAACTGAAATGTGGTTCTACAGAAGGATGCTGCGAATATCATGGATCGAGCATGTGAGCAATTATGAGGTCTTGGAAATGATGGAAACAAAAAGGAAATTAATACTGAGCATCAGGAAGAGACAGCTGAAGTTCTTGGGACACGCACTGAGGAAGGAGGGCTTGGAGAATCTGATACTAACAGGCCAGATAGAGGGAAAAAAGAGACAGGGGAAAGCAATGGATAACATATTTGAAGGACCTAATCAGGTGGATGACAGAACGAGGATTGCATGTTGTAACAGGAGAAGGCGTGCTCAGAGCCACCAGGGATAGGGAAACGTGGCAGGCCATGATCGCCTACATCCAGAAAGGGACAAGGCATATAGAAGAACAACACCAGCTGGAGCCTGCTTTCAAAAAAGTGCTCAAAAGTTAACTAGTAAAAAGAAAGCGATAAATAAATTGTCGCCAAGCTGCGATCAGTAAATTGTCCTATGATAGCTAAGTAGTATTTTTTTATCCAATAACATTGTGAATTTGCAAATCACAAATAAAAAGAAAGTTATTATTTCATATCCACCACAGTTTCCATGGAGACAAATAGGAGACATTAGTTTTGGACCATGTCTCATATTGAAGATGAATTCATCACAATATAAGAACAAAATAATGAAGTCCAATAAATGTGTTGTTTGTATTCTGTCTTCAGCTGACTATGTTCTCAGTTAAGACAACACATTTCATATTGATGGTTAAGACATCATGTTTCATAGTGATGAAAATGTTAATTTATTTTACTGTCTCTTTTATAGACAAGAACGAAATAATGATTATCCTAGTTTTGAAAAATGTATAATCATTCTAAGAAACTCTCCCAAATGAAATACAATTAATATGGAAAAGGAAAGGTGTCTGTTCACTCTTATAATTACAAAAAAGAGCTGATACTTTGTCTTCTTACTCTGTAATTAACTATCTTAGGCCTTGAGAACATTGTAAAAAAAGAACTCACATTACAAACTCATGACCAACAACCACCTCATCTGTTACAAACTTGTAAAATCTCTTAATATTATTAAAAAAAAAAAAAAATTAAAAAAAAATTAATGCTCTTCTAGAAGCACAAAAACAATGTCCTAAAAGGTTATGAAATCTTTTTTAAAACAAAAAGATTTAATAAGAAATTTTATTAATTTTTTGTCTGCTGAAGCTTAGAATGAGAGTGGTGGGATATTCCACCAGAGAATGGAGAACCAAGTTCGATTTCCAATGGGGGTTTGTTACATGCACTTGCATGAACATATCCTTGGGAAAGGTACAAATCTACCTCCTCCAATTATGGATTGCATAATAAGGCTTGAATTTGGAAATAGCTTTGTTATTCTCAAAAACTGTTTATGCAATATGCAAGAAAAAAGTAAGAATTATTCTTACAATTCAAAAATTTGTTTTACTTCTTTAATAACCCACAAAGGGTCAATAAGCCATAAAAAAAAAAATTAATCAAGATACAAGAACGATAACTCTTGTATAAACAGGTCAGTTCAATCTGATTTTTCTCTCATTTTTTTTTCTTTCATATCTCAACCCACTCTCTCAATGTAATTAAGATCAGGAAAAAAAAAAAAAACAGCCAATAAAAAAAAAAATAAAAATTGGCCAGGAATTTAAAATATTCAAACAAAATGCTTGAGGTAATTAGTTTGGATTTTTCTTCTTTTCTTTTTTTGTACATTAGATAAATTTTTTTGACAAACTCACCAAAAATCTAATCCACAATAGCAATATTAATTTCAAAATTAAGGAAAATAATAATTTTAAAAAATACATAAAAAGTATTTTCTACGCATTCTGAACGCAAGGAATTTTGAAATTTTCTCTATATTTCACTTGATGAGATTTAAGACAAATTAATATCTAATCCAGCAGATATTTATTTTTTAAATAATGAAAGGAGATTTGAAAAAGACATTTCTTCTTCATAGGCAGTGTCATGTCAGACACCAAGTTCCCAAATTCATTCAGTTCCCATTTGTAACAATGCAAAGAAATTATGGCTTATTGTTGGTAGCTAATCAATATTTGATTACTAGTAATACAAACCATTATTAAAATGGCCAATTCCCTGTACTATTCTAGAAAGTAACCTGATGACTCTTGCTACCCTCTACTGTTATAAGAGCCAGATCAGACTGAAAATGCAGTCTTGCTGTCATATATAAGCAAGAGTTACCCAGACTTCATTTTCCAGTCTTGATAGAGTTCAAAAGCATCTCTGCATCTTTTTGGGAGACAAATTACTTTCCACCCTACAACTCCTTTCCCCACAGATAAAATGTCATTAGCCTCTTTCTTCTCTGTTGCTATTTCAACGGAAAGTGTCCAAACAAACTCCATTCCGTAGTTCTACCAGTTCTAACCTTCATGGCTAAAATTGGCCATGCTACACACATTGAAGTAAACCCCACCCCAGTTTCCTTCGTATTTCTTTAGTGAAATATAAGTTCCACTCAAACAGCTTTTTCCACAAATTGCAGCTTTGCAGAATCAACTCCCAAGAGAATGCTTCCCTGATAACTACAATCTTAACTTGTTCAAGTCTGTGGTTACCCATTATCTTATATATATGTAGATATATATATATATATATATATATATATATATATATATGAGAGAGAGAGAGAGAGAGAGAGCAAAGAACAAGAAAAAATGTCTTTAATCTAACATTTCACTTTAACAAGCTTCTTCAGAGATTCTATTTATCTATATATATATATATTTATATATATATATAGATAGATAGAGAGAGAGAGACATGCATTATATATATATTGTTGTCATCCGCAGACAGATCTGTTTCGCTGTATCACAGCTCATCAGTACGGTTAGACTCCGATTACTACACAACCCAGGCTCGAAACCCAACTGATTTGGTGTTACTCGGCGACTCTACCCCTGGGCCATGGGATATAAGGAAGATAAAGAATAATCTAAGATAATAGAATGGATATTATTTTTAGTAATACTTGTATTTGAGAAGATGCACTATTTTTTAATTTAAATAGTATTTATTTCATCAGCTGTATACTTGAGAAATCATGAAAGAAAACATGACCTCTGGCAGAATATGAACTTATGCCGCCACCTTTGTAGAAAAAAACCACCATCTGATCTGGCATGTTTTAACTGCTTGGCTATGAAGAATTTCACAATCAAGTCAGTGTGCAAACTGGTAGACAAAATAATGTTTGAAATAAAAAATCTAACATCTACTCAAATATGGGTATCTTCTATAAATAGTTTTTGAAGTAATAAAAATGTTGAATTAAAAAATAAAATCCATTAATTCTTTAGAAACTTCTTTATTTACATTTCATACATGAAACTGAACAGGTATGCCATTTTGAGAAAGACTTGTCATAAAACTGAATGTCATATCTCCTCTGATTTACAGTCATCCTATGTGCCCTGGATTGGGAACTTCACAATTATCAGAACAATTGACATGATGTGTCAGGTGTGAAAATAAGAATGGTGACACAGACTGGATCCACCATGCATACATTCACCACCTTGCACTGCGTTCAACACATCTGACACAACCCCTCTACTTCCACCATGTAACAATCATCAGAATGCCCATGATCATTCTTCCATACTAACCTTCTGGGGCACATAACTCAACAAACACATCCAGCTCAACCGATATAACTCCACAACAAAATAAGACAAAACAAATGCCAATAAGGCCAACATGAGGACAACTCCCCACACACTTTAGGGACTTTGTTATACATTAACTACTTCAATACACACATACATACGCACTGTAATTCAGAACAAAATCTGGGGAAGCCTTGTTATAAAACTGAATGTCATTATCTCCTCTGATTTAGAGTCACTTACTGAAAACACTCAAATCTGTGTAGACACACATACAATTCTGGATTCAAATTGGATTTCTACATTCTGTCTCAGAAAGCTATTAAAACAGGCCCCGAGCTTCACTTGCTAAATATCATTGTTTGATTGGTCCATAAATGGAAATGTTATGTTCTTGCCAATGTCTGTACAGCCAAATTGCTAACTAACATGACAAATTTCTTCTTTCCTCACACATATATGTGAAAATATGAATCAGCAAATGAGAACCCTGGAAAACATACCCGAAAACAGAACTCAAGAAATCTAACAAGCCGATATGAAGTTTGGTTTCGCTATATAAATCATCAAAAAAGTTGAATTCGTCAGAAGACCTTACAGGCTGCTATGCAGTTAGTCAATCAGCAACACCCCTGCCTTACCTTCTCACCCACCATCATGTCAACTCCTTACTCCTCTTCCTCACACATTGTTAGTAAGGAAGAAAGAAGGTTCAACCCATCAACATCATGATTACAACTATGGAAGAAAAGAGAGAACATCACAGAGCAACCAACTACCGACTTCACTCTTTGAGCCACACATATTTGTTCCCTTTTCTCTTCTTTCAACTTTCTATCCCCTTCTCTCTAAGGACAACCACTTTAGGAAACCATACATATCTGTAAACATTACATACAATTACAGACAGCCAGCCTAAAACAAATTCATACCAACATCTGACACCAACTGGCTAAGAATTAGGAACAACCAAATCCGTAAACCACTCATGTATATTTATCCAATAAATGAGATAAATCTACATCTGCTAGATTATGAAATTCTTCATAGCTAAGCTAGTTTCTCCTGAAAAAAGTGGACACAGTTTTATATCCTGCCAGAGAACTTCTTCTTCTATGTGCCCTGTCCCTTCAGGACGTAGGCGATCATGGTTCTCCACGTCTCCCTATCCCTTGTGGCTCTTAGTATGTTTGTTCCTGTTACACCTCGCAACACCCGTTCCGTCATCCACCTGATCGGACCCTGCAAATATGTTATCCGCTGCCTTCCTCTGTCTCTCCTTCCTTCTATCTGACCAGTCAGTATCAGGTTCTCCAGGCTCTTTCCTCATTGCATGTCCCAGGAACTTCAGTTGTCTCTTCCTGATGCTCAGCATCAATTTCCTTTTTGTTGCCATTCTTTCTAACACTTCGTTGTTGCTTGCATGCTCAGTCCACGGATATCAGTAGCATCCTTCTGTAGAACCACATTTCCGCTGCCTCCAGTTTTGTCCTCATATTTTCTTTAATAAATTTTCTTGGATGTGCAGGCTGGTAGATGAAATAAATACTGTTTGAAATGAAAATGTGGCATCAATTTCAAACAGGGATATCTGATAAAAATAATAAAAAATGTCACATTAAAAAAAGCAAAATCCATCAATTCATTTATATATATATATATATATATATATATATATACATAGACACACTCACACAAATATATATATAATTTCATACATAGCTAGATCTAATTTTTAATTTAAAAATTACCATAGCAAGGTTTCTATAAATAAAGTTTTTTTTTTTTATTCATTTTAAAGAAAGAATTTATATTAGCCTTGTCAAAATTCAGTAATTGTTCAGAAAAACTACAGAGTTTATAAGAGTAAGCATTGTCATCATCTAATATTTCACATTACAACAATTTAGTTGAATGGAACCAAAAACAGATTTTATGGAATTACCGAAATGAATGAAAATTCATGTTTCATTAAATTTTCTACAAATTTTATTAAATTATTTAAATAAGTTTAAATTTATTTAAATTTGAACTTAGATCACTAGTGCCCCCTAAATACGAACTTGAACAAGATACTAGATTAGCAACTAGATCCCACCCTTTTACAGTGAAATCGATAAAATGCAGCCGTAACTTCTACTCCAACAGTTTCTTTCCTCGCACTTCCCGACTGTGGAATTCTCTTCCAAACAATTGCTTCCCCGACGGCTACAATCTCCAGGAGTTTAAATGTAAGGTCAATAGACACCTCCTAACACACTAACCTGCTCCCATTCTATCAAGCACTCCTCCCATCTACCCAACCCTCATCCTCGCTATCCTTACTCATCTGTCACCTTCCTCCTGACATTCCCTATGTCTAACCACTCCTTCTCTTTACCTTCCCTATGTAGCCCCATGCGCAATAGTGGCAGTGGAATGCCTTGCTTTTTATTAATATCCACTAAGTTACATAAGGTTCTTTACCATTTTTTCTTTTAATTTCTACACATGATTGATTAGTTTGATACAATTTTTAAGGCTTTCAAGCTTGAATGTAGACTTGTGATTATACCGACATTTTGAAATTTCCTTCAGTATATCCTATATATATTTTTCTTTGTCAATCTGTATTATGTACTTCTGTACAATGTGTCCTGAAAGTTCCTGGAATGCGTTAAAAAAAAAAAATACTTTGAAAAATTAGTTAATATAAAATGCCTGAAAATACCAAATGATTGAAATGAAGGTTGTATAATCAGCTGAATTCTGAATAAAAATACTTAAAAGCTCTACATTATATGTGCATTGAGCACTTTGAATACAACTGTGTGCTGCTCTAATTTAATTTTGACCAATTACTGGTTAATAATTCTTATATATTATCCTACATCTATGGCACGACTTAGAGTTTCATACGTTACGCAATCATCAGGTACATATTTCAAACTGAAAGTTTGAAAATACACCTGATGATTGCATAATGCATAAAACTCCGAGTCATGCCATAGACATAGGATAATATGTATATATATATATATAAAATACAGCTCTGTTTTATTAACACCTGAATAATGATATTATTATACATAAGTGCACCCTCCTCATATGTATATTTATTAATTTATGTCTCTCTCTCTCTCTCTCTATATATATATATATATATATATACACGACTGTTTCACCCCTACCCAAATTTTATATTTTTGACATATCCTTTTTCTGTGTGAATGTTTAATAACAAAAAAAAAAAACAGCTAGAAATAGAAGTGACAAATAATTTTTTTTTTTTACCTAATACTTGATTCCCACTTTTCAAATGAAGCTTTGGACATGTAGAAATTTATTTAAATTTTTTAAACTTTTTCTTGACATTTATTTTTTTCCCAGAAGGGCATTTTGTCATTTGCATGCTTCTATTAATGAAGACAGAATAATCCTACACTGTATGAGCTCATACATCTAAGCCTGGTATACACTGAGGCAAAGAGGATCCCCTCAGATTCATGCTGAAAATGATTCATTAGACTTCAACACAAGAAAGGCCTTCCCAACAGAATAGATCTGAGGATGGGGAGACAAAGTAATTAATTATGTAATTGATAGTGACACCTGAGCATTTTTCTTGATATGTAATACCGGCAATGTTGTGTGATTATTGTAATGGTAATAAATGAGGATTACCCAATTTACCATCACTGACCTACAAGACATGGGAGGCATAAAATATCTGAGGCTTAATCCTTACAAAAATTAGCTTTTGCTGTATTCCTTTATCATTTCCAAGAATGTCCCAGAAAATTCTGGAAATGAGACAAAAATTTTAAGAAAGGAAAAATAAAAAGTACAGAGTGCTAAAGTTAAAAAAAAAAAAAAAAAAAAAAAAAAAAAAGTGTAAAGAAGCCTTCTGTTAAAATTTTTTAAAAAGTTTTAGAGCAAATAAATAAACAAATACATACAATAACAAAGGATAGAACAAAAGGTCATAGAAAGAAGGTCTATTAGAATCTTGAAAATTGAAAAAAATCCTTACACCAGAACAAGAAGCAGATGGATTTAAAGAAAAAGGAGTCTTTAAAAAAATTAGTTGTAGTGTTAATGGTAATATCAGCCTTTCCTTATAAGGAAACATTCAGAATTTATTGACTGAGTAGGTCACTGGTGCCCCCTTCACAAGAATTTATTACTCAGGCAACCAGAATGGCAACAAGGTCCCACCCTTTTACAGTTAAATCAACCAAATGCAGATGACAATTCTACTCCAGCAGCTTATTTTCTCACACTTCCCACCTGTGGAACTCCCTTTTGTATACTTGCTTTCCTGACAGCTACAACCTCCAGGAATTTAAATGAAATGTCAATTCCCATCTCTTATCCACTTGACTCCAGTCTTTTCTACATTACCCCATGTATCTTGTTCTTTTCCTTTCTCTCTACCATCACAATTGTCTTCACACCTGTGTTCTCATCCTTCTCTTGCCTTTTCTCTGACACCCTCTGTAACTGGTTCATCTTTCTCTTCACTCTCCTTCTGCCTAAACATTTACTCTCTAATGTAGCCCCCTGCGCATCAGTGGTGGCACTGCCTTGCTTAGGGTGAAATGATTAAAAAAAAACATTTTGAAAATTTGTCAGATTTAATCATCATTGAAACAGAAATTTTACATTATTTACATCTTCATAGTCAGATTCCCAGTGTTTCAGCCTTTGTACGCTCCAACCTTCTTCAGGTGATTGAAATTTTGAACTCAACCCTTTATTTTGATCACTGGGGTAGATTGTTCTCATTCTATGAGTCATGCTACTTGTGGACATCTTAGTTATCTCTACGTAACTAAGTTTTTTTGTTCACCACTGTAGCTAGGTATTGAACTTATAACTCTTTGGGTCAAGTCCCTGGATCCAACCAACACTTTTATTTTCCTGGACAGTGTGTCCTTGTGAATATTAGTGTATGAATTTTTGGGACTTATAAACCTAATGTCTTAGTAACCATTTTTTACCACCCATACAGTATAAAGAAAGTCTGCTGCTTACAACAAAAGTCATAAGTGGCAACCCAGAGATTTAAGAACAAGAAATGGTCAGTATAAGCAGTGCCCTACAACCTAACAACTACCCTGGGTACATGAGAACAGCTCTAACAAACATGGATGAAAGGGTTCAAGAGGATAACAACACTCAGAAAACAGCCTCAGTCTGCCGACCATATGTGAAGGGATTATTGGAAAAATATTAATACAAAAGATCTGTGATCCATATAGCATCAGGACAGCTTTCAAAAGTGGTTCAACACATCGCAGATACCTCTCCCAAATAAGACCTCCGATAGAGGAGAACATGACTGAGGACTGTGTGTACACCATCCCATGTAGCTGTGGTAAAAATATAAAGGAGAAATGGGTTACCCCTTTAAGATAAGGCTGCAAGAACATCACAAGGCCATAAATCATAATTTGTTTAATACCATTTTTATTGGGAAAACAATGTCATGCATGATAAAATATAGTGTAATTAATATATACAACAATGTTTCTTTCAGATACATAATATGCCGGAAGGGATGCTAAAATCAGAAGCATTGATTCAAAGTGAATTATGTTTTATTGAATAATATGCCTAAAAACTCTCAGACTGGATTAATTCTATTTTTTGTTAGTGAATTCTTTAACCTCCAAGTAAATGGTGGCAATTATCAAAATATAAAATTCTATGGCTGAAGACAAGTTTTGGAGTTTAAAAATAAAAATCAAGTCAGAAAATGATCAAACTGAAATCTTTTGAATCAATGAAATTGATATTCCAAATAAGTGAGTCAACAATACAAATTATGGTATTTAATTCAAATCAACAATGATTGGATAATATAGCTTAACAACTATCAAAGTGAGAGAGAAATAAATAAATATTGCTTACATCTGTTCAGACAATAATGTCTCCAAACATTTATCAGAATGTATCTTCTCTTTACTAAGAGCTAGACTTGATCAGAGAAACAAATCTAAGAAACCTGATTGAAAAAAGTTTTTAAAAACAGAAAGAAAATGGTGATTCTTTTGTTGCTTTTCCTTTTTTGAGTTAAAGCAAATTATCAATTTATAGTTTCTTTCTTGTATAACAGAAACACAGTGATACTCATATATTAAATACTAAATAAAACTAATGCACTATTAATAGTTAATTCATTGTACTGCTCCAGTAACTGACTCTCCCTGCTATACTTTATTTTTACAAGAGCCAGATCAGTCCAGAAATAGAGTATTGCTGCCATATTTGGGCTGAAGCTGCATAGTCCTTACTTGGCAGTTTATGACAGAGTTCAAAAGCATCTACAAGGCCTTGTGGGTGATGAATTTTTCACCCTTCTACCCTTTTCCCATGGATGAAACATAAGAAGCTTCTTGCTGCTCAATCACTATAACCATAGCTGATCTAACATGCTACATTCCTCAGTTCCAGCAGCCCTGACCATTACAACTGGGACTTGCCATGCTACATACACAATGATGAATCATTCCCATCATATTCTGCTGAGTTGTGGAACAAACTCCGAATAGGATGCTCTCCCAATCCCTACAATCTCAAATCTAGGGTTAGTCTTTCCCACATAGCCTCATGAACTTTACTTTTTGACTCTTTATATTCCTCCAACACCACACAGTAACATTCTACCTTGAGTAACTCTTGGGCCTTGTATTAAGTGAATATTAGTATTTAAAAAAATTGTAATGGATAATTTTTTTTTTTTTTTTGAAAACCATTTTTAGTTTATACACAAATCCCTTTGCAGACTTTATGAAGAGAAAAAGAATTTCCAGATTTCATGTCCCCACTCCAATTTTGACTTGTAAAATGAAGAAACAATTTCCATACAACTAAAATAAAATCACTAAAGACCATTAAGATGAGGTTAGATATTAGGAGGGAGGGAGGGTCATTTCAAAGGTGGTGGTGGGGGGGGTACATATTTGGATACCAAATGTGACTGGATGTGAAATTTTGTTTGTTTCGAGGTTTAACGACCTATCAATCCTTATGGGATCATTTAAGGTCATAACAAATGATTTTGGGTAAAGTTATATATTTTTACAGAATTTTGGAAGATGTCTTGCTTTTTAAACATTTCCATTGTTTTCAAGTTGTATTACTTTTTAAATTTTTCCCCCTGGTGAGGGTCAGATCTATTTTTGATCTTCGGATCTTTACTTAGATTATATTTTGTTGTATAGTTTGATCTTTTTGAGTAAGGTTAAAATAATATTAGAGTTTATTTTTCGAAAAGATCTTTCAGGTTGTTAACATTATAGAGGGATTGCCGGATATACGTAAAGTTACTGCAGTCGGATGTCAAATAAAATGGGAAGTGTACAGTCATAAAAAGTAGGGTGGTCAGGAAATACAATTAACAGCAATCAGGTGCTAAGTTTGCTTTTATGTTTCTATGTTTATACATGATTAAATTGAGAATTTAAAAATCTATTTTTTTTATTTTTGTATATGTTTGAAGTAACTACAAGAATTTTCTTAAAAATTAATTTCATATAGAATTTTATTCAGTTTAGCCAAGTCAAGCACAAAGCAACAATAGGAAGATATCTAGCAAAAAACAACCTGATGATTTTGTAATTGACTAAACTTGATAACATCACAATTATAACTAGTGCCCCAACCACATGAATTTACTTACTCTACTAGATTGGCCACTAGGTCCCACCTTTTTACCATCACAATAGTTTAATGTAACTGCTAATTTTATCAGTTCCTTTTCTCACATTTCCTGCCTGTGGAAGTCCCTTGTATATACTTGCTACTTGCTTCCTCGATAGCTACAATCTTCAAACGTTTAAGTGTCAATTGCCATCTTCTATCTTCTTGATTCTCAATTTTCTCTTATCCTTTTTTCAACATTCCCTGTAACTTGTTTCCTTTATTTTTCTTTCTTCTCACTGTAACCCTCTGCACACCAGTGGTAGTACTGCCTTGAAATAATTATATAGAAAATAAACTCACTGTGAAA
Organism: Ascarosepion bandense; assembly: GCA_037127315.1. Classification (NCBI taxonomy): domain Eukaryota; kingdom Metazoa; phylum Mollusca; class Cephalopoda; order Sepiida; family Sepiidae; genus Ascarosepion; species Ascarosepion bandense. Next base: position 1,831,021 of record JBBBDQ010000124.1, on the reverse strand, counting down.
TAATGTTGGTGGGGACTTTGGTTTCCCAACATTACCTCATTACTGAAGCCTGGTGTTAAACTAAGATAAGTTTACTAATAAATAAATAAATAAATGAAACCAGATTTTTAAATTATTTACATTGTGCAGACTGTTGTCCTCATCTTTGTTGACAAACTCACAAAGTTTCAGCCACTGTATACTCCGGCATTCTTCAGGTAATTAAAATTTCAAACTGAGCTCTTTATTTCATCCACTACAGTAGATTATTCTAGTTCCATACCTCAGTGCAAAATTTTAATCACCTGAAGAAGACCAGAACAAATAATGACCAAAATTTCGTGAATATGGTAATGAAAATGAGAACAACAGTCCAAACAATGTAAATCTTGTAAATAATTACAATAACCATGTCTCAGAAATATAAATGAACTAGCAGTATAGCTCGGTGTTGCTTGGGTGTAATGAAAGCTTTAAGACTAATCCATGGTCCTGGAGCTCAGACTCAGCCTAAAGAATATTTGTGTGAAGTTTGGTAGAGAATCGGATAAAAATTGTGGATTTGTATAAAGGACATACATGCAGATAAGCAGACACACACACACAAACATCTTGCCATATATATATATATATATATATATATATATATATAAAATCGATTTTCTGCACTATTGTAAGAACTGTAACCTGGAAACTTCTGAATATCATTTCTTATGGCTTTGTCTATGAGTGTATCAAATTTGATTAAAATCGGACTACTCCTTCTATAACCCGATTTTTTCAATTATCAATTTGATATTTATTGTGGGTACCTCAATACAAAACCTAGCTAAGAACACTCGCAAATGTTTATAGTACAACTGTGTAAATTTTCAAGAAAATCGGTTTGACCGTTTCAGAGTCTATAGGTAACGGACACACAGACAGACAAAGTTCCATTTATAAATAAGTTTAGATTTAGATTTAGATATTTCAGGATGTTACTTATTTTCTTATTAGATGGATTTCTGAATTACTATACAATCATTTTTATTCATGTCACTGAACTTCATATTAATAATCTTAAATACTGTGTGAAAGATTTAATGACCAAAATCTTAATTGTCTTTTGTTTTATTATTTTTGCAGGTAAGTCAGAAATTTATGCAATTTGGAAAGACAGGAAATAAAGAAAAACTTTACAATGATTAATGAAACAGGTAAGAATAAAACTTTGAGGCAAATGTATTTACTATTCTTCTTTTATGTGCCATGTCTCTTCAGGAGGTAGGCGATCATGGTCCTTTACATCTTCCTTCCCCTTGTAGCTCTTAATACATTTTGTCTTGCTATTTCTCCCAAATTTTGCTCTGCAATCGATTTGCCATTGTAGCAGTCAAACAACTTACCTTCTAATATGACTGCCTCACTTCTACTCTTTGAATTACAGCAGACCAGCTAATCTACCTCATTCATAGGAGAGTACCTAATGCAGCAGATGGGTTAGTCCACTTTACTATAATGGACCGGCCCAACACATTTTCATGAGTGGATTTTATTCATTTGTTGAGAAGGGAGGTTCATCGGGGCAAATTGACAGTTGAAAGTCTGTGGATTGCTTTTGCTTTATATTGGGGAGGCAGACAACTGCTGTATAATCACTAGGCATCTAAATTTACTTCACTCAGGGGTGTCATAGGCATAGGTGTGGGGAGGTGAGGAGACAGTATGCCTACATCAATACAGGCAGCCTTGCTAAAATATAGCTTATCGATCTTATTGCAAATATACAAGGCTTGTTTAGTTGACATTTCTCAACACTGAACTGAACAGGAAGCCATTTGTGGCTTATAAGAGTTAAGCTCTCTACTGTATGAATAACTTTTCTGGCTTGGATCAAGTTACTTTCCTTGAAACCCATGTAATGTAGGTGCTTAGGTCCTCCTAAGCAGATAGTGGCACCACTGTTTGAGAAGATCTTCAATTAAGTGCTTTGATTACATGGAATGTCTGCAGGACTTCTGGGGTCTGGCTTTGGAGAAAATGGGACTAGTGTTGCTTCTATCTTCACAACACTTTTTTTGTTAAGGATATATATGAGCCCTTCTCCTGGTCAAACTGTCCATGTGCAATTAAACTGTCCATGTTAGCTTCATCATCCTGAAGGCCTCTCACTTCACTAGGGTGAATTCTTGATATGGACCGGCAAACATTTGAAATTGACATTGGATGCCGCATGTGTTACATGTCTGATCCCATGTGGGACATACCTGTTGGCGAGTGCTAGTTCCTGTGATGTCATGCTTGTGGCTGCCACATCCGCTACAACATGAATTTTTTTTTTTTTTTACAATCTGATTCTTGGGGCTGTCAATTTAAGGAAAATTTTTTTGATTTGTGTTTTTTTTTCTTTGATAGGTTGATACACTGCCGCCATTTCAAGTGTCCCTGCCATTCGTGCTTGGTCACGCAGTGCTGCCTCAAATGCCTCAGCATGGTTGATATTTTGCTCATGGGTCTTTAACAAGGTGATATTTTCTAGTAGATCTGCTTGGAGAGCATCATTTACTGTTCCTCTGACCAGCTGGTCTTTGATATAGACGTCAGATAGGTTATAACTGCAAAAAGAGACATGTGAACTTACAATCCTGCACTGCACCCCTGAGGTGAACGACAAACTGCTTGACAGATTCCCCTTGGCCTTGAGAAATTGAGGCAAAAGACAATCTATGAACCATGGGTTTCAATTTTTGTTTGACTACTGCCTTCAACATGTTGAGGACTATTTGGTTTTTTGGAGAAAAATTTTGGGTATGTGTTTATGATTGAGGTTTGGACAGTTGTATAATTGGATGTTGGTCTGTGTAATGGGCATGTTTGTCATTTGTACAAATACCACCAAGTCAATCCTGAACTTTAAGAATTGCTGAGACATCATATCTGAATGGAGCTGTGGAAGTTTAAATGACAAATACTGTTTTCCCTTGTCTTTCTTTCTCTTTATCCACCCTGTGAGTATCAGATTCTCCAAGCCCTCCTTTCTTATTACATGTCCCAGAAACTTTAACTGTCTCTTCCTGATGTTAAACATGATTTTCCTTTCCATTCTCTCCAAAACATTTCTGTTGTTCATGTATTTAGTCAATGGTAACATCAGCATCCTTCTGTAGAAACACATTTCTGTTGCTTTGTCTCTTCTTCATCTTTGAGGAAATTATCTAGCATTCACTGCCACAGAATAGGACCAATATCACATAACAGTCCAGTATTCATTGTTATTGGTTTAAATTCTATCTCCTATCTTTCTAGACAAAGCATTTACAGTTTTCCCATTCTATTGCTATAGTAATTCCATGTTGTTTTTATGCTTTAGATCAGAGGGTTGGCCACTTGTGGCACGCCAAGCAATTTCCAATGGTCTACAAAGTGTGTAAAACTCAAAGTAACAAAGTATGTTACCAAGATTGAGCAACTGGCTAAGACCATGTAAGGCAAATCTCCCATTAATTATAAAAACTTTAAAAAAAAACTTTAAAAAAAAAATTATTTCTGTTAATGTGGTTTGCATATTTTTGTATATATTACTATATAAAATATATTGTAAAACAGCTGTATTGATCTTGAATTGAATAAAAATATGTATGCTGTTGGCACACTGAATGATTTTAAAACCCTACGTCAGCACATAGTTAGCAAAAGGTTACCGACCCCTGCTTTAGATGAAGCATTTCAACTACTATTATTAGTATTTCTATCATGTTGCCAGTTTTATTTTCTCTAATAAATCAATAATAGGAAAAACTTTCTAACTACCATATATACCAGTGTATAAGCTAACTTCATTTATATTATGGCTCCTGAAAATTTTGCACAAATTTTAACTCCTCCAGAAAAGAAAATTTATCTGTGTATAGTGTAAACAAGCACTGAATATGCATGGCTTTTGAACTCTTTCAAAAAGTTATCACTGTTTTGTGCAACCTCTTATTTTTGTTTAAAAAAACTGAACATAAAAATTTGCACTATATTCAAGTATATATGGTAGCCAAACTAAATCCTCTTACAAATCTTGTCACTCATTTAAACACTGAGAAAATACAAAATATCAGTGGTCTTAATAAGCTCAAGATGGAGCTGGAAAATTTTCTCAACAAAATAAATGTTTTTCCAAGTTAAAGTTAGTTTTACTTGTACTTCAACTAATCTCTAACCATCAGCAGATGAGTTTTCAATGATTTTTGAACATACATAGTTACAATTTAAAAAAAACTGAACTTTATAATAAAGTGTAGAAATGTATTGAAGTGAAGAAGCAAAGATGAAGAAATGATAAGATTAATGATGATTTATTTTGTTAAAAAAGAAACTTTTATTTCTAAATCAAAATAAATAACAACCATGTTTTATGTCACTCAATTCTGCAATAGACTAATTTAAAATCCCCCCCCCCGCACACACACACACACACAATTTTTGTCTTTGTCAATCATTTTAGATTGACAAAGATAGGTGGCTCTTTAACACAAATTTTGTACAAGAAGTTTTGTAAATATAGCTCCAAATAAACTCATTCCCTACTTTTGTTGTAGCATTATCGATAAAAGACATTTGTATTGAGTTTCCAAACACAAGGTACACATTTTGTGTTAGCAAGTAAAGAATTTATTTCTTCAGTCAAAAAAAAAAAATCAGATAGAAGAAAAAGATTGTCTGGCAGAGCCAAATATAATTCAATAGAATGGTAAATCTTTGTTCGTCTACTTTTTTCCTATTTCCAAAAATATTCTCTCTTTCTCTCTCTCTCTCTATATATATACACACACACACACACAGTACTGTGCAAAAGTATTAGGACAAGAATTATTTTATCTTTTATGAGGCATATTGACAGAAAATAATTTAATTAAAGTAATTTTATTTGATTTACTCAACAAATACTTTAAGAAGAAAAAATACTTGTTACAAAATAAATTTAATATTTAGTATAATAGCCGTCTGCTTTGATCACAGCCTTCATTCTGTCAGGCATTGACATCATAAGCCTTTTCAATGTATCTAATGGTATCTCCTGCCAAGCAGCTTGTATTTGTTCCCAAAGTGTGTCATGTGAAGTAACATGAGATTTATCAATTTGAGAATGACAAAAAGTCAGTCATCTCCAAGGATAATGGAATAATGATTAGTTTCAAAATAACTTGTTTAATAGAAAATAGGAAAAATTAAATATAACTTTTTTTTTAATACATTTCTTTTACACCTAGTTTTAAATAATCAATATTTATTAGCAATTTACTTGGTTTTTTACCCTGTATTTGAATTTCAGTGAGGTTTTTAGGAAAATCACCCCTGCCCTAATACTTTTGCACACTACCGGTAGCATATATATATATATATATATATATATATATATATATATATGCCAATGATTTTTTTTGTTGTTGCTGTCTGTAACTTTCTGCTCTACAACTTAAATTTCTTACACCGATGATATATTTGTATATTCAAAGAGTCAAATGTGGAAGCTTAATAATAGTAGGCATATAATTTTGAAAATGTTACCATCATATTTGACAAACATGGGGAAATTTTAATATGAAATATTTGAAAGTGAAAATTTTTTTTGATAGGATGAAAATTTTCAATGGAATATGAAACTGAAATCCAAAATATTTTCTGTTAAAAAAGTATTATATGATCCATCTGAAAATACCATTGATGAAGCACGTAAGCAATGGTGAGGTGTTGGAAAAGATGCAAACGAGAAGAAAACTCACACTTAACATCAGGAAAAGACAGATGAGTTTCCTGGGATATGTAATGAAGAAGGAGAGCCTGAAGAATTTAATACTCACAGGACGGATAGAAAGAGAGACAGGGGAAAGCAGCACATGACCTACTTGATAGGTCTGAGCAAATGGATGGCAGAACAGGGTTTGGAAAAGATATCAAGAGAAAAAATATTGAGAGCCACAAGAGAGAGAGCCAAGTGGAAGTCCATGATCACATACATCCTGAGGGGACATGGCACATGAATTGGAAGATTACACCAATTTTTATCTTGCAAGTCAATAATTTGACAAGAAAATTATTATTAACAAAAGCTTCTCCGACAGCTACAATCTCCAGGAATTTAAATGTAAGGTCAATAGACATTTCCTATCTCACTAACTCGCATCCTTTCTCTCAAGCTCTTTTCTCCATCCACCTACTACCCTCCTCCTGACATTTCCTATAACTAACCCTTCTTTCTCATTACTTTCCCCTATGTAACTGCCTGTGCAACAGTGGCAGTAAAATGTCTTGCTTAGGGTTATTGAACAGGTGAAGAGGCTCATTCCTTGTTCCCTGTTAAAGATGTGGTTTCTGGCTTTCTCTTTTCCAATCTTTTCACTCTTTTCTTTTTTTCTTTTTTTTTTCAATTAGAGTAGATAGACTAAACTATCGTCCGGTTCACACTCCACCCACGTCTATTGAACAGGTGAAGAAGCTCATCCCTTGTTCCCTGTTTAGGATGTGGTTTTCAGCTTTCTCTTTTCCAACCGTTTCACTCTTATGTAGCCCCCTGCACATCAGTGACATTACCACCTTGCTCAGGGTGATATGATAAAAAAAAAATATATATATACTGGCAAAATTCTCAGGATGTATATACATTCATATAAGAAAAATACCGTAAGGGTTTTAGCTAAGAATATCTATCCTTAATTTAAATGTTCCTGATCACATGTTTTGAAGACATCAGGTTTTATTATGCAAAGGCCAAGATATTTTTTATTTAGAAATATATTGATAATGTTTATTTTGTTTCATGGCATATCAATCTCAATGGGTTATACTGACAAGATTTTTAGGGTAGGTTTGTATGAACAGAATGTGTATTTTTTGTAAGAAATCAATTTGTAGATCAGGTTTCTTTGATGTATTTTTGTAAAGAGGGTATTGTTGAGAATCAGATGTATTCCTGGTAAATATTTTTTTTAATATATTACTGGTAATATTTTTTTTTAACTTCAAAAATGTTTAACTGGTAATATTTTCACCAAAAATTATAGCTGGAATTTCCACTACAAAAGTCTATTTTACTACTTTCATAATGTTTTGACCTCAGTTTGGTTTAGTTTGTTTTGGTATACCAACCTCAATGGCTTATTTAATACCAACAAAATTTTTACAATAGATTCGTATGAATAGGATAAGTATTTGTAAGAAATCAGTTCGTAGATCAGGTTTCATCAATGTATTTTTTGTAAAGAGGGTTTTATTAATGGCATATATTCCTCCTTTTTCAAAAATGTAGTGCTGGAATTTTTATTATAAAAATGTATTTTTATACTTTCATAGTGTTTTGACTCCACTTTGGGAGTTAACTATTTATACATAGTTAAAATTCTAACAGGTGCTAACACCCAGGTCAGAGTGTATCTGAAAATAACAGTAATTAACAGGTGGGCCATATTCCTTAAAACCTCTGAATCAATAGGCCTTGCTGTCAGATTCAGTTTTTCTCATACTCTGAACCAATATTTGATAAACATCATATGCCATACTAAACTGAGAAACAATAATTTATTCAGGTATACTTTAATAAATAGTTTTATGTTTTTATACGTTAATATGGGTTCTTTGACATTCTATAACCTTTATCAGTCTTTGAACAACTGATTTTCCTCAAGTCTGAACAACAGAAATATTAACATAATTTTAATTTTTAGTGCTTCCCAAAAATCTTTTCTTAAATATTACTTTCTATATATTTGCTCCTCTGATAGCTGCAATCTCTGAAAGTTTAAAGGCAATGTCAGTTGCCATCTTCTATGTTCCTAAACACCATCCACCTCCCTAAATTCTATCCATTTCTTATCTCATGTACCTGTTTTTTCTCACTGTAAACCCTTGCATACCAGTGGCAACCCTGCCTTACTTGGGGTGAAATGATTATAAAAATATAAAAATAAATCTCTTGTCCAAGAAGTTAAAATACATCTATATTGATACCAGGATCAACTTTGAAGGAACCTAATATTTTATTGCCTGTGAGTCCAAATCATTACTCCACCTCACCACTGTTATCTTCTGAGCTCTGAACTGTTTCCATATAAAACCCAAACCCTAAAAAAACCATCAGGTCTATCCTATGTTACTTTATATTCATAACTGAAATTTACTAATGTGGAATAAATTTTTATGAACTTCTAACTAAATTTTCCTCTTTGTGATATTAACTTGAAGATGTCAGTTTGTTTAAAGAAATATCAGTCAGTCAGTTAAGTGCCATATGTGATGCACGCTTGGGTGATCATGTCTCGAAAGACTGGGCAGAAGATTATCCCGCAGTAGGTTGCCATTGCTTTCTGCGGTAGACTAGTTGCCAGCCAAGGCTATAGAACCCAATCTGTCCTATTATTTAACCCATAACTGGAGGGAAGAGACAAATACCTTTCCGAAGGGTATTTGTGCATAAGTGAATGCAAGGAATTCAACTAAAATTCGAACTCGGCTCCCCGATTTCTCGTTCCGAATCGATATCCATTGTACCACAACGAAGCAGCCAATATCCTTAATACTTTCACCTTTTTTTCTCTGTTCACATTTGCAAACCCAGCTTCTTCAAATATTTTCTTGCTGGTTAATATGCTTTTTTTTTTTATTATAACCATTTTTTTTAAAAACGTTTTTATGAAACTCAATTTTGGTTCTTATCTTGCAAAGGACTTGAATTTCTTTTTGATTGTTTTTTAGAATTTTCAAAATTGTGTTCACATCATTTAGTATCTTTATATTATGTTATCTTTCTTATAATCTTGGAAAGTTTTAAAGATCTAAAATAAAAAAAAATAAATACCATTAACTTGATCATTATCTACGCTTATCTGCAATGTGAGGAACAACCCAAGATTTACAAATCATTATAAATCTGACAAGTAAGTTTCTAGAATGTGGAGTGATCATTATTTGCACTTGAACTAATATCCTCATATTTACTGTTATTACCACAATATTTCAACCACTGTGCCTTCTGTCCTTCTTCAGTCCAGATCACCTTCCATGCATTTTCTCTAGACATACCTAAACAAGAACAATGTCTAGGGAAAGTGCCCTAAAGGTTACTCGAATTAACAGATATATGAAGATGGCCATTGCAAATGTTATTACAAAAGAAGAGAACATTTATAATGCAGTACACAATCAAATAATGAAGAAAGAGAGCTTGAAGAATCTGACACTCATAGGGTATATTGAAGACAAGAGGGACAAAGCAAAAACAGAAAATAACAGACTTCATGAGATTGTCTAAGTGGATGTTAGATAAGGGAGTGGAAAGAAGAATTTTAAAAATGTTGCTAGGAGTTAAAAAAAAACAAGAAATTGTGGAGAGCCATGTCCTGAAAGGAAACAGTACATAGCTGAAGAAGTATCAAATAAGTATATCCTTAAAATTTTACCAAACTCAATTGGTTAATACCAATTCTGTTATGTAAACTAAGTTGCATAATGAAAATTTACATAGTATAAAATATTATATGATTAAATTATTATAGCAAACGGTGTTATAATCAAACCAAGCCATTAAGAAAAAGAAAAACACTGTTCAAGCTCTTTATTAAATTTGAATAGTTACCCAAATTTTACAAGTTTGCAGTAATATAGAAATATATTTGATAAAATTTGATTATTTTTAAAAGGGCAAAAGGTTTTTCCTTGCAAATCTTTATATCCAATCATATCAGTTCATCTTTTTTAATCAGACTAAATGACATTTACTTTGAGACAAGAATCAATATCGATCATCCAAAATGAATAATTGGGGTTGTATCTGAGGAAACCTTGTGAACAGTTGTGAAATGCTGTCATGTTTCAATTGTCCAAAATGTCATCTGTGTGTGGGATCCATTTTGTAACAGAAGCATCCAATTCAAAATAATTATTCTGACAACTGAATTGTTTGCAAAAGAGGGAGGTACCAGGAATCCCAGTTGATGGTACTAAGAAGAATCTCTGAAACTCTTTAAAATTTCTAATCCTATGATTATCATATAGGAGAAAATAGGATAGAAAAAAAAAAACAAATTCTGTATTTAATGCTATGGAAAATACTTCAGCATAACTAATGTTTAATATTACAGTATTTGTAAATTGTAAACAAAACATGAATTAAAAAGAAACTTCTGTCTAAATGAAATGATAATTTATCTGAATGCACACATGTATTTTACACTAAAAGCAATATTTGGATGTGAAGGGAGACTTTGTCATAATACAAGGTAGTTAAGAATTCTGTTACATAATCTTGAAGTATTTAACACTTATCCAAAATGAAGCTGATAAATCTTATTATCAAAGCACTGGGGATAGACTCAATTATGTGTCTTGTATACTAGAACAGCACAAAGTATATACTATATAGAATGTTTCATCTGCTATTTCAACTATAATGAATTTGGTTTATCGATCATTCTAAACATTTACTGTTAAATATAAGAAACAATGAATGTCTATTATGTTTAATCATGAGCCGTTCTGCATTTGTTATTTTTGGTAACTATTGCCGTTACCTATCAGAGTTTTATGTCAACACAAAATAAAATCGTCGGTGATGGTGGATGTTATTGTGTTACCGTCTTGGTGACCTATCTGAAGATGGCTCATGTGAGCCTAAAGCTTAAAACTAAATTAATAAAAATTATCCAAATGTTGGAGAATTTTTGTCTTTATTTTCAACTGAAATTAAAGCCAAAATATGACATTTAGAACGGCTCATGATTAAACATAATAGACATTCATTGTCTCTTATATTTAACAGTATATGTTTAGAAAATACACACACACAAATATATATATATATATATATTTAGTATATCGAGGCAGCAGATAATTGTCTAAACATATACTGTTAAATGTAACAGACAATGAATGTCTATTAAGTTTAATCATGAGCCATTCTCAACATTGTATTTTGGCTTTACTTTTAGGTGAAAATAAAGACAAAAATTCTCCAACACTTGAATATTTTTTATTATGTTGGTTGTAAGCTTTCAGTTCACATAAACCATCTTCAGAGAGGTTACAGGGACATTAACATAAAAACATCCCCTATCAAAGATGATTTTATCTTGTGTTGACATAAAACTTCACTAAACAATGATAACAGTTACCAAAAATAGCAAATGCAGTTTGTAAATTTGCAATGCATTTTTATGACGTCACACTGCATGAGAACTCGAAATGTTCACAGAACCATATATTTAAATGCAATGTAATGTGTTATGACCAGATTTAAACCTGATTTTATTAAGTGTGGGTTGTTTTGATTTAATGTTAGAGAATTTTTGTTTTTATTTTCAACTGAAATTAAAGCCAAAATACAATATTTAGAACGGCTCATGATTAAACATAATAGATATTCATTGTCTCTTATATTTAACGATATATGTCATCCAACATCTGTGGCCAGACTTGGAATATTTATTAATTTACATCACTATGAATATATATATAAGTATCACACATTGAACACTGGTGGTAATAAAACAGTGCTCGAGGTATAATAAAAGAGCTAAAGTATATACTAATAGTAAATATACATTTTGTTCTTTACCGTGAACCAGTCTAAGAGAGGGACAACCTTGGATTCAAGAGCAGGTGAGTCTGGGATTACCAACTCCACCTCATAAAATTATAACGGTAATATAGTTCTCAGAGCAGTTTTGTGGCACTAAAGAAGGTGAGGAAGAATACTTGACCACTGACAATCCCTTTCTTCTCAATTTTCAATACAGGTCTGTGCAAAAAAAAATGGAACTAGAACAATCTATTCCAGGGCATGAAATAAAGAGCTTGGTTCAAAATTCCAATCACTTGTAGAAAGCCAGAATGCATAACAGTTGAAATGTCATGAAGATGCATGTAGAGTGTCATGTATGCATTACATGCAGATAATGCATTCAATAAATATAAATATTTATAAATATATAAATTTTCAACTCCTATGAGTAATGCTTGCATTATTTTCTAATAACTGAATCTCCTCCTTCCTGATTTTTAAATACTAATACAGAGATTGGGTACTGTAGTGACCAAGTGAAAGGTTTGAGAAATTAAAAAAAAAACATGTGTTATAGGAATATTGTAGATTTGACAGTAAATACAGCAGAAGAGTATTACACGACTAGTGCGTGTGTCAGTTGTCCAGCAATCAATCAATACAACTCTTCCCATAAGGCCTACTCTCCTACTAATTTTACAGTAGGTAAAAGTGTCCAACATAGACTCTTTATAGGGAGAACACCACAACAGGTACCAAAACATGTTCAGTCAAATTGTACTTATTTTTTTTAATTCAGTGTTTTAAATTATTAAATTCTTATTTACACAATTTACATTGTTTGAACTGTTGTTTTTATCTTTGTTGCCATATTCACTATGTTTTTGACCATTTTAAACTCTAGATTACTCAAGGACACATGGGCAAGTGAATAAAAACATTAGTTGAATCCAGTGACTTGACCCAAAGAGTTGTCAATTCAATACCTGGCTACAGCAGAGACAAACAAAACTTAGAGAGTTGAGTTAAAAAGAAGGTAACTGATACTGACATATCTGGAAGAGGCATAGCACATGGAACTAGAACAATCTACTCCAGGGAATGAAATAAAGAGTTTGGTTCAAAATTCCAATCGTAGAAGGCCAGAATGTATAATAATTGAAATGTCATGAATATAGCAATAAAGATGAGGACAACAGTCTGAACAATTTAAATAGAGTAAATTTCCAAACCTCATCTCAGAAATATCAACAGATATTAAATTCTTTTTGTACGTACATTGATTTTTGAAGGTGTCTGCAGAGCCATGGTTCAAGAAGAAGGCAAATTCTTACAGAAAAATGATTACTATGCACAACAATATTTCATCTGATTTAGCAAAAACTAAACAATATTTCAATAAGAATTATTTAAAAAAAAAAAAAAAAAAAAAAAGGAGGAAAAATTTCAAAGACTTAATGACATGTCCAGCTTATTCATTCAAACTCCAGGTAAATTCTGAAGAGACATATCTCCAATGGCAGACACCATTTAAAACAAATGTCAGGTGTTTCCTTGTAGGGAAACTGACATTACCATTGCTCTTTCTCTCTCTATCTGTGTGTGTGTATATATATATATATATATATATACACACATATCTATCTATTTGTAGATAAAACTCCATAACATATGAGCAAGAAAAATAAGAAGACTAGATAACAACTGATGTTGAATTTAAGTTTTTGAAGATTAAGGTTGGCTGTAAGGAGCTGGAAGAGAGTTTCACAAGTAAGAAGTGCAAGAAAAAGTATTAACAAAGAATTCAGGGTTACAACGAGGCAATTCAACTGTAAAATGATAAAACCTTGTTACCAATCTAGTATTACACTTAAGTTCATAAAATCTAGTTACCAAAGAGTAAATCACACCAGAATAATTACCGTGAAAGTATTTATAGAAAAGGCAGGAAAACTACATGTTAGTGGTGGGAGAGTGACTTAAGCCAGGACCAATAATATTGTTTATTCTTCTTTGGATTTTATCAAGAAACTACTAAATATATAGCAGAAGCACCAAACCAATATTCAAAGAAAGGATGAATGGTAGACTTATAAATATGTAAGGTAGATTGTGGCAAGAAAAATTGTCTAGCATGACATAGGGAATTAACTTTCTTAACATTCTATTTTGCTTGCAAATGCAAAATGTTTGTTTTTTTCATTTACCATTTACAAGATCAAAGTTGGTTCTGAGTGCCTAACTGCAGAAAGAGTAGAAATAAAAGAAGTTGGATTGAATAAGAATCAAAGATTGCTTTTTTTGTTGTTGTTGTTGTTGTTGTTGTTGTTTAAAAAAAAGAAGCTGTTAAAAAAAACTAATTCTTTTGACAATAGTTAGAATGGCTTTACTTGTTAAAAAGGTGGATTCTTAGCTTGTCCAATTTCATAGAAACATTATTATTTTATGTAATATAGCAACAACTCTAAGTAGAAGCTGGTTTTTCTTTTTATGTTCCATGTTCCTTCAGAACATGGGTGATCATGGCCCTCCACATTTTATAGCTCTTAATACCTTTTGTCTTGGTATTTCTCCTAAACCCTGCTTTGCTAGCCATTTGCTTAAGCTCATCGAGTATGTCACGTGTTGCTTTCTCTTCTCCCTCTCTATCTATCCTATAACCTTAAGATTCTCCAAGCCTTTCTTCCTCAGTATTCAAATGTCAGTTGTCTCTTTCTGATCTGAAGTCGAAGTTACCTTTTCATTTCCATTCTCTCCAAAACCTTGTTGCTCACATGTTCGATCCTCAGTATCCTCAGCATCCTTCTGTAGAACCACATTTATGTTGCTTTGAGTCTTTTTTTCATCTTTGATGAGATTTTATTTTGGTGGATAATTACAAGCAAGAGGGGAGATGAAATGTGCTTATGTTGTTACCACACTTCAAACCATCAATATATCCATTGCTGCCATAGATATTTGAACAGTGAACACTTACATAATGTAAATCTGAGAAATGCTACCAAAAATAACCTATGCCTTGTTTTTACGAAATAAAATTACAGAATGATGCAAATGTTCTTGTCATACAGGTATATTTCACCTTACGTTGATAATTTATTCCAGTAGAGATGACTTAAGTTGAAAAACGACTCAAGTCCGATTTACTTGTCACTAGGCTAAACCACAAATAACCACTTCCAGTTCTGTATTTTATTTATAAATGCATTTTTAATAACATATGGTCAATAAGAACCTATTTTTAAGCTTACAAACAAATAAATTTTAGTTTTTAATATAGTACAGAAAAAAATAGTCTAAATTTACGAATACATGTACGTATATACTTGCAAATGTATTGTAGATGTTTACAATTTGGCAGTCTTTACAGTACATCGTGGACTCTTTATTTGTGAATGTGGTTTGCTCTAAGACATTCTAAAATAAAATGATTTTGTAAGGTTAAATAACAAATACAGTTATTAGAATTATTTTGCAACAGTAGAAACAAACTAATTTGTTAAATTTACCAATATTTACATTCAATTTGTTTATTTATATCACAGACGGAGATGACTGTGGGATATCATCATCTTAATCTTTTATTTATTGTACAGCAACATGATTTTTATGTGTTTTAATATTTTCATAACGATATTATTACAACTTCAATATTTGTGGCAGACAGAAAGTCAAATAAAATGTCTTAAATTTGATTTTTTATTTTTCCATATATATTTTTTATGCCCAACAATGTATAATGAAAAAACATAACATGAAACAACATAACCAGAGATATATATGTATTTGTGTTTTTTTTTTCCACAGTACTATACTATATGTGTTTGTATGTCAAAGCCATTTTTTTATGGAAAAAACTTATCAAAAGTAAAAAAAAGAAAATAAATAACAGCAGAATTTTTTAAAATACTATTTAGCAACAAAGGCAGTATGTAATACAAGGTGTTTGTATGCATTGAATAACAATTAGAATCTCTCATTTAACTCATTTCACAATATTTCAGATATTTTAATTTATTCTTTTCATTTTCTCATACACAATGAGTTATTTTTTTATTTTTTAAACCAAAATTGAGATTTTTTTTCGATCAAAGTATTACTCCTACTAAGCACTGAATTTTTTATTTTAATCATTGGAATAAAAAAAACCTCATTCTATTCCTCACTGATTTATTATTTATAATCTAAATCTAAACTTATTTATAAATAGAACTTTGTCTGTGTGTGTGTCTGTTACCTATACACTCTGAAATGGCTAAACCGATTTTCTTGAAAATTTACACAGTTTTACTATAAGAATCTGCAAGTGTTCTTAGCTAGGTTTTGGGTCGAGGTACCCCCGATAAATATCGAAAATCGATAAAAAAATCGGGTTATAGAAGGAGTGGTCCGATTTTAATCAAATTTGATACACTCATAGACAAAGCCATAAGAAATGATATTCAGAAGTTTCAAGGTTGCAGTTCTTACAATAATGCAGAAAATTGATAATATATATATATATATATATATATATATATATATATATATAAAAGCAAGATGTTTGTGTGTGTGTCTGTTTATCTGCCTGTGTGTCTGTTTATCTGCCTGTATGTCTGTATTTTTTCAGCCCTTTTATTTTAGTTTTTGCTTCGGGTTTGGCTCTAAGTAGATATAATTGTAGTTCTTAGTCTCAGCCATGATACCATTTACTCAGAGGACTTATTTAGCCTTCAAAATTCAGTTTACCACAAAAAAAAAAAATTATTTGATACCGATACCAAGAAATCAAAATTTGACTTACATCCATTCATTTTTCTTTCAGTCTATGGTTTCGCTTTAATTGGAAACAGCTATTGCTTTTTAGTCTTTCGTGCCAATGTCCAAAGAGTCTGAGCTTCAGGACCATGGATTAGTTTAAAAGCTTTCATTACACCCAAGCAATGCCGGGCTATACTGCTAGTCATATTATAATTCTGATTTTTTCTTTAATTAGTTACTTAGCACATAAATTCTCCTGACAATAGCTAATACTATACTCTTTTGAACATGAAGAAAGACATTTCAAGGAGGAGAGGTTGTTTGTTTATTTGAATTGTTGAATGGAAGAAAGAAAGAAAAAATTGGCAATACCTCATAAATAATGGACGACACAGTTTTGAACATGAACAACATATCAGGGAAGGACAGTTGTTTGTATGCATGGAGAGGAGGAAAAAAGAAAAAAGCAAAAAAAAAGCAAAAAAAAAAAAATAAGAAAAACACCAGCTAATACATGACAAAGAAAGAAGGAACATAGCAGGGTATTTTTTATTTTATTTAAAAAAAAAATAAAAAAATAGGCCAGCTAATACCTCATAAATATGAGATTGTTCTGCTTTGATCATGGGGAAAGATGAAAAAGACATATCAGAGATGCTGTTCAGTGTCCATGAGAAAAATAAAGAGCCAAAAAAAATGGAAATAAAAAAAATGTATTAATGTAATCATGTCTGCTTGCTTACGAAAATGAATTTTCTTAGAAGTGAGCCTTCATCTTCTTTATGTGCCATGTCCCCCTCAGGATATAGGTGATCATAGCTCTCCACAATTTCCTGTTCTTTGTAGTTCTCAATAAATTTTTTTATTATTTTTCCTAAGCCCTGTTCCACAATCCATTTACTCAAGCTCACTAAGTATGTCATGCATTGTTATTCTCTCTCCCATGTCTGAAACCTGTCCTGTGAGTATCAGATTTTCCAACCCCTCTTTCCTTATTATATACTCTAGAAATTTCAACTCTCTTCCAGATGTTAAGTAGAAGTTTCCTTTTTGTTTCCATTTTCTTTAGAATTTTGTTGTTGCTCACATATTCAGTCTACTATATTTTCAGCATCTTGCTTTAGAACCACATATTTATTGCTTTAAATCTTTTCTTCATCTTTGAGGAGATTGTCCAACATTCATTACTATATAGAATTACAGATATCCCATAACAGTTCAGTACTATTTTCTATGTTTTTAACAAAGTTTTTTTTTTTATTTCATAATACTTTGCTTAATGTTCAGAAAGCATTCAATGCGCCTTTGGATTTAAGTGTCCAACTTTCCATCCTCTGTTAAAATCTATCTAAACTTATTTATAAACAGAAATTTGTGTGTGTGTCTGTGTATGTATCCGTTACCTATAGACTCCGAAATGGCTGAACCGATTTTCTTGAAAATTTACATCTGCGAGTGTTCTTATCTAGGTTTTGTGTCGAGGTACCCCCAATAAATATCGAAAATCAATAATCGAAAAAACTCGGGTTATAGAAGGAGTGGTCCGATTTTAATCAAATTTGATACACTCATAGACAAAGCCATAAGAAATGATATTCAGAAGTTTCAAGGTTGCAGTTCTTACAATAGTGCAGAAAATTGATAATATATATAAGGCAAGATGTTTGCGTGTGTGTCTCTTTATTTGCCTGTATGTCCTTTATACAAATCCACAATTTTTATCCAATTCTCACCAAACTTCACACAAATATTCTTTAGGCTGAGTCTGAGCTCCAGGGCTATGGATTAGTTTTAAAGCTTTCATTACACCCGAGCAATGCCGGGCTATACTGCTAGTACTTCCTAGACTTTAAAATTTTTGTACTTGTTTCATTTTGGTATCTCCAATTTGTAATTTGCATTTTGGTCTACCCCTTTTGCTAACAACAATGCATAATAATTCTAACAATAGTAAAGATGATGAAATGTGAGTAAATAACAGGACTGTGTGATAGTATTTCTCATTAGTTCCAAATTTTAACAAGAGAAACACCAAACTTGCTAACAATCAAAAATGTTACTTAAAATTATTTTGACAAATAATACTGAAATAAGATTTAGAGAATTTAGCATACAAAATTGAAGTCTTAACAAGTTTAAGTTAATAAATCAAAGAATATAGAACAAAAAAATTATAAAAACCAAGTACTGCTGAAAACAACTTATAGAAGGAAGATATGGAGAACCATGTCCTGAAGTCATATAGATTATTCAGTTAAACTATTAGAACTTAAACTTAGTTAATGGAATCTGAGAAAAAAATTAACCTGCTAGATATTTCAATTTTACATACAAGATCTAGGGCATATGTTTTGAACAACTTTTGGCAAAGGAAGTGCTTCCTATAAACTATCATACAACATACATCCACTTCATGACCCACAAAGAACAAGCATTTTTCTAGTAACAGAAAACAATATCACCAAAGCATATTAGTCCTTATACCAAGATAGATGATACAGTGCATCAACTTTAATGATACACAGTCAATTGTTACCTGTAAGTGGAAAAAACAGTAAAAGATGAACAAGTTATTGAAGGATATTCAAGAGTTATTGACAGCCCTGAAATTTCATGCCTCTATTGCTGAAGAGTCAGTAGACAAGTGACATATGAGTCGCTGGCAGGAACCTCCACATAAAGTTATAACCTTCACATAATGTCAAATCATTTTTCTCTAAGTAGAAAACATCAGAGTGTATCTATCACCTATAAAAATTGGAAATAATCTGTTTATTCAGAATATCAGTCAGTTAAGTACTACACTTAGGTGATCATGTCTCAAAAGAGACATGACTGACTGGGCAGAAGATTATCTCACAGTAGGTTGCCATTGCTTTCTGCGGTAGACTGGTTGCCAACCAAGGCTATAGAACCCAATCTGTCCTGTTATTTAACCCATAACTGGAAGGAAGAGACGGACTAATACCTTTCCCAAGGGTATTTGCGCATAAGTGAATGCAATGAATTCAAATGGAATTCAAACTTGGTTCCCCAATTTTTTGTTCTGAGCCGATATCCACTGCACAACAACACGCATCTGCATTCAGAATATACCAGAGTGTAAAAGGAGAAAGTGGAAAGTCTCTTATTCCTTAAAAAGTAAAAGTGGAACCATGCTAACCAATATTGTTACCAAGAACATATTGAAAGTGCTAACTAAATGGAATTAGAGTACATGCATCCTAAAATTCTAACAGGTTAGTTTCAGGCTTATAGAATCTGCTAAATTTGAATAAAGTGTATTTGTAACTAAATTTGGGAAAAAAACATTTCTAAGCCAAAAACAATGATGACTTCTCATGTTTCAAGAGAGACGATGATTATAATAATGATATATAAGGTTACTTGTTCCATGAAAAACTGCTCATAAAATTTTGTTTTTAGGATTGATTCAATAAGCATCTTAATATCTATTTCTGAATTAAAAATAATTTCATACTAAAGTTATGATTTACTTTGCATGTTTAAAAGAAAATTCTAATTATGTCATCAGGAAAAGAAAGTATACGATTTAAAAACATACAAACTGCCAAACA
The DNA here is from genome assembly GCA_037127315.1 of Ascarosepion bandense. Taxonomy (NCBI): domain Eukaryota; kingdom Metazoa; phylum Mollusca; class Cephalopoda; order Sepiida; family Sepiidae; genus Ascarosepion; species Ascarosepion bandense. The sequence continues at coordinate 1,811,203 of JBBBDQ010000124.1, read as the reverse complement.
CTACAAAATGGACATTTTGATGACACAGAAAAGTGACACACACACACACACCCACACACATATATATATATATAATAGCAGTAACAAATTTAGTGTAAAGCCAGAAATGTTATCAGTGAGTAGAAGTCTGAAAGTGATCAGTATCAGAGTTAGAGCATTAATAGGCATAGGTTGAGTGACAAATTTCATATTTGTATTAATCCTCTCTCTCTCTCTCCCTACACACACACACACATATATATATATATATATATATATATATATATATATATATAGGGAGAGAGAGAGAAAATTAATCTGGCAAAAAATTATGTTTGATATGAAAGAGCATACAAAACAAGATTCTTCTATGTAGAATGACTGACATTGATCTACACATATTTACAGTAACCAATCAGTGGATATGAGCACAACTTAGCAGTGGGTAATGCATTTCAGCAGTGCTGTGACAACTATGTAGTTGATAAATCATATTTTGGGAAGCCCTATACAGCTGTCAAGTAACACTTCAACTTGAGTAGCCCTTAAGCTTTGTATTGAGTAAACTAAATAAAGTAAAATAAAAAACAAGTCCCAATTGTAATAAACAGGAAGCATTACTCTCAGAGCATCACTCCAATAAACATGAGACATTATTTTCAGTGTCACTGTCTATGCATAGGAAGCATTACTCTTGGAGCATCCCTACTATTTAACAGAAAACATTTTTGCTGCACTCCGTCTATGTACAGGAGCATTACTTTTGGAGCTTTCCACCAATATACAGAAAACATTACTTTTGAAGCCACCAGTGTACATACAGAAGGCACTCATAAATAGCTGTGTAACTTATGGGTAGAAATGCATAGATGTTCAGGGTTCCTATTTTGAATGCTTTGCATAATGTTTAAAAATATTAATTCAGAAATGAAAGTTAATTTTAAAATCGGACAATATTTTCTGAATACCCTATATATAAGAAAAGATATAACAGAATACCAACTGCTTATGATATGGGTTATATTGACTCAATATGTAACATAACACTATAAGATGAATGCATTTAAGGTTGAATGTATTTTAGGCTAAAGTTTACAAGTCCACAGCTGAATATACAAACTGTTGTTGCTATTATTATGGCTTGATTCCTTGTAACTAAATTAGACATCTTTCAAATTTTACTCTTCTTTCAAGTAATCATGACAAAAAAAAATTCATTGCAAAGCAGAATAAAACACAGCAAGAGTCCAAAACAACTCAATTAGACTTCATTGAAACAGTTAACATGGAATAAATACACTCTGATGCATGAAATCATTTAATAAAATACGAAGCAGTGTGGCAAAGTTCTCAGACAACTCACTTCAAATTAGCATTTAAAAAAAAAATAAGAAAATCGATTTTGTGAAGTGAGTCAAACCACAAACTTTTCAGCATCCCTCATATATATATGTCTTATGTGACTTGCTTCTATCAATGTAGCAGACTCTTCTGGAAATAATGTAAAAAATCCACTGCAAAAAACTAAACTATTGGTTATGCCTATACATAAACATTTACATATGTGTATACATTCAAAATTAGTTCCTTTTTTATTAACAGCATAAAAACAAGACAAGAATCAATTGTTATCTATTTAATTTTACTTTAATATCCAGGAAGCATTGAACAAAATCAAGAAAATACAGAACAATAGATACACTAATATTTTATACTCACAATTGCAAAATTACTTAAATAATGAATCATTACATGTGGAGCTAGGAGACGAAATGGAAAAGTTTTTTAATGACAACACATTTTGCCTTCTTGTGTTAGGTTGGTGTCTTGAGGTCAGAATAAAAGACAGTATATTTTTTTGCATGAAAGCCATTAATGTTTTTTGCTCAGCTGGCATCTTTTGGTTTGGAAGAAAAAAAACCATAACTGGTTTTTATTTTTCATATGAAAGCTTTTAATGCCAGTGAGATTGGCATCATCTGATCAAATGAAAGAACAAACTCAAGGTTTTTTTTCTTTTCTATTAAAGCCATTAGTGTTTGTTGGATTTGACCATTCTGACTAGATTTCTACTTGTCTCTTTTTAAAAGTCAGAGATGTCTACTTAAACACATCATCCAAAAATATAACATTTTTCAAAGATCAAAGATGTCTACTCAAACACGTAATCCAAAATATAACATTTTTCAAAAATCAAAGATGTCCACTCAAACATGTAATCCAAAAATATAAAATGTTTAAAAAAAATCAAAGATGTCTACTCAAATACATAATCCAAAAATATAACATTTTTCAAAAATCAAAGATGTCTAATCAAACATGTAATCCAAAAATATAACATTTTTCAAAAATCAAAGATGTCTACTCAAATACATAATCCAAAAATATAACATTTTTCAAAAATCAAAGATGTCTAATCAAACATGTAATCCAAAAATATAACATTTTTCAAAAATCAAAGATGTCTTCTTAAACACATAATCCAAAAATAGGACATTTTTCAAAAATTAAAGATGCTACTCAAAGATATAATCCAATAATATTAAGCTTTTTTGTAATAAGATAATTGAGAATATAAATATACTCAATGAAATATTTTTTTAAATCTTAGGATACAGTAATTTCTCTATCATCCATACTTTGTTTATTCAGATGTAAAATAAAGAGAAAATTAAAAATTTTCTGAGCATTTTCCATTATCAAAACTAGACACATTCTAATATTTCAACTCAGATAAGCATTTTGAGTATTTAGAAAACCATACTTAATGTTTGAAAAATTTCTTAGTTCTTTGAGTAGTTGATGAGATAACTTGTGAGAAATCTTTCTAGTAAGAAATTCCTTTATTCCTCTAAAACAGTGATCACTTAAGTGATCGATATTGGTCTTTGAGTGAATAAAACTATTAAAGAAGTTGAAACATGCCTGAGGAAAATGATAAATATGGTGGGCTTAAAAAGGAGCCCATGGAAATTCCACAGACTTTGACAGTTATAATATTACTATTACTCTGTATATATTTATATTTCATGATGTATAAAAAAAAATCTTTCACACACTTGCTAAAATTTCTTTTTTTTAAATTAAAATATTTCCTTAAAAATTTAAAATTTTTAGTAAAGTTTTGTAATTTGCTTGAAACATTGCGTAAAATAGTTGTATGTGTTATGTCTTGAAGGCTGTCACAATGCGTTGAATGAAATAAAGGAAGGTCGGGAGGTGTTTATATGACCTATTATTATATTGGTATTTTGAGACTATAATCTCATCATCAGAATGGCAGAGAAAACCTCAGAATGTCCGTGCTTTTTAGCGGCCCATCTATGAATGGCTGGCTTTATCCATTGCTGCTGTACGTGTGTGCGTGTATGTGTGTGTGTGTGTATCTGTGTGTGTTCTAGTTGGGTTTTTTTTAATGGTCTAATGGTGTGTGCGTGTGTGTGTGTGTGTGTGAGTGAGTGTGTATGTGTATTTTTTTTTTTAATCATATGACCCCGAGCAAGGTGGCAACACCACTGATGTGCTGGGGACTACGTAAGAGTGAAAAGATTAGAAGAGAGTAAGCTGGAAACCACATTCTAAACAGGGAACAAGGGATGAGCCTCTACACCTGTTCAATAGACATGGGTGTAGTGTGAACCGGGCGATAGTTTAGTCTATCTACTCCAATTGAAAAAAAAAAAAAAAGTGAAGATTGGAAGAGAAAACCGGAAACCACATCCTAAACAGGGAACAAGGGATGAGCCTCTACACCTAAAATGTTCCTGCAAATCGTCCCCTTTCCTTTTATTTTTTAACAAAGAATTCTTCACTTTCAGATATGATTTCTCTTGCTTTCTCCCATGATAAGTGAACCTCTTTATTTCTGTCTCTTTTATTACTATTATTAAAACATTGACTGCCAACCATGAGTTATTACGTAGTTGCCAGTCTTTATGATGCCATATTTTCATCTGCAGGCACCAACAACAATTTTATTTTTAGTAACATTTTTAGTGTGAAAGCAAAGTTAAGACTTCAGTTAAAATTATAAATACATTAATAAAAATATTTTTATTGCCTCAGTTGGATATTATAAAGTTGGCATTTGAAGTCAGATTTTGTAATTGACTTCTAGCAGTTAATATGCTGAAAGACCTACCAATATGGCAATAAAAGATAAAAAGACCAACACTTCCATTTTAAACATTTTTATATCAAAATTTCTTCTGTTCATTCTTCTTACAAGCATTTCAGAATTAACGTTTCATTTTTAGAATTAACATGTTTTCATTAGATGTTACATATTCTTGTTTTTGTTAAATTGTGTAGAGGCACCAAAAACAATTCTAGAAAGTATAATAATGGCAGATATTAACGCTACAAAAAATATTGCCTACCTTCACAACATTATTTGAAATTTGGAATCTTTTCTGTTAATTTACCCAAAAAATAAAAAATAATTTATATTTACTAAAATTCACATAAAATTCTCTAAGAGCAAGGCTCTTCCATTCCACTCCAATTGGGTTGACATTTATGATTGCCCTAAATGTATGTGATTCAGTGTATTTCTAAGTGTGGGGTTAGTGTTTGTGCCCATCCAGTAAACAACTAAAAAAAAAAAAACAGATTTTTTTTATATTTTTATTTTAATTGTAAAAAATTCCTTATAAGTACCTTGGATATCATCCACACTTAAAAAGTGTTAAATCCTTAATTTTTGGTAATTTTTTTTTTAATTCTGAGGGTTGGAGTTGTTGTGAGGCAAAACTAAACAAATTCTGATTCAAAATTTATAATTTCAAGTCGTGACTTAATATTTGTGATAACTTTACATTATTTGGAGTGAATTAACAGAAACGAACATAAATTTGAATTTGAACTTTTGTTTGGATGTGCAAAAAAAGCAAAAAGGGCAATTATACCCAACCTCAGAAAGAAAGAGAGTTGAAATTTCTCAGTCACATGAGGAGTAAAAGAGAGCTCCAAAGGGCGTAATGAAGTCAGGAGAGACAGAGAAAAGCAGCAGGTAACCTACCTAACAAGCTTATGTAAACAGGTGAGACAACAGGGACTGAGAGAGATAACAAAAAGTTAAAACTTACAAAGTGTTACAAGGGATGCAATGTCAGCAGTCTTAATGGCACACATTCTGAAGAGACATAACACAAAGAAGAAAGGAGACATTGAATTTAATAAGATGAACATCTCTGTCTCTACTACAAATACTAACATGGATTTTGCTTCAACGAGCCTAGCTCCTTGATGCTCCCCCCCATGTGAGTTTACTTGAGCTACTAGAGTTGAGACAAGGTCCTACCCTTTTACTGTGAAAACAATCAAGTGTAACCACAACTTCTACTCTATCAGCTTCTTTTCTCACACTTCTGGAATGTGGAACTCCCTTCCATATTCTTGTTTCCCTGATAGCTACAATCTCCAAAAGTTTAAATGCAATGTCAACTGTCATCTCTTATCTGTTTGAGTCACATCCTCCTTCTCATTTTACACTTTCCTCTCATGTAGCTTGCTTTACACCAATGTATCTGCCCTTCTCTTACCCCTTCTCTGACATCTAGTGTCTCTTCTCTCTTCACTCTATTATGTAAACCCCTGCGCACCAGTGGCAATACTGCCTTGCTTGAGGTGAGACGATTATAAAAAACTCATTGATATGCATACAGATTTTAAAACTAAAATCACTGTTCAAAAGTAAAAGCCTCAATTATTACTGAAGTTAACCAAATTCTTGAAATGAAACAGTATTTGTCAGATTATGCAAACGAGTCTGAAACAACAAGCATGTGAAGACAAGCAGTAAAACCAATGGTCGCAGAACTATAGTACTACACCCCCCTCCAGTACAGCTTCTATTGTTAATGCTTTAGGCTTCTTAAGCACTTGCATTAACACCTGCCCTCGCAACCTCCTGAATATCCACTGGAATAATTTCATTTCCAACACTGAAGTTCTAGAACAGATAGGCTGTCTCTAGAATGAACAACAAATGCTTGCTGCAGAATATGCAACATGGTCAACTCTCCACTTGACATCACAGTATTGATGTGCCCAAATAAGATACAAAAAAGAACAGGGGTTATCTCAGTACTTATCAACTCTTAGCAGTGATGTGATATGGCAACTCATTCAATAACCAATTCAAACAAAAGTGATGCTATTAAAAGACAGAGAATTTTTTTGTTACTCTCAAGAATGACGGAATATCTTGCAAAAAATTAAATATAATAATCTGAATTATAATAATATGGTGGATTAATGGATAGTGGCTTGGATTGAGGAATTGGATAGCCAAGTTCAAATTCCACTTGAGTTTGTTACGTTCACTTATATGCAAATACCCAAAAGAGAAGTACAAATCCTGTAACCTTGGTTGGCAACCAGTCTAGAAAAACAACTCTGAATTCAAAACCACTATGGGCTTAACATCATCAACCATCCTTGAGTGGCAGCTAGTACATGACAATATAAAAAATGCACATGTATATTAGATATTATGTTGTTACAAAAATAATGGCTGATTGAACTGTTGTATATTGAAAAGCAATTTTAACATAGTATTCACGGTATATATTAGCTGTATTTTGGCATACATAATAATTAATGTGTGCTCTTTAATAATTTTTAACTTATTTTCAAACAGAAATATTCTTGAAGCATAGAAGCTCTTAATTATGAACATGACAAGACATGATCTTCCTTTACTTTTCTTGCATACGTTCAAACTTGGCTACAGTGCCTCCCAAACTCCTTCCAATATCAACAGAGTATGGCGATATGGGTCCACAAGTGATCGGACAGTATGAAGGTAGTTCCAGAAATTCCATACTGGTGAAAAGAGCCTTGAAAATGAAGAATGAAGCGGACAGCCATGACAATAAACTACTGCAAACAGTTGTTGAGCAAAACCCACATCAAAGTGTCAGAGAAATGTCAGCATTGCAACAGTCTCATGTCATTTGCAAAGTATTGGCAAGTTGAAAAAGCTCAATAAATGGATTTGTCATGATCTCAATGAAAATCAAAAACTTAGGCATTTTGAAATGTGCTTGATGCTTTTTCTGCATAATGCCAATGATTCCTTTCTTGACTGAATAGTCACTTGTGATGAAAAGTAGATCCTTTTATGATAACCATAAATGATCAGGTCAACAGCTTGATTGTGAGGAGTCCCCAAATATTTCCCAAAGCCAAAGTTGCATCAACAAAAGATTATAGTGACTGTTTGGTGCTCTTTAATTGGTGTTATCCACTACAGATTTCTGAAAGCTAATCAGAGCATTAATGCAGAGCTTTACTGCAATCAACTTGCTGAAATGCATGCATGTTTACAAAAAATGAAACCTGCTTTGGTGAATCGACGTGGTCCAATTCTGCTCCCCAATGATGCACGGCTTCATGTTGAAAGAATAACATTGTAAAAACTCCCAGACCTAGAATACAAGAGTTTACCACATTTCGTTTTCTCGTGATTCACCCACTGATGATCATTTTTAAGCACTTATGCATATTTTAAAAATGGTAAAACTTTTAAGTTTCAACCAGAGATGGAATTAGCTTTCAAAGATTTTGTTGCCTCACATACAATACCTTTTTATCAACAAGGAATAAATAATCTTGTCAATCAATGGCAGAGGTGCATAGATGCTCAAGGCTTAATTATGTACCCTTGACCGATTATAATTTATGTTAAAGGATAAGTAATGTGACATGTTACAGTCTAACTAGTCATAAACTGTCAACTATAATAAACACTCAGTATCAATTTTGCAAAAAAAAAAAAAAAAAGAAATACTAGACATTTAAGTCAGCCTTTCATATTCCCTCACTCTCTTGACCTAACTAGATCAGTGAAGCAAAGTATGACCAAGTCATCTATTAAATAAGAATATAATAGACATCTCTTTACTTCTAATATGCATTTCATTTTCAGCATGAACAAACTGCTGTCTAATTCTAATTTCTGTTAATATGTACCTATAGTGCTTTCTCTATGTTATATACATGTCATTATATAGGTGCATGTGTTACAGGTATAGTAATTCTATACTAGGATCGTAAGGTACATTTATCTCCTCTGGACTTTCTAGTACTGTCACAATAATTCTTTATCTTAGAAAGTTTTTAAGAACTTGAGCTTTTCTTTATTATCTATTAATTGCCATGACTTCTTAGGAAAGATAGAAGAGCTTTCTCATTGTATTTTCCGTGGTTTAGAATCATCTAAGAATATCTCTTCCATATGGATTAAACAATTGAAGAAGACTGTAGAATGGATCAGCCAAAATATTGTGGTCACAGCAAAAGCAACAGAAAGAATGAGTTTAGTATTGTGATCAACTCTTGGAATGATACTGACTCATCTTCAAATTACCAAACATATCTTCTATAGTGATTGTACAATTAAGAAAGCTGTAAAATGTATGAACCAAAACATTGTGGTAATAACAAAAGCAAAACAATAAATGAAGTTCAGTAGTGTGAACAACTATGGAAATGATATTGTGTCTTCTTCAAATTTCAGAAAATAGCTTTCATCTCACATACAAACTCTTCAAAGTATTCTTACAGAAACTATTTTTGCAATTGGTCTTTTCAGTCTGTATAAATGGCATTTTAAATTTAAAGTTATCAGAACGTTTATTTTCAGCTAGTGTATGCTCCAGGACTTTTAACTATTTTATCTAATTTAAAATTGAACTAAAAATTTCTAAAAAAAAAAAAATAAATAAATAAATAAAAAATAAATAGAAAAGTAAAATAAAACTGAATTAAGAACATCCACAAATTTTCAACCTTTTCATTTTTTTACCAATCCCACAATTTCTCAGAAGCACTAAATGGAGATCTAACTATTTCTGGTTACTAGAGATTTTAGTATCAACATGACTGGAAATTAAATTTTTTTAAATTTTTTTATTTGGCTTGAAAATTTTTCCTCACCAACATTAATGTTAAGCAGCTTTAACTTCCAGGCACTTGCCCTGAAACTTATAGAATTCATTTTTTGGCCTTATCATCCTCACAGGAAAATTTCACAATCAGAAATTAGCTTGACTGTGTGCTATTTAACAATGATTACAAGAAAAGCCAATGAATAATATTTTCTGAATGTATAAAATCTTTTTGCAGTTTTGATCTTAATCTAAAAAGAAACAAGCAGATATACCTGGCCTTTCTCAGGTTTCTAACTATTGATAATAAATACTAAGGTTCATTACACTTTGTATTAACTGCCTTATATATATATATATATATATATATATATATATAGATATAGATATATATATTAGGGTTATCACTTTTTGTAACCCTGTGTTTCTGTGTTATAAATCAATAAACTTTTGTTCAAAAGTAATGAAATATGCATTAATTAGTTTTAGTTTTTGAAAAAGCTCATACTTAAACCAAAAATTTGCTTTTACTATATACACAATAAGGGTAAAAAAAATAAAAGTATTTCAAGTTTTAAGTATTTCATGTTTAATTTGCTATATATATATAATTGGACATTACTTATCACATTTTAACACATTTAACAGTTTGTAGTTATAGCATAATATACAAACATCCAAATAAACAAAAACAAGTTCTAGAAAACTCAAGAAATTATTATAGAGTACTACTATACTTACATTACATACACCATTATCCTCATCTTTATTGCATTTTGGCCATTTAATGCTACAGCCTTCTTCACCTGAAGAAGGCTGACGTGTACAAGAGCTGAAACATCATAAACATGGTAATAAAGATGAGGACAACAGTTCAAACAGGATAAATAATGTAAATACTAACTCATCTCAAAAGTATAGACAAATACTATTATACTTATATACCATTTTAAAAATTTCATGTTGGAGGTGAGAGTCTTTTTTTTAATATACTGAATGAAACACATGTTAATTATTTTTTTAACAAAGTACATTGAAATAAGATACAGAAAACCAATAATTTTACAAAATGTCATAACCTTTACATATATGTCTGTGTGTGTGTGTGTGTGTGTGTATATACACATATAGTGTTGATTTGTGATGATGTTTAGTGTTAAGATTGTCTTTTTTATTCAGTGGTTTACTAGTAAAAAGATTGGAAAAAAGCAAACATAATAGCAAAACTAAACCAGCTCGTCTGAAAACGCCCAAACCCATCTGCATCTCTTTCACTAACATACGCAGCATCCGCACCAACTTCCTCAGCGTAGATTCATTCCTCCATATTAACTCACCTGATATCTTAGCCCTATGTGAAACTAACCTTAACCCTTCTATCCCCCTCTTCTGAGTTTTACATTCCTGGCTACCTTCCCCCCTTCAGGAAGAACTCCAATGTTCATTTGCATGGGCTTGGTGTCTATGTCAGCGAACACCTTCCCCTAGCTAGGGTGTCATCTTTTGAATCCCAGATCATTCTTTCATGTGCTTCCGTCTCTCACTTCTCAGCTCAATTAGCTATCTCTTCTTTCTCTACCGCTCTCCTTCCTCCCCTGACTGTTCGTTACTTGACAGCATCTCTGACAATATCGACAAAGCCATTTCTTCCCATCCCTCTGCCCATGTATTCGTGTTTGGTGACTTTAACGCCCACCACACCAAGTGGCTGGAGAACGCTGTCATCGACCCTGCTGGTGTTCACACCATGAACTTTTCAATCACCCAATCCCTTACGCAAGTGGTGGACTTACCCATGCATTTCTCCGACAACCCTAATGGAAGGGACTCACTTCTAGACCTCTGCTTCACTTCCATCCCAGACTCTTGCACTACCAGACAACTCTGCCCACTTGGAAACTCTGACCACACTGTAGTGTCCGTCAACATTTCATTCCACTCCCGCCCGACCCATGAAACCCAGACAAGTAGAATATCCTACTGCTATCAAAGAGCAGACTGGGATTCGTTCTGAGACTTCCTCTGTGACATCCCTTGGAACAACGTTTTTAGTCTTCCCATCGAAGAATGTGCATCTGAGGTCTCCTCCTGGGTTAAGGCTGGCATCGATGCCTTCATCCCTGCTAGGAAATTCCAGCTTAAATCTCATTCGTCTCCATGGTTCTCACCCGCTTGCTCAACTGCCATTGCCCACCGGAATTATTTCTTCCAACTCTATCGTAGCTACGCGTCGGACCAAAACAGGCACCTTTTCACTTCAGCTCGTAATAAGTGTAAAAAGATACTTAACGAAGCTAAGATGTTGTTTGCTGCCAGAATGAAGCAACGCATAGCATCCTCTAAATTCGGCGCCAAAGACTACTGGTGACTCTGTAAAAGAGTACTTAACAAGAACAAGTCAACAATACCCCCACTAATCAACAAATTTGAGGTCCTCACCTCCCTAGCAGATAAGGCTGAATGCTTTGCCTGCAGATTCTCGAACAATTCGAGTCTGGACTCATCTGGAGTTTTTACACCGGACTTCTCACCTAGAACCAAGGCACAACTGAATGATGTCCACATTACACCCTCGCTTGTCTCTAAGATAATCTTAAAATTTGACCCTCACAAAGCGAGCGGTGGGGACGGAATCCCAACCATAGTCTTAAAGAAATGTGCCCCTGAACTCTCTTCTGTCCTTTCTAAGCTCTACAACCTCTGCCTATCTGCTTCCTGCTTTCCTGCCTGTTGGAAATCTTCCTCTGTAGTTCCTATTTTTAAAAACACTGGAGAACCCTCGGACCCTGCAAATTACCACCCTATCAGCCTTCTTCCGATCTTTGGCAAAGTGTTTGAAGCCATTATCAACGCCAAGGTGGTTCAGCATCTCACAGCACACAGGCTCCTCTCGGACAAGCAATATGGTTTCTGCTTCACCAGGTCTACTGCTGATATGCTAACGACCGTCACCGAGTACATATACCAGGCACTCGACAGGAATGGCGAAGCCCGAACCGTTGCATTGGATATATCTAAGTCATTCGACAGAGTTTGGCATGCTGGCATTCTATGCAAACTGTGGAGCTATGGTATAACTGGACATTTGTTTGAACTAATCCAGTCATTCCTCTCTAACCACCCAATGAAGGTGGTATTAAACAGACATGCCTCCCAGAACTACCATACAAATGCAGGTGTCCCCCAAGGCTCCATCTTAGGTCCTACACTCTTCCTGATATACATTAATGATTTCCCTGATTCCATAAGATCCCAAGTAGGTTTGTACACCGATGACACCACAGTTTACTCTCACCTCGACCAAAAATCTGGTGTAGGCGTCAAAGCTAACCTAGCAGCCAAGATTGAAAAAGACCTCCAATCCATAGTGGACTGGGGTAAGAAATGGCTAGTAAATTTTAATGGTTCTAAAACGAAGCTACTCTCAATTAACCATCATCGACAATCGCATATACCTCCCATTAGCATGGACCAGGCTTGCCTCCCAGAGAGTAAAACACTACGCCTCCTTGGTCTCACACTTTCAGTGGACCTCAAATGGAATGACTATATCGAATCCATTGCAGTCTCTCCCCTACAGGCGCGACGTGGCTTCCCTGTGTCTCTTCTATAAATACTTTCACGTCTTCTGCTCCGATGAACTTAGATCACTGGTGCCCCCTAGATACGAATTTGCATGAGATACTAGATTAGCAACTAGATCCCACCCTTCTACAGTGAAACTGATAAAATGCAACCACAACTTCTACTCCAACAGTTTCTTTCCTCGCACTTCCCGACTGTGGAATTCCCTTCCACACGATTGCTTCCCCGATGGCTACAATCTCCAAAATTTGTACATGTTCTAAAATATAATTTGTAATAAATATTCACAGCTTTATATATTATATATCAAGCATTGTTTTAAATTAATGTTTTGAATGTTGTAAAAAAATTTTTTTCTTCATTCCTTATTCACTCGGATATATATATATATATATATATATATATATCCGAGTGTTATATATCGCCGTATGATGACAAAACAACAAACACGCATATATAAAAATATAAGGTTATATTTTTATTAATGACGACGAACTGTGTGGAATAGAGAACGGGAGGGTGAGGGCGCATATAGAATGGCTGACGGGAGTGTAGTCTGCCTGTGTTGTCTCTCTCTGCTTCCACCGGCCGCTCTCTGCTACTGGCGAATCCGTGTGACGAGGTCTTTATATAGTCCTCTAGAACCGGGACTTTCCTTCCGGTTTTTGCCTCGCCCACGCAACGCCCATGTAATTCTAAGAGGCACCTGATCTGTTTGCCTCTGTAGCCATTTCCGCCGCTGTCGGGAATAAGGTCAAAATGACATCCGCTCCGGCTTCGACAGGATGTATTTCACAAACACCTGTCTTGTCGCTTCGCCGCCCCCTTCACCGATGGAAAACACCATCGCTTGCATCACTTCCTTGGGTGGGGCCAGATTGTTATATTACACGAGTAAATATGAAATGAAAAAAAAAAAAAATATATATATATATATATATATATATATATATATTAGAGAGAGAGAATCTTCAGAATTTATTATTCCAAGCAATGTAATTCTTTGAAATTTTCTGGGTAGAAATTTTTTTTTCAACAGTCTGTACTAATTTATGTAAATAATGAAATTCTTTTGAATAAAGAACATTTTTACAATATAAATGAAATCATTTATTACTATTCACGCCTTTCATAATTGCATAAATTTGACAGATTTGATAGCAATGAAATGTGACTAGAATGAAATTAGTCTTTTTTTAAAAAATTATAGTCATCATTTTTTTTTCATGTGCTTTGAAATTAAGAATATCAACTAATAAATCTTAGCTTAGTCAGTTAAGTGCCATACATGATACATGCTTGGGCAATCATGTCTTTTTTAATTCATGACTGACTAGGCAGAAGATTTTCCTGCAGTAGGCAGGTTGTCAACCAAGTACTGTATTGTTATTCAACCCATAGCTGTTCTGTTATTCAACCCATAGCTGGGGGCAGGGAGAACAGATTCATAGCTTTGCTAAGGGTATTTGCACATAAGTGAACAGAAAAAACACAACTGGAATTCAAACTCTGCTATCTGATTTATTGTTGTAACCGTAAAACGTTACTGTGTGAGTAATCACCAAAACGGAAGTTGGGAATAATAGTATATCAACAAATACAAGACTCGCACACTGTGTGAAGTAGATACACTGCTAGTGTATCTACTAGCATCTGCTAGTCAGTATAATCACGCTCCTCTACTCTAATAATGTTCACATACTTAAGAGGCTAGGAACATACCATTACTGTATATAAGTAGTTATACAACATTCATCATTCCAAGCTATTATCCATGACAACACATTAACACATCACTAAAACAACAAACTTATTGTACCAACAAGTTCAGGTTATCCTCAGCACCCTTCTGTAGAAACACATTTCTGCTGCTTCAGATCTCTCCATCTTTGAGGAGATTGTTTAGTATTTGCTGCCATATAGGAGGACATATCAACAGTCCAGTACTCTTTTATTTGTTTCCAACGAAATCTTCCTGTCTCTCAATACTCTTAGTTTTTAAAATGTGTTCTTAACCATGCCAATGTATCTTTGGATCTCAGTGTCACATTTTCCATCCTCTGGAAATACTAACTTAAAATGAATTACTGGTCCATGGCAAGAGATTTAGTAGCTAACTTACTTTGCCCATTTTTCTGAATTTCCACATGGAAGGGTAATATTTATGATTTCCAACAAAGAATACAATTCATCATCCAGCACGAGAAAGTATTAATCAAATTTGCATAGGATGTAAAATGGTACACTTAATTTTGGAACAGACATGAAGTTTACTGAAAACAATTTTTCATTAACATAGATATTATCACTATGTCGACTTTAGATATATTATCACTATGTCGACTTTAGATATATTATCACTATGTCGACTTTAGATATATTATCACTATGTCGACTTTAGATATATTATCACTATGTCGACTTTAGATATATTATCACTATGTCGACTTTAGATATATTATCACTATGTCGACTTTAGATATATTATCACTATGTCGACTTTAGATATATTATCACTATGTCGACTTTAGATATATTATCACTATGTCGACTTTAGATATATTATCACTATGTCGACTTTAGATATATTATCACTATGTCGACTTTAGATATATTATCACTATGTCGACTTTAGATATATTATCACTATGTCGACTTTAGATATATTATCACTATGTCGACTTTAGATATATTATCACTATGTCGACTTTAGATATATTATCACTATGTCGACTTTAGATATATTATCACTATGTCGACTTTAGATATATTATCACTATGTCGACTTTAGATATATTATCACTATGTCGACTTTAGATATATTATCACTATGTCGACTTTAGATATATTATCACTATGTCGACTTTAGATATATTATCACTATGTCGACTTTAGATATATTATCACTATGTCGACTTTAGATATATTATCACTATGTCGACTTTAGATATTATCACTATGTTGACTTTAGATATTATCACTATGTTGACTTTAGATATTATCACTATGTTGACTTTAGATATTATCACTATGTTGACTTTAGATATTATCACTATATTGGCATTATTTTTAGTGGATGCATGTGTTTGAGTTGCTATCCCTGTTTTTTTTGTTTTTTTTTTTCTTGAACACTTAAATAACAACTGGCCTAGATTGAGAAATCCAAATAAAAATTGTATCTCTGACAGGATTAGAGCCTGTATTTCCTTTACTATCAGGGAAATTGTTTCTATAACTAAAATGTACATTTATCAATTCAGCTAAAGAAATGACAGGACAAAGTTAGAATTACCTGTTTCATGAAAGCATATTTTCTCAGGACTTCTACAAATCTATATCTGCTAGCTTCAATTTTATAGCTGAAATGATCAACAGTCATTTTTTGAAAGGGTTGTTTTTATTCAACATTATTTGTTATTACTATACATTAGTCTATATCAACAAAAAATAATGTTTGATAAAAATTCCTTTCAGAAAACAATTTTACATGGTTTAGTTTTTAAACCTTTCTCAAGAAAAAAGAAATTTTCAGCTTTACACTTTTTTGTTTTTATAGACATTATTAATTCTGAAGTTTCCTCACTGGAGTCTAGACATGTTTGATTAACTTTTTTTTTAATCATTTCACCGAAAACAAGGTAATAAAGCCACTAAGATGCAAAGGGTTACTGAGTGTGAGGAAATATGAAAAAAATAAAAAAGGAAACATTAAGTCAGTCAGTTAAGTGCCATACATGATACACGCTTGGGCGATCATGTCTCAAAAGAGACATGACTGACTGGGCAGAAGATTATCCCGCAGTAGGTTGCCATTGCTTTATGCGGTAGACTGATTGCCAACCAAGGCTATAGAACCCAATCTGTCCTATTATTTAACCCATAACTGGGGGGAAGAGATGGATTAATACCTTTCCCAAGGGTATTTGCGTGTAAGTGAATGCAATGGATTCAACTGGGATTTGAACTTGGCTCTTTGATTTCTCGTTCCGAGCCGATATCCATTGGACCACAACGCACATCCAAACATAAAGTAGAGTGAACAATAAACGAACAGGAATTAAGAAAATAGAAGATCAAACGTGACTGGAAAGCAAGAAGATAGAAGAGATTTCCGCAAGTGGGAAGTACAAAAGAAAAAACTATTGGCATAAAATTTTCTATTCAATTAATTTGACCAATTTAAATTTTCCTTTTAGTACAAACTGTCAAGTTGTCTTTGTGCACAAGATGTATCAACTAGAAAATATTCTGCCATTAATATAATAATTTTGACCAAAGACAATGCTATTTTTCTCATGCTGAATTCTCAGGCTGATGTCTGTGAAAGTGCTATCTGTCAACTTGCCAATTTTGAAAACTATTTGATGTTTTTATATCACTTTTGCAAATAATTATGGTTTGGTCCAAATGAATTTGGTTTCAGTTTGCTTAACAGCATATCAACTTTTATCGGTCATTTAATACTGTAATTAATCTTTTGGGGGAGCTATGGTAATTACCCCTGTCCTTACCAATAAACTCTACTGCTGAATTTTATTTTTTACTATACAAATCTATTTAAAAACTTTCATAGTGTTTTGATCTTAGTTTGGGGGTTCACTATACACCCATAGCTCAGATTCTAACAGGTGGTTCCCTGCCCATCAAAACCTTGTGATCAGAGGCTTTGCTTCAAGACATTGTTTGTCGCCATACCCAGAACACTGAAGTGAAGTCCTCAAAATGCATAAAAAAATAATCCAGAAAGATGAGCATGGTGATGCTGGTAGAACAAAAGATGGATCTATTTCAGATTGTACCAGTCAGTCAGTTAAGTGACGTGATACACACTTAGGCGATTATGTCTCGAAAGAGACATGACTGACTGGGCAGAAGATTATCCCACAGTAGGTTGCCATTGCTTTCTGCAATAGACTGGTTGCCAATCAAGGCTATAGAACCCAATCTGTCCTGTTATTTAACCCATAACTGGAGGGAAGAGACAGATTAATACCTTTCCCAAGGGTATCTGCACGAAAGTGAATACAAGGAATTCAACTGGAATTCGAACTCGGTTCCCGAATTCCTCGTTCTGAGTCGATATCCACTGCACCACAACGCACATCAGTACCAGAGTTGATTTAATTCTTTACACTGAGATACAAGCTTCCTAATGTATAAATTTATACATTTCTCTAAAAGCCAGAAGTCCACATGTAAATATTATAAATAAAGTTAACTCTTCATCCTAGAAATTCAGACAGAAATAATATATTCATATTTACTACTTAATACTCATCATTTACCTCTGGACAGTCCCATATTCTTCCAAAGGCAATATGGCATGCCAACTTTACTTGATATCTCGGCCCCCACATCGCCTGTTATGGCCAGAGATAGAAAGTGGCGGAAGTTAATCAGAGAGGGGTTCCTCTAACAGATTTGAATATGAATTAGAAACAGTAACTGGTACTTCAGGTCCCATAGCCCAGTATGGCTAGAGATAGGAAGTGGTGAAGATCAACCAGAGAGGGGTCCCTCCAACAGGAATGAGAAGGCTCTAAATTTTGCATTTGGATTCATTATTTAAAAAAGAAAAAATAAGATTATAACTTTCTTGCTTGTGCTCTTAATTTTGGATAAAGATATTTTAAAATTTTGTTACAAGTTGTTAAATAAAATTTTTTTTTAATACTAGAGTTCACTTAATACAAGGTTCGAGAGCCACTAAATATCAAGGATTACTGTTATGATGAGGGGGTTTTCTTTTACAATGATTTTGACACTGAACAAGTCACAAGAGCCACCAGAAGTAGAGACTTACAGAGTAAGAGGCACATTTTATGAAAATATTTGAGGAAGAAAATAGCTGACCCTAGACTTGAACAGGTTAAGATTGCAGTAATTGAAAAAGCACCCTCTTAGGAGTTAATTCTGCAAAGCAGGTGTATGATATTAATGAAAGAAAAAGTAGTAGAAAGTAAATATTGTAAGAGTAAGGAGGTTAAATAACAAATGACCTTTGACTTGAAGAGGTCAAGATTAAAGTGTTCAGAAGCATGAATGATAAGATGTACAGCAGACACAAAACAAACAACACTGTGATAATAACAACAAAGATGAGGACAATAGTCCACATGTAAATAATGCAAGTAAAGACATCTCCTCATTATAAAAATTCAAACAGAAATTATCAACTTATGTCTTAAAGTGTATATCTTGAAGATTGAGATTCATCACGTATATTCAACCAGACAATTTTTGACAGAAACTTTACCACCTCTTCTGATCACTTCAATCTAAATGTCGCTGTTTTGTTAAAGGGTTTGTGTCACTTAACCTTTGGAAAGTTAAGTTCCTGACATTTGTATCTCTGTCATATTTTCATCAGTTATTTTGTACGATTTATTCACAAATATGATCCGCAAAAGACATTTGTTTGTTAAATGAACGATGATGTTCATCTTAATCACTGGTGATTAATTTTTAAAGTTTAAGACACTCTTATTTTTTTAAAATTGTTTTCTAAGTGGCATTTGGATTCCTGTCCCATTCTGACTAAATGACATGCAGTTTAGCAAATGTTTGTGTGTGTGTGTGTATATATATATATATATGAGAGAGAGAGAAGTGGGTGTATTTGGATATAATTTGAAGAAAATTATAGGAACACAAATAAAATTAAATAAAAAACTTAACTGCAAAACTTGTTAGACATTATTTTTAATGAAACTTTATATATATATTTTTTTAAATTTATTTGTTTGAACATTATTTTTAATAGATACTCATTTTTGAGCAGATGAAGCTGAGTAAAGTACTAACACACAGGAAAATTTCACTAGAAACAAAGAAAAGAGTGCTGGATTGCTATGTGATGTCAGTTCTTCAATACGGCAGTGAATGCTGGACAATATCATCGAAAATGAGGACAAAACTGGGAGCAGCGGAAATGTGGTTCTACAGAAGGATGCTGCGGATATCATGAACTGAGCATGCAAGCAACGATGAAGTGTTGGAAAGAATGGCAACAAAAATGAAATTAATGCTGAGCATCAGGAAGAGACAACTAAAGTTCCTGGGACACACAATGAGGAAGGAGAGCTTGGAGAACCTGATACTGACTGGCCAGATAGAAGGAAAGAGAGACAGGGGAAGGCAGCAGATGACATATTTGCAGGGCCTGGTCAAGTGGATAACGAAACGGGGGTTGCCAGGAGTAACAGGAGCAAACATACTAAGAGCCACAAGGGATAGGGAGATGTGGAGAACCATGATCGCTTATGTCCTGAAGGGACAGGGCACATAGAAGAAGAAGAAGAAGAAGAATGTTTTTAACCAAACAATATATATAATAATAATAATCATACATATAATCTTTACAAGACAGTTTGTGTTGAAACAAAATGGCTACTTTTGTAATGAGATTATAACATTTATATCATAAATTATATATATATATAACAGCCTGAATATTTTTTTAGAAATTTTATTATGAAATTATGTGTCATTTGGCAGGATTCAAACTTGCAACCTCTAACAACGTTTCTCATAAATATCCATCTCCTGATGGCTTCCTTTATGTTGTTAGGGACCACAGGTTTGAATTCTGTCAAATGACATTTTCCTAACAAAATTTCTGAAAAATATTCAGGCAAGTAGAGATATATACATAGATATACTGTTTAATTAAAAACAGAGTATCTACTCATATACGAGTATCTATTAAAAATAATGTTCAAACAAATAAATTAAAATATTTCAGTTGTTAATCTATTTCGTAAATCTCCTGAATATTTCGTATGTAACTGTTATAGGGAAACACACCTATTCCTCAGATAATGGACTCTCCCTCCTGTATTAATAAGAGTTAACGGGAAGTTCATAAGAGTTCTTTAGACTTCTATTGGAGTTCAGTAGAACTATTAGGCAGTTGATATTATTCGACAGTTAGCTGAATACTAAGGAGTCAGTCTTCAGTGGAAGATTACCAAGTTCCTAATATTTTGGGTACATTAAGTTGATTAGCAACTGACATAGCACGATGATAACCTTCAGTGTATAAACTACTCCACAACAATAACATGCTAAAATTTCCCTTCTCTGATTCCATGAGCCTATGGCTTAGGGGTTAGCAACTCCGACTGACACCAAATCGATCAAGTTTCAATCTCGGCCAGAAGCAAGTGGGTATCTAGCCACACTGATGAGCTGTGATACAGCAAAACAGGGTTGTATGTGGATGACAAATATATTATGCTCTCATTGTGATCGAGCTCTCTAAAGAGTAAAATTTAAATAAAAATAGTTGCCACTTCTGTGATTTATGCATAACTCTTCAGCAATGAATTGAGTTCTTTCGGTGACTGGCATGTGTATACACTGCTTATATACAACACGTTAAAATTTCCCTTATTTGATTCCATGAGCCTATGGCTTAGGGATTAGCAACTCCGACTGACACCAAATCGGTCAAGTTTCGATCTCAGCCAGAATCAAGTGAATGTCTAGCCACACTGATAAGCTGTGATACAGCAAAACAGGCTTGTATGTGGATGACATGTATGTATATATATATATATATATATATATATATATGTTTAATTACTTAGTTTTTGGTCATAATAAAATTAGACCAGTGCACATGTGTATTAAAAAGTGTTCAATACAATTATATTGTAGAACTTTTAAATATTTTCCATTTGTAAACGAGTTATTATGCGATCTAGGTTTCTACCATGAGTGGTGTCTTCAGGCAATTTGCAATAATTGCAAATCGCCTGAAGACACCACTCCTAGTAGAAACCTAGTTCATGTAATAAATTATTTACAAATTAAAAAATATATATATATATATATATATGAAAGAGATAGAATAGGGAGTATTTGGCCAGCAATTTTTCATTAAGACAAGTTTCATTAAACACCAATGAAAGTTCTGTGTTAAGGAATTAAAACAATCTTTTTCTATATTTCATACAGATTTCTTTGTTTAAGGTAAGACTTGAAATATAAATGGTTCAACATTTGAGTACTTTTGCTTTTCATAAGCCATTATGAAAGACTTTTTGCTTTCCATGCTGTCAGACATTAGGCTATAAAAACTGACAGGATGCATAAAGATGCAATATTTGGAAAAACTAAGACCAAAGTAGAAAAAAAAAGACTCTTTGATGATAGCTTATAAAAACTGAAAATATTCAGACATGAAATTATCTTTAAACATTCACTAGAAACCAGGAAGAGGGTCTGAAATATATCAAATAAAATACATAAAGATACTTCAAGAACTTCTGTTAGTCTTTAAAACTTTGTACATATATATAATAATGGCAAGCTACTCTTTTACTAAGGCTTATGCCCACATGTTGAAATACCAATTCCTGTATGATCACCCAAGTTAAGCAACATTGTAGAAGTCAAATAACTTACCTTTCAACATGGTGGTCTTCTTTTGTCTCCCTGTAGAAAGGTGAACATTCAAGAGTGTGAGACTCACCTTCCTGATGTGTCCAACTAGCGCCCAGTTGGCAGACAAAAATAAACAGGGTTGTAACTGAATACATGTCCCTTTGTGGCCCAAAGACAAATGGTGGACATTGTGCTGAATATTTATGGAGCTCAATGTACACACTGAAATTATCAGCTAATCACTGCTTATGGAATAGACTTGCCTGTAACAGAATGGAATCTCCCAGGTTATTATTTAAACCACCTACCAATTTGCCCTGGTGGTTTTTTTGTCAGTTAGACTCAACTTCTATTCTAGTTGATTACTGGCTGGTTGTTCTATAAGATTCTTACACCTGGTAAGTACCTAGATGGGTAACCATTTGAAAATACCAGGTATTGTAAGCTTAGAGGTGCATGTGGTGTAATGGATAATGGCTTAGAATTGTTAATCAGAGAGCAAGTTTCAATTCCCTTTGTGTTCATTATATGTACTTATGTACACAAGTACACTTATGGATGTGTGTTGTGGTGCATTGGATATTGGCTCAGAACGAGAAATCGGGGAGCCAAGTTCAAATTCCAGCTGAATTCATTGCATTCATTTATGCACAAATACCCTTGGGAAAGGTATTAATCCATCTCTTCCTTCCAGTTATGGGTTAAATAACAGGACAGATTGGGTTCTATAGCCTTGGTCAGCAACCAGTCTACCGCAGAAAGCAATGGCAACCTACTGCGGGATAATCTTCTGCCCAGTCAGTCATGTCTCTTTTGAGACATGATTGCCCAAGCATGTATCACGTATGGCACTTAACTGACTGAGTTGGAAACATGGTTTATGCTTCTAGGAATAAAGTGGGGGATCAGTTTTACATTGTTGTGAAGTAATAAACTGATCCCCCACTAATTACTACTTACTAATATAATACATCTCTTCTCCCTCCAGCTATGAATTGAATAATAGGACAGATTGGGTTCTATATCATTGACTGGCAACCAGTCTACCGCAGAAAGCAATGGCAACCTACTGCGGGATAATCTTTTGCCCAGTCAGTCATGTCTCTTTCGAGACATGATCGCCCAAGCATGTATCACGTATGGCACTTAACTGACTGACTGACACTTAGGAAACATTTGAATTCATTTATTCTCCCCCGGCTATTATACAGATTGATGTATCTAAACAAAAACAACCAGCCAAATAATCATTTTCTAAACACACCCAATGCTTAGGTCAGCTTTCAAGTACCTGTTGCCTGTTCAGACACATTTTGTTTATTCAACATCTACAAAGCCAACCTATATTGAATTAATTGTTAGGTGTGCTGTTAAAAAAATTGGTTTCTTGTTTTGCTGAACAATTTTTCTTTCCAGAATCTATCTAACATATTTATAAATTTGCCATTCATCTATCAATGTTCCTTCAATACCTGGTCTGGTGCTCCTGCTATATATTTAGATATCCCTGATAGAATCCAAAGAATTTGCAATGTGACTGGTCCTGACCTGGCATCTTGGCTTCAGTTACTTTTGCACTGCCATAATATAGCTCTTTTTTGCCTTTTCTGTAAATATTTTCATGGTAATTGTTCTGATGACCTTTTCTCTTTGGTACTAAGACTTTACAAATCTAAGTGCAGTACCTAATTGGCAGCAAGGTCTCATCATTTTACAGTTGAAATGGCGAGATGTAACTGTAAATTCTATGCTAACAGTTTCTTCTATCGCACTTTTCCCTTGTGGAACTCTTTTAGTTTCTTGATTCCAATTCAACTTTCATTTTCAAAAATCTAAATGCAATTTTAATTGCTATCTACTGTCTTCTTTGATGTGCGTTGTGGTGCAGTGGATATCAACTCTGAAGAACAAATCAAAGTGCTGAGTTCGAATTCCAGTTGAATTCCTTGCATTCACTTACACACAAAT
Organism: Ascarosepion bandense; assembly: GCA_037127315.1. Classification (NCBI taxonomy): domain Eukaryota; kingdom Metazoa; phylum Mollusca; class Cephalopoda; order Sepiida; family Sepiidae; genus Ascarosepion; species Ascarosepion bandense. Next base: position 1,787,387 of record JBBBDQ010000124.1, on the reverse strand, counting down.
ACCCTTGGAAAAGGTATTAACCCTTCTATTCTCACCAGTTATGGGTTAAATAATAAAAAAGATTGGGTTCTATAGCTTGGCTGGCAACCAGTCTACTGCAGAAAGCAATAACAACTTACTGCGGGATAATCTTCTGCCCAGTCATTCATGTCTCTTTTGAGACATGATTGCCCAAAGCATGTATCATGTATGGCACTTAACTGACTGTCTTCTTAATTCTTGTTCCTTTAATGTTCTCTATCTTTAATAATGTCTTTCTTTTTTTTATATTCTCTAACACTCAGTAACCCCTATGCGTCATAGCAGCTTTATTGCCTTCCTTGGGATGAAATGATTAAAAATAAATAAATAACTGCCAGAATAAATGCCCCCCCACCCGCTCCATTAGCATGAAAAATATTCATATGTTTTATAAAAAACTTTGCTCGATGTTGAGTGATGTACAGCTGGATGTTTGTCAATCAACACAGACGGTAGATTTGGATTCTTTCCAAGTATTAATTGTTATGATGACCATCAATGTCCCACTTGTAATTGTTTTAAGCATTAGCTGCCCATGCAAAAGTCCTTTCAGCATCAATGTTTTTTTTATCAGCAAGAAATTTTTTAACACAATCATCCATAATTGCATAATTCCTTTCAAACATCCCATTTGGCAGTATTCCACTCTTCAATATTCTTGTACAATATGTCACAATATTGCACATTTGCAATTTCAGTACCATTGTAGACAGAATTTTTTTGTTATGTTTTTCATCGGTGGGGGGAGGGGGCACTTCACTTCAAATCTGTAGAATCATGATCTTGTCAATGCTTTTGGGAATATATGACAGCTATTAGACTGAATACAACTTCTGTATCTGTCATATATAGATACAGAAAATAAGTTCAAGATTCATAGTATAAACTCTATTAAATTCTAAAGTAAGAAGAATAAATCCCATGGAATTGATGGACATTTTCCTGTTTCTTTTGCAAGCAAAACAATATTTTGTAACTTCATAAAATTATTGAAGCTATCACAAACACACCTGCATTCAACTCATGGGATAATATCTACAACGGCAAGCAAATTGTTTATGAAGTTTGTCAATAATCTTTTTTGTACACGTATAGATTTTTCATTTATACTTAACTTGATATCAACTGACATTTCATTTGATTTTTGATCTGCAGGAAGAACACAACTTGACAACCATTAGCCAGATACCCAGTCCTGTAAACAACAACTTGACAGAAAACAGAATATGCCTAATTGATTAAAATAGTGATGAAATCTCATCGCAATATTTTGACAAGTACAGCTAAAACTTCATTGAACAATTGGATCACCATAATTGAACTATCGTCACTACTTTATCTGTTCAATTGTCATTAGGTTACATATGAAATGCTTTTTGAAGGAGGATTTAGCAGAATAATAAGTGAGGTTATCTTATTTTAAATTATGAGTTGTTATTCCTTGATATTCTTTGAATCCATTCTTTGTCACCATAATTATCAACACAGTGCATGTGCTTATTTCATCAACTGTTTTTTTTTAAGTTGTTATCTTCATTTAGTGTCTTGGGAAATAGTTATCAAAACAAAATAATAACCTGATGTAATACATTGTAAGTCAATGGTATGTCCAAACATTTATGCTTTATCATCTTCCATGTTTAGGATTATTTTAATTTTTTTATGGATGGTTTGGTTAATGAAAGTGAAAAGTCAGTGTTAATAACATCAAAAATTAAAATACATCAACTTCTGTTATTTTACATGCAAATGTTACTTCCTCATTTCATTTTTTCATTTGCTCCACTTTCAAATGTTAAAATCTTATAACTTACTTTTTTTTTCATGTGATTTATTTGTTCAAAGTATCCAAACAGAAAATCATCCTTCTTTTATAGGCAAGAATTGAACTCCAGGAACTAGAAAGAACTGCTGCATTCACTTTTCATTATTTACAGTTCTTCTATTTTATTTTTGGTTGTGATTAATTTTTGCTTCCTTTACTGAAGCTGAACAATGACAATGCTTTGTGTGCTTCACATGTAGGTGGTCATTTGCAATGTGGAAAATGTATATGCACGATATTGTCAGCTGATGGATATTCACACATTCAGCTTGTATTCAAGTGGCAGGTAAAGTGCTTCACACAACTGTTGGGAGAAGACTGTGATTGCAATTGGCAGCAATCTATGGTGGACTAGCTGCCAGGACTAGTTACTCTCCTCTACAGAGACCCCATTTTTAAATATCTCATTGTGCTGGCATCAAAGAATCAGCCTGCTCACACAAGTACACTAGTAAAAAATATTGGTTTTTCTATTTATTTTTTACCCAAAATTTTTATCTGGCCAGGTATGAGCAAAGGGAAATAGAGATACACAACTTTTGCATGTGAGTGGATAATCCTCAGGTCCACAAGGATTTGGTAATCACTTTATTCTTGTAGATTAATTATGTTTTATATTCCAAAATAACCATAGCACATGTAATTGTCACTTTGATAGATTCAACAATTTTTGTATCTTCCTTATTTCATTATTTCTTTATAATATCCCCATCAAGAACTGGATCTAACAAGTAAAATTCTGATTCCTGTACTATATATTATCCTTTAGCAAAATATACAGGTTCGACTTTGATATTTGGTTAATCACAAGTTTTTGACAGCATGGACAGTTTCTTGAGAAATTAGAGACATGCATTTATTGGAGTAGATAGATCTATCTATCACCCGATTCACACTCCATCCACGTCTATTGAACAGGTTAAGAGGCTCATCCCTTGTTCCCTGTTTAGGATGTAGTTTCCAACTTTCTCTTTTCCAATCTTCTCATTTTGTTTTTTTTTCAATTGGAGTAGATAGATCTATCTATCACCCGATTCACACTCCATCCACGTCTATTGAACAGATTAAGAGGCTCATCCCTTGTTCCCTGTTTAGGATGTGGTTTCCGACTTTCTCTTTTCCAATCTTCTCATTTTGTTTTTTTTTTTCAATTGGAGTAGATAGATCTATCACCCGATTCACACTCCATTCACGTCTATTGAACAGCTTAAGAGGCTCATCTCTTGTTCCCTGTTTAGGATGTGGTTTCCGACTTTCTCTTTTCCAATCTTCTCATTTTGTTTTTTTTTTCAATTAGAGTAGATAGATCTATCTATTGCCCGGTTCACACTCCACCCACGTCTATTGAACAGGTTAAGAGGCTCATCTCTTGTTCCCTGTTTAGGATGTGGTTTCCGGCTTTCTCTTTTCCAATCTTTTCACTATTACGTAGCCCCCTGCACATCAGTGGTGTTACCGCCTTGCTTGGGGTGATACAATTAAAAAAAAAAAAAAAATTCCTTGTTTATAATCAACACCCGTGATTATCATCAATCTTTGGATTATCATTTGGTTTGATTTCATAATTTAAAATCTCATACTGATAATAGTAAAGTCCTGTTTTGTTTGTTTGTTTCTATTGGAGAGATTTTCAAATTCATTAACATGTCAGGGGTAAGGTTTATTGGTAACATGCAAATGAGTACAACCTGCTGCATGGATGGGTGGGTAGTTGGCATCTAAACCAGCTCCTCCACTAACATTTCTGCAGGTGAAGAGTTTGAGTTTTGTCTAACAGGATGTCTAAATCTGTGGGTTATTTAATGCCAAGAAAGTGTGGTTTTAAGGTATTTTTTAAATGTTCAGTTATAGTGAGAAGGTTGATTTAGTCAGATTTTGACTAAAATTTTTTTTATTTTTGAAACTGAAGATATCCTCTAGTTTTGTATTCAAAATGTATTGCTGGTAGCAATTTTTTTCCTTAAAAATGTATTATGGTAATAATTTTTTTCTTCAAAACTGTATTGTTGGTAATATTTTTTCTTTAAAAAAGGTATATTTTTCTAGAAAAGTCTATTTTTATACTTTCATAGTGTTTTTACCCCAGTTTGGAGGTTAACTATTTGCCCATAGCTGAGACCCTAAGAGGTGCTACCACCCTGAGTCAGGGTGGACCTAAGAACAACAGCAATTAAGAGGTGGTCCCATGCTCCTCACAACCTCCCAATCAGAGGCCTTGACACATGACAGAATGAAATGCAAGACATATCAAAGTTATTATTTGAGCTGAATGGAAATGTATTTTGTCACTGTCATTCACACATAATCACATTACTGACATATATACACACTTAATTTGTCTACAGTTTAAATATGCTTGATACGCATTATTTTCGCTTATATATATTTACATTCATAATAAACATCTAATATTTTTATTACTTGTTGGCACAGACACTTAAACGGACACAAGTTTTTCTTCTACATTTAATATTCATCCATTGCTGTATCACACGTGACACAAATCTGACCAATGAAACCATACCTCAATCAACATACTGTCTCTTAGATTTTTAAATCATTTGTCTTTAAAGAATCTCTGAAGAAGCTTGTTAAAGTTAAACATGTTAGATTAAAGACACTTATTTCCCATTTATTCTATTCATCTTGTCAGATTTCAATCTATATATTCAGCTCATATATATATATATATGTCCGGTAATTATTCTTGTTGTTGGATGGTGAAAATTTAGCCATATCTATGTTTATTTCCGATATCACCATCCAACAACAAGAATAATTACCGGACCTGTATTGGTATGTCTGTGGGACCTTTTAAGCAGAGATATTACAATCACAGGTATTCTTTTTCGAACCCAGGTCAAAAATACCAGACAGCCCTTTCACCGAGATTCTGGAAAATGAAGGAAGAAGGGCTGGACCTTGTAATTAGCTGGAGACTGATAGGTTCAGCCCGAATTCTGAGGAATTTTCGTGATAGGTGCAATCTGTGTCTGCAAGAAAAAATACTAATATTAAAGTACCCAAACCAGCACCTACTCCTGAATTTTAGAAAGGAATTCATCAGTAAGTGCCGCCATAGAGCGAAATTTGTGAACATTTAAATTTTAATTCTAATTTTAGTTTTTAGAAGAGTAAATATAAATTAAATTGTTTTTGATAAATTAACTTAATTTTCAAATAGTAATTTTAACCCCTCTACCTTCCTCTTCCTGTCTCCTTTAAATATCTACCTTTATAAAATAAGGATACTTTTACTAATTTAACCCCTGATTTCTTCTGCAAGTATATATATCTTTTTTGCAACATTAATTTTTTATAAAAATATTTGAAATAATTTTTAGAAAATTTTTAAAAAAATTAAATTTTATTTTATTATTTTTTATGTTTATTTTATTTAAATCTAGATTTATCATTAATTAGATTAACTTAATTAAATTTAATTAAATCATATGTCGGCTTTTTTCCCCCTAAATGTTTTTTTCTAAAAATCATTTTTCTAATACTTGAACCCATTTATAAACACTAGTTTTGTTTGACACATATGGGAGTGTCTCTAAAATATGGAAATTTTTCTTTTTTCTTTTCTTTTTCCTTCTTCTTCCCCCTTCCCTCCCTCTCTGTTTTGTTTAACCCACTTCTCAATCAAACACCACTTCCTATTCCATCCGTTAACCCCTTTCCCTTTGTAAAGCTAGACAAAGCCAAATTTTCAAATTTTTTCATTTACAACTTAATCTAATAGTAAAATTGTCCATAATTTAAAAATAGACATTGATTGCTAACTGATTTTTTTTGTGACGTAAATGTTTTACTTCCGCCGGTGAATTCTTAACCTTCAATTTTTTATTTCTTTTTTATTTCATTTGGAAATGTGGTAGTTGCCGATGAGATGTGAAATCTCTCTTAGGGATTTCATGTTGAAATGATCGTTCAACAGTTTTGAACATTGAAATTTATTTTATTTTATATAATTATGAATATATATATCTCATATAATTATGAATTAATTGTACAGAAATTTCTGTGTTGCAATGTACAATTACTTCATAATTATATGATTATATTAAGCTCTATAATATTTATTATATTGAGCATTGTTTTTAATAAAATAAATGCCAGAGTACTCAAAATAGTAAAACCTTGTGTCCTCTTCACCTGGATTTATAAATTATATATATATATATATATATATATATATATATATATAGGCTAGATGGGTGTCTCAAGCCTTGAATGATAAGCTCTCTGGATATGGTGCCTAAATAAAACCATTCAGTGTACTTAAACTATTGTGTCTGAGTTGGATGTCTGGAAGAGCATCTAGTCTTGTAAAACCTTGCCTCAAATCATCATGTAAAATTCTCTCTCAGCTATGACCTACTTTGCTTTGTGTGAGATTAATCAGAGTCCTGCCTTGACAAGAAAACATGGCTAAGTATGTAATTTTCCATTGACAGTTCATACAGCCTTATCATTCTGAAACACCAGTTTTTTTTCTAATGCTGTGATCTTGGATATGCAGATGTGATAATGGCTTCAAATGAGAAAACAGTCAACTTGACTGAAATTCTGTTTTCTCATTTCAAGCCAATTTACAATCCCAGTCAAGTTCCTTTTATTCAATTACACACAAATGCCCTTAAGAAAGGTATTAATTCACTTCTCTCTCCCATTTATGGATTAAACAGCATGACTTACACTATTTACATTATTCAGACTATTATCTTCATCTTTATTGCCATTTGTACGACATTTCAGCCATTGTACACACCAGCCTTCTTCAGGCTAGGAATTTCGAACCCTTTATTACAATCACTGGGGTATATCATTCTCATCCCTTATAAGAAGCCTCTTTTTGGTATTCATGAGTTATCTCCCTCTAACCGGGCTCTCTAAGTTACTTGTTCACCACTGCTGTAGCCTGGTATTGAACTCACAACTCTTTGGGTCATGTCACTGGAATTAACCAACATCTATATCCACTGAACCATCAACAACTGAATTTCTGGGGATTATAAACAATGTTCAGTAACCATTTTTTACCAGAGAGTCCATACTGCATTTTTTTTTATGTTAATGGTTTTCTTTAGTATTTTTTACCAGAACTCATATTGCAATTTTGACACTAATGATTTTCTCTGGCACTCCATATTACTGGTTCTCATATTGTATTTATCTCTATGCTTGGTCAGCTTAGATTTTCGTAGCCTAGCATATGTGCTGATTTCTTAAGTTTACGTAGTTTCCAGAGGCATTCTCTATCTATTTTTTCAACTTCATCCCATAGTCCGAATAATGTAATCAGTGTAATTTCATCTCAGAAAATATAGACAAACAGCAGAACTTGTTTCAGAAAAGCACTATCAAATTCTTACAGTCCAAAATTACTTTTTTGTTATAAATAACCTTGAAGAAGTTAATAAGTCATAAAAAACAAACCAATCACTTGTTTGCCTCAATTAAAAGTCAGTTATATTAGCCATAAATCTTCAACACCAACTTCAGTAAAAACTATTGTCATATACATTTCTTTCATTTTCTGGTAAGGAATGAGTAACTGTTAAACACTGCTTTTCCTTTACTAACAGTTTATGAATCTTTTATCATGTCAATCCCTTGATAATAGAATTTTGATTCCAAAATAACTATCAAGGTGATTACAAGAAAAGCAATAAAAAGGACAACATCAACAAAAACTCTTGGAATGATACTGACTTATTTTCAGAACAAATCTTCTGTATGAACTCTATTCATGAAGAAGGCTGTAGAATGAATCAACAAAAATACTATAGTTGCAGAAAAAACACAAAAAATAAATCCCTAGTTTGAACAACTCTTGGAATGATACTGACTTATTTTCAGAACAAATCTTCTGTATGAACTCTATTCATGAAGAAGGCTGTAGAATGAATCAACAAAAATACTATAGTTGCAGAAAAAACACAAAAAATAAATCCCTAGTTTGAACAACTCTTGGAATGATACTGACTTATTTTCAGAACAAATCTTCTGTATGAACTCTATTCATGAAGAAGGCTGTAGAATGAATCAACAAAAATACTATAGTTGCAGCAAAAACACAAAAAATAAATCCCTAGTTTGAACAACTCTTGGAATGATACTGACATGTCTTCAAATTACAGAATCCTCTTCTATATAGATTGTACAATTGAAGGAGACTGCAGAATGGATCAACCAAAATACTGTGATTTACAACAAAAAGCAACACTAAAATTTGATCAATAGTCTGGACAACTTTTGGAATGATCCTGACTGATCTTCAAGTTTCAGAAAATATTGTCCAAAAGGATTGTCTACCTAAAGGAGGCTGTAGAAGGGATCAATCAGAACATTGTGTTCTCAATAAGAACAATAAGGGAAATTTGCTTTTAACTTTGTTATTTTAAGTCATTATCATTCTAAGAAATGATTTGATTATTGAACTCATTGTAATTGTTGTTGTTACTCAACTGATCGACCATCTTTCCATATGTCTGAAGATAGTGAGAGAATGGATTGGTTGAAACCATGTAATAATATAACAAACAAAAAGAATGAGTTCAATAGTCTGAACAACTCTTGGAATAATATTAACTCTTTAATTGAATTTCATTTCTATCTTTATTGAATACTTAAAGAAGGTCATAGAAACATTGATTGAAACAATGTGAAAACAACAAAAAGAATGAAATCAATAGCTTAAACAACTCTTCCCAGAATAAATGTATGTTATATTCAAAGTAATACTGTTAAATAAGGACATTCTCACCTATTGCTTTTTTTTTTACTTCTGATGTTATCATATTCTGCTTGGCTTAACAAAAATGTATCATTTTTCTTTTTCCATGTTTGACAAGTCATTATAAAAAGTCAGTCTAATGATCAATAAATTGATCCAGTTTTATTATTCTTTAAAAAACTTTTTTTTTATTTTTCTTTTGATCATTTCACCTCATCCAAGGTAATAAAGTCCCTAAGACACAGGGGTTTAATTGCTATTAGAGAATATTAGGAAAAATGATTAAAGAGATAGAATAATAAAAGAACAAGAATTAAGACAGAAAACAATGATTGATATTGCATTATAATTTTTGAAGATAAAATTTGGCTGGAAAGCAAGAGACTGAAAAAGATAATCAGAAGTGAGAAGTGATGGTTACATCTAGTCATTTCAACTGTAAAATAATTTGACCACACCACCAATCAAGTAGTATGCTAAAATTCATAAAGTCAAGATACCAAAAAGGAAAGTTCATCAGAAAAATTATTGTGAAAATATTTATAGAAAAGGCACAGGGAATATACATTATAGTAGTGGAAAAGTGACAGAAGCCAAGATGCCAGATCAGGACAAATAACATTGCAGATTCTTGTTTATATTTTATATAGAATCTCTAAATACATAGCAGAAACACCAAACTAGATATGGCAGAAATATTCAGTGCAATGACAAATGGCAGACTAATAAATATTTAAAATAAATTCTGGCAAAAAAAATGTCTAGCATGACATCGTGAACCAACTTTCCAGCAGCAGACCTAAGAATTGATTCAATATAATCTTTCTACTTCATTCTGTTGTAATATGTTTACTAGTTTTAATGCTTTTTAAACTAATATTGTTTCGAGACAATTATAACTGATACCCACAATAAAGTATGCCATAATGATTTCTAACAAGTTGACATGTATCTTATTATAAATTGAGGAGTTCTTCAAACAGATATGTGAAGATTTTTTTGTCATTGCTTTTAAAAACAATTCTTATTCAAGTGAAATATTTTTTTAGAAACAAAAAAAATTTGAATATTTGCTATATTTTTTTTTTAAAGCATTTCACCCCGAGCAAAGCATTTCACTGCCACTACTGCGCAGGGGGCTACATAGAGTGGAGGAAGGATGGTTAAATATAGGAAATGTCAGAGGGTGGGTGATAGGTGGGTAAGGATACCGAGAATGGTTAAATATAGGAAATGTCAGAGGGTGGGTGATAGGCGGGTAAGGATACTGAGAATGAGGGTTGGGTAGATGAGAGTGTTCTGAGAATAATTGGAAGTTAGTGTGATAGGAGGTGTCTATTGACCCTACATTTAAACACCTGGAAATTGTAGCTGTCAGGAAAGCAGACTTGTGGAAGGGAATTCCACATGCGGGAAGTGCGGGAAAAGAAGCTGTTGGAGTAGAAATTACAGTTACATCTCATCTGTTTAACTGTAAAAGGGTGGGACCTAGTTGCTAATCTAGTATCCCGTGTAAATTCGTGCTTAGGCGGAACCAGTGATCTAAGTTCATCGGAGCAGAAGCCATGAAAGTACTTGTAGAAGAGGTACAGGGAAGCCACATCACGCCAGTGAGAGAGAGGTTGCAGCCGGTCTGCCAAGTCAGTATCAACCACGTTACAGATTCTCCTTTGTATTTTGTCAAGAAGCCCAAGGAGAATAGCAGGGGCACCCGACCAGATATGGCAGCAGTATTCAATACATGGGCAGATGGTAGATTTGTATATGTGCAGGATAAATTCTAAGATAGAAAGTTTTTGGAAAACATGGATAGATGATTAGAATTGGAATAAAACCTAAACATATGAAAGTGAATTTATAAATTTTCTTGGTTCTTGAAAATTGACAACTAAAATAATAAACACTATTTATTGTATATATATTTGTTGAAATAGTTAGAAAAACATTAGGTAATTGCCAATTGATAAAAATTTTATAAAATGGTAAATGATAAATATTGCATTGTATTAGTTTTTAGAATGTTGTAAATATGAAATTATTCTAAATGTAAATATTTTTTGTTGTAAATTCTCAAGAACAAAGAAAAATGCATTAATTCACTAAATTGGTTTTCTTCTAATAGAAAGTGTTTTTAAAACAATAAGCCAAAAAGTGAAGGTAGCTTAAATAATAGTGGTGCCATAGGAGAAACCATCCTTTTGACACTTCATCTTATTGCAGACACACTCATCCATGTTTGCCAAGTTTTGTTTGTTTACTCCTACAGATTTCTTGTTCAGCAGAGAGCTGCAAATAGTTTCAGTAGCAAATCTATTTTTAAGAGAACTGTGTTGGACTGTTTTTCAATGCTGAAAGGGTTCAATTACCCTATTATTTCCTCAGACCTGGGCAGAGAAGTAGATTCATGCTTTTCCCAGTGCCATTTAACTCTCTTATCGAAAACCATACACTTGCTTTGGCGACCTACCGGCAGTATATAACCACATCGGTAGAGACTTCCTCTTCTCATATATTAGAAGCTACCTCCCAAGCCATGAATCTACTGAATGCATTGATCTAATAGAAGAACTCTATCAATCTACAAATCATAAATGTCTGGTAGAACTCCAAAACTCATCAGAAGTATGGGTGAAACGCTTATAAAAAAAAAAAAAAAAAAAAAAAAGTACAACAGGATGAAATAATAACATCAGTCTATTTAATCTTTTCCTTGACTATGCCCTGTGCATTTACAAACACAACAATATCTATAATAAGATGGGCACTGACCATTTTAACATTCTATACCACATCCCAAATGAGTCTTCTAATACAAGACAGTGATCCTGCTTTCCAACCAGGGGTCAATGCACTGATGATAATGGGGGTTATGCCAATGACACAGGAATTCACAACTGGAATAAGAATCATCTTAAATACAAAATCAACTCCCTATACCAAGTGTATTGTGGTGCAGTGGATATCAGCTTAGAATGAGAAATCGGGGAGCTGAGTTCAAATTCCAGCCAAATTCATTGCATTCACTTATGTGCAGATACCCTTGGGAAAGGTATTAATCTGTCTCTTCCTCCCAGTTATGGGTTAAATAACAGGACAGATTGGGTTCTATAGCCTTGGCTGGCAATCAATCTACTGCAGAAATTAATGGCAACCTACTGCAGGAAAATCTTCTGCCCAGTCAATCATGTCTCTTTCAAGACATGATTGCCAAAGTGTGTGTCACACATGGCATTTAAGTGACTAACTGATACCAAGTGTTCCAAGAAATAGGATTGAAGGTAAACTTTTCTAAAACAGAAACTATGATCTGGAATTAGAATTAAAAAAATGAATGGTTCCTACTTTCAATCAATCATAAAAATTCAGGGTATGGAATTAGTAAATACTAAACACTTCAGATACTTTGGCATAGAGATCAGTTAAAACAAATTTTAGAGAGAAGAAAAGAAAAATGAACATAGAACAGATTGTGCCACAAATAGTTTCACCCAACACCACAAATTGCTGCAAAACCAAAATCTTAACCTAGAACTTTGAGTCATGTTCTTAAATAGTCTTGTCAGATAAAGATTTTCATATGAATGCCATACATGATACCAAACTCATTCAGAAATACCTAAACTACTGACTATATACAAACACTTTTTCAGATCAATGATTAACAATAACTTTGAACAATCTGGACTGCCATTACCAAATCACAAACAAAGAACTGTACTAAATAATACAAAACAAATCAGATGAGTACTTTCAGCAGCAGAAAAACAGCTGAAATGGATAGTGCATCCAACCTGAAGAGAAAACAACTTCAAGATGTAGGCATTACACACTACTTCAAACAAAAGGTTAAGAAGGAAACCCCCATTAATGATGGAAAGAGCAATAACAGCTACTGGACTTGAAAATCTTATTTTCCTGAAAAATTGTTTCATGTAAGATTTTATAAATTTCAAACAAAAGAAGTACTGGCTGCCTAGTCAATAAATGTTTCCTTGTAAGAAAACAGCTAATATTACATTTACCACTGATGCAAAATGAACAGAAACTGAGATGGATTTTGAACCCAATTTTATGATTCCATTCTCCACGCTCTTAAACATCAAGTCACCTGCACATTTGAAGTTTAATATAATTACATTGTTTAATTTCCGATAAGACAGACACATTATAATGGTGTCATCAGTCACAATTTGGAACATGGACAATACAAATACATGTCCACAAAGGTCTGCATAATTGGCAATGCCAACACTGAGTATTACAAGAATTCTTGGCTCTTGTTCAGCTTGAATATGACAGTTTCAAGAGAAATAACAGTGCCAAAGATTAGTCAGATATTAACAAGAGATTTCTGATGTGTCTCATGCTGTGTTGATGAGGCTTTATAAGAATCAAAAATGGTGCCAAACAATATTGTCTGTGAATTTTGGATTATGTGCAAAAAGGTCAAATGAAAAAAAAAAAGGAAAAGCTTATAAATCACAAATATCAATCATTTACAAATAAAACTGGAAGAAAAAGCTCCATTTTAAAATGGTTCTTTAAAATAGCAGTAAATATATATATTTGCTTACTAATTATATATTTGGTAAAAAACAGCACCAAATATATATTTGCATACTAAATATATATTTGAATACTAAAAATATATTTGCATAAATGGTGTCAAATATATTTTTGCTTACTAAATATAGTTGTTAAAATGGCGTTGAATATAAATTTGCTTTTTGTTATATACTGCTGCTGGATCTTGACAAACAACAAGGGGCATGTATATATAAAAATATAAACATTTTTATTCTTCATTGGTGACACTTGTGTGGAGCAGAAGGACAGTCAAAGAGAGTTGTGCAGACAAAGGCATCAGGAGTTAGAAGCCAGTTGGAATTCTCTGTCTCTTCATCCAAAAATTCTAAACTTTATATCGTCTTAAAATTCTCACATATTTATGCTTTTTTGGTTGTTGCTTTGTTGACGTTATCTATGGCCGGATGTATCAGTCAATCAAACCTACCAGTCCATTGCTATTCAATTGCTTATGCACAAATATTCTTGGGAAAGGTATTAATGTCTCTTCCCTCCAGTTATGGGTTAAATAATAGGTCAGATTGGGTTCTATAGACTTGGCTGGCAACCAGTCTACTGCAGAAAGCAATGGCAACCTACTGCAGGATAATCTTCTGCCCAGTCAGTCATGTTTCTTTCCAGACACAATTGCACAAATCGTGTATCACGTATGGCACTTAACTGACTGAATTACTGAGTAGTACTAATTAAAAAACATGATATTTCCTTAGTCATGAGCAGTGATCGTGAATCTCCACAACTTGCTTTTCTTTATCACTCTAAGCAATATTCAAACCCCTTACTATCCCTCCCAATCCCTGTTCAGCCATCCATTTACACAAACTCATTAGGTAGCTCAGGCCCCTCTCATCTTCAATAGGTCCTATGAGTGAGGTCATAAATAAATAAGTAAAAATGATCCTTATTACAAAATCATTTCCTCATTATTAAATTTACTATCAAAGTAGAAAGTCTATCTTCTAACCTAACAATACAATATTCCTAGCACCAAGTGATTCAATTTTATATAATAAAGAATTAGGAATTGTCATTTTTTTGTATGATTCGCTAGAGATTTCTTTTATCATGGAAAATATGGACAGAACTTTTGAAAATAATACTGAAGTAAAAAAAAAAAAAAAAAAAAAAAAAAACCTCTTTGGTTAAATGAATAAAAAAAAAAAAAAAAGATAAAATGTTTTTTCCATATAAATTTTGTCTCCTTTGTTCATATTACTAAACTGTTTCTGTTTGTATATTTCAGTTTCTGTTCAGACAATACTTTGTACAACCAAGAGTCAAGGTGGCAGTCTATACAATCACTTATCTTTAATATTGCACAAGTTCTTCTATTTATAATATTACAATTCATCAAGTTCCAAGTCTCACCAGAACCTACATCATTATTCTAAATGCATACTTTACTTTAATGGTTGGAATTGGTGGCATATTTGATGCCATCTAAATAACCCCTTTTTCACCATTTATTACATTATTATGAGGCTCTGTTTTTAGTGAAAGTTTATGCACTCTTGGTCAACATTAGCCTATCAAATGCATACATCAAGAAAAAGACCAAGAAAATATGTATTGAGATGTTTTTTAATATTTTTAATTCCCAAACACAGTCAGCCTGCTGTGGCCATGTTCATAACTGATAATATAGAGATTTTGGCTTCTTTATTATAATTATTAATGCTTTAATTATTTTTAGCATGTAGATGAGTCTATTATGTTTGTATTTTCCACAAGTATGTTGCAGATAGAGATTGGTAGTTCTCCATGTAGATTTAAATAGGTCCTAATGAAGCTATGATTAGAGAGATGCAAATTAAGTTGTAAATTAAAAAAATATTTGTATCTTTATGTAAACACACAACATATATATATATATATATATATATATATATATTCAGTTAATCAAAAAAATCATCCATGATAATAGCTAACAGATGAGTTGAAAATGCTTGATCTTGAAATCATTTGAACTGTTTTTACACACTATAATCAGAAATGAAATTACTTGTATAAATACAAGAAAAATTTGATAAAATGCTTAATCACAGTGCCTTGTCAGTTCCCTTCAATTAGATATAAAAAATGGGATTACTGCCCAAATATACAAGTGTGTGTGTGTGTGTGAATATAAGATATTGCACATTGAATAGCACTGCTCTCTTCCAACCATCCTGACAAAGAATGGTGATAATATACCCAATATTATGTGGAATATTGTAACTAAACTGAATCTTATAATGTGAAAAATAAGAGATGCAATTTGTACCTTGTAGAAAAATTAGCTATCTTAAAACACTTAACCATGACTTATTAAACAAGAGAAATGAATTGATGGTCACATGCAGGCATGGAAATAAGAAAACTCAAAATTATGAAACTTTGGGTCCTCTTTACCTGGAGATATATTTATGCTCTCACATCCTGATCAAATACTCTGGAAGAATGGTAAACTTTTAAAAAACAGTAGCTAATCTAGCATCTATGCATTGTTCATTCAGTAATGAATTAAAACACTCTTAGCTACTGGTATATGTTTACATGGTATATCACACGCTAAAAGTCTGCCTCCTTCTACTAAGGGGCAGAATTGCCGAATGATGTCAATTTGGTCAGGTTTCAATCCTGGCTAAAATCAATCAGCTGTCTAACCATCAAAGAAGTAAATGTGACTAAACCTGTTTCACTTTAACGGTTCTTCAGAGACCTGGTTAAAGACAACAAAAGATGATTTTATTAAAAACATGGATTCATTAGGTAATGAAGAAAAGTTGTCAGTCTGACCAAATGTTTAAACATTAGGCTTGCAAAAACAAGAAGCAGGGTTCTCTTTCAGGCTAAGAGCTTCTCAGCACACTGTTGTAATTATGACCAACAAATTGTATTGAACTTTGATAAAAGACATTAACATATCCAACACTGTATAGTTGCTATTAACATTACAAATGGTTTGTTCTTGAATTTATATGTCAACAAAGAAAATGCTTCTTTATTTTTCCTTTAGGATATTTTACAGAGAAATCTTTAATCTTTGAATACAATGTATTCACTCCCTCACCTAAGCACAATTTTCAAAATAAAGCATGTTATGAGCTTTCTCGAAATCGTATTTTTGAGAATCTGACTTGGTGGTAGCAAAACTTGTTTGGCACCTATATATTAAATGAACAGCTGAAAAATAGAGCCTGGTTGATAATTTCTCCGTTGCTGTTTAATTAGTTTGAGTTTGTATTGACTCTAAATGTCAAAAGAAACAACAATTTCAAGTGTTCCATTTTATTTTTCAATATATATTATTTAACACAAGAAATTTTATTTATTTTGTAGCATTATGGAGCTGGTGTGCTTAATGATTTTTCTGAGCTTAGACAATTACAGATGTTCTGGTAGGAAATCATATTGGAGGCAGTCTAACTGAAGTCAGGGGAAGTTACCCAAAGAACATTACAGTAGGGGAGGTAGCAGCTTTTTTTTTCTTTTTTTTCACTGTCAACTTCAGCCTCTATTCAATTGGTAAATCAAAAAAGCTAAAATGTTCAATAGATGAAAACTTTAATAAGTATAAAAAAATCTATAAGAAAAAAACTCTATAAGAAAAAAAATCCCTGAAAAAGTAATAAAATAAAATGAACAATAAACTAAAAATGTTAAAAAAAAAATTATTTTCGTATAATGGATATTCTGTCAGTATTGCTAGTATTAATTCCTGACTCCTGATAATTTCTTTTTCTCTGGTTTTCAATGCGCAAAATATAGATTGAGTATCAAAACTAAATTCAACAAATTTGAGATAAAAAAAAAAATGAAAAATTCAGTATTTAATCAATTTTTTTATTCATTGTTTATACTCATAGGATGTGTGTTGTAGTACATTAACTTACTTACAAGTAAATACCCTTGATAAAGATATTAATCTGTTCCTCCCCTCCAGTTATGGGTTAAATAACAGGACAGATTGGCTTCTATAACCTTGGCTGGCATCCAATCTACTGCGGGATTATCTTCTGCCTAAGTCAGTAATGTCTCTTTCAAGACATGATCGCCCAAGTGTCTATCACAAATGGCACTTAACTGACTGATATACTCATAGAAATTTTTGTTTTTAAATGGAGGAAATCGCAAAAATAAATGAAGAATAAGAAAATTAAAAACAAAGAAATTATTTTGACGGGAACTTTTGGTGACTCACTATTAGCAAGTTATTATATTTCAGTATTGTCATGCAAAGTCAACGTACTAAATGAATCCTTCGAATAATACACAATAATGCTCTTTCCAGTGACACACAGCACCAGTATGATGTACACTGCAGAACACACTTGGACTTCTGTCTGAGTGTTTTATATCCAAAATATTTGTGAACATGTGATCCCAGTAGCACAATTCATTCAACGGTTGCATTTGTTGTCTGGAGATCAGTGTTCAACCGCATGTGTCAGTATCAACCCTTTCTTCCTACGTAACAATGTGCTATCCATTTTAGATGTTTCTGTTGTTGAAAGTCCTCAAGTGATGTCATTTCTGCTATTTGGTTCAGTTCATTGTGATTCTATACCACCAATGCATGAGGTTAAATGATGGTACTCAGTGAGACATACACACTTTACTCATTCAAAGACATTTTTAATCATTACTTTGAGAAAGCTGACAATTTAGATATTTTTGAACAAGTTTGGTGCCATGCATGGCATCTAACTGAAAGTCTCGGCCTGACAAGCATATTTATAAAGATGACTATTTAAAAACAAAGAAATTTGTAATATTGAAAGATACCAGAATCTGGGTTGGGAGTTTAAGAAGCTATGGAACATGATGATAAAAGTATTTTCCATACTAATGGGTGCACTTGAGACATCACTTGGGAAACCTTGGGAAAATTGAAACTGAAGTCAAGATTGCAGACTTTTACAAAAATCCACAAATTTATTCTGTGAGAATTCTCCAAAAAGTTTTTAAGTTGTGAGGAAACTTGCTGGTGACCTGCATCAAGAACAGAATTTCAATTAACAGTATCAATGTGCAAAAAGATGATGATTCATTGGTAGAAGTTGCAACCATAACAATGAAATGTAACCTAAATATAGAGCATGACTTTTGGTTTTTGACACAAAATGAAACCTCTATAGTGGTAAGTGTTGAAACATTGTCAGAAAAATTTAACCAGAATTGCTTATGAAAATGTAATTTTTCAGCCAAATTACCAGCTGATTAAAAATATTTTTTTTTATATAATCTTTCAAACCCTCAATTTTTTAAAACTTCATTTCCAAGCAAAACATCAAGTTTCTTACAAACATAAGCTTTATTTTTCCAGATCCCTTTTTCTTCTGCTTTGGATTTCTGGGAAATAATCTTCATTCAAGGAAAAATAAGCCTTTGCTGCTCTTCCTTGAAATGTATGTGAGTGTTGATAACAACATATAAAAGAATAAATTCTTTGATTTGGTTCAGAACTTTTAACCTACTTTGAAAATATCAAATCAGCACATGTTAAAAGATCTCATTTTTTACATATTTCTAAAAAAAAGACTAAAAAAAAAAATAAATAAATAAAAAACTCCACAAAATAAAAAATAAAAATCTCTAAAAATTAAGGATGCAAACAAAACTTTCTAATCATGAAAAAAAAAATCTAAGAATGGAAAAAAATAATACTAAAAATAAAAAGAAAACTTCTAAAAATGAAAACAACCCTAGACATGAATAATATTCCCTTGAAAAGAAAAAAGAAAAAGAAAATAATAACTTCTGTCAGAGAAAAAAAACTTATAACTTATTTTTTTTATGATTTTATGTAAGATAATTTCAAAAATCAGTATTTAATCAATTTTTTTATACTGATAATAAAGAAAAATTGTTAATGGAGGAAAAAATTAAAGTAAAGCAAGGAAATTGTGGGGTAAAGATAAAGCAAGTGGGCAGAAATATCAGGAAAGTCAAAATCATATCAATGTGATTCTTGCTTTCTATTTTCAATATCTTCAGCTAGAATTCACAGTGAACTCATATGAAAAGCTAAGAGGAAATTAGTGATTTTTAAGTCCCTTGTATGATTTATGTCTGAACAATGAAACGGTATTAATGTTATTTGGACTTAAAAAGAAAACTAAAGCAAAACTTTCAAATTTCTAATTAAAAAAAATTTGGAGTTCAGATCTAAAAATGTTTTTCTGCAGGGAAGAGCCAAAATTCCCGAACAGAAGTTAAATTTTTACATTCAACAATTTTTTTTGGCAGGGGGGATTTAAGTCTCACAAATGGATTTAGCATCCCAAAAACTTAAGAATAGAATTCTAAATTATGATTTTCTAATAAATGAAAGTTATGTCAAAAATTGATACTTAGGGCCTAGCAAGATCAACCATAACATATACAAAGAGACAAACCAACTTCATTCCATTCATATTCCTTTTGCAAGAAGAACGTTTTACTCTGGCAGCTTCTTCCTAAGAACCACTAATTTGTAGAACTGATTCTTGAGAGAATTCTTTCCCAAGAACCACTAATTTGTAGAACTGATTCTTGAGAGAATTCTTTCCCAAGAACCACTAATTTGTAGAACTGATTCTTGAGAGAATTCTTTCCCAAGAACCACTAATTTGTAGAACTGATTCTTGAGAGAATTCTTTCCCAAGAACCACTAATTTATAGAGCTTGATTCATTCGGATGATAATAATGTTAAATTTTACTTTGGAAGCACTTTTAACAGATGGAAGATATTTAACAACCACATTGTCTTTAAACAACAGTAAATATGGCAAAAGTACTGTTTTGTCCACATATTATTAGAAATTAAAAAATAATAACAAGAACCCAATTATTACCTGGAATATCGTAGCTAAATTCAAACTTTACAACGGAAGAGATAAATGTAATTTATGCCTTTTAGAAAAACTTGGCAACTTAAATCATATCAATAATCCTAACTGCAGTCAGTTAAGTGCCATACATGATACACACTTGGGCGATCATGTCTCAAAAGAGACATGACTGACTGGGCAGAAGATTATCCCGCAGTAGGTTGCCATTGTTTTCTGTGGTAGACTGGTTGCCGACCAAGGCTATAGAACCCAATCTGTCCTGTTATTTAACCCATAACTGGAAGGAAGATACAGATTAATACCTTTCCCTAGTGTATTTGCACGTAAGTGAAAGCAATGAATTCAGCTGGAATTCAAACTCAGCTCCCCAATTTTTCATTCTGAGCCAATATCCAATGCACCACAACGCACATCCTTAAAAAATATGTGATGCACGCTTGGGCGATCATGTCTCGAAAGAGACAAGACTGACTGGGCAGAAGATTATCCCGCAGTAGGTTGCCTTTGCTTTCTGCGGTAGACTGGTTGCCAGCCAAGGCTATAGAACCCAATCTGTCCTGTTATTTAACCCATAACTGGAAGGAAGAGACAGATTAATACCTTTCCCAAGGGTATTTGCTCGTAAGTGAATGCAATGAATTTAGCTGGAATTCGAACTTGGCTCCCTGATTTCTCGTTCCGAGCCAATATCCAATGCACTACAACCTAACTTACTTAACAAAAAAAGTGATTTAATGATCACACGCTGTCACAGAAAAAAATACTTAAATTCTTAAACCCAGATTGATATAGATTGCACTCTACATTTTTCCTTTTCTTTCTCTTGCAATATTACTTTTAACAATTATGAATTAAGCCCCTTTAATTTTTGCTTCCGGCATTGTTTAATTTTTAATTTTAATTCTAAATTTTACTTTTTATTTTCGTTTTTATCTAAAATTTTAATTTTTCATCTCCATGTAATATTAGAATATTCAAATTTCTACATATTTATATTTTATGATTTATGCCCCTTTGATTTCTTCTCCCTGCATTTTAATATTTTTAATATTTTATATCTTAAATTTAAATTTTTGTCTACATGTAATTTTAGAATTTTAGAATTTTTATCTTGTTATTAGAAAAGCAGCAACTTAACTTTATAAGATTTAATTCCCATGAACATTGAGTGAACTTAAATTCAAATCTATTAAACTGTCAGTTTGAAATATGCACCTGATGATTGTATAACACATAAAACTCCGAGTCGTGTCATAGACATAGGACTATCTATGATGATGATGACATATAGTTTTAAGGTATGCTATATTTATGGGTTAAATTGCTCAGTATCAGAGATTGAGCATATAAAAGTGGACATTGTAGTCAATACCTAAAGGTAATGGTCTGTTTCATGTTAAACACAATCATCAGTCCATATATATATATATATATATATATATATATATATATATATATATATATATATATAAACTCATAAATAATGGCAATAACAAAACATAAGTGTTGACAGAGAAACAATTTATATTTCAGTTGTTACTGAAAGAACCTCCATCTGACAAACAGTAGGTGTGGTTATCCTGAACAAACTAAAATTCAATAGGCTTTTACAAAAGGTTAATGATTTTGTTTGTATACATCAAACTCCAACAGAAATGAAGGGGAGGGAAAAAAACAACTTTATCTTGGGTGTTGGGTGTCACATTTTCGATTCGAATAATGACTGATCAAGTATTTGAATGACATTTATCAATATCATGACAAGTAGTAATGTAGACTCTAACACATCAACAGGCCATAGATTCTGCCATTGAACATTTTCTCTCACTTCAAAACAAAGATATAAAGTATTTAACTGTCATTCATTGGAAACTGTTTTGATGAGCTTTCTTCTTTTGGTACCTCAACTTTATGAATTTAAGTGCAGGACTAGGTTGGCAGATTGGTCTTACTATTTTACTGTTAAAATGACTAGATGTAATAGTAAATTGTATGCTAGCAGTTTCTTCTCAAAACTTGTGAGGAAATCTTTCAGTTTTTTGATTTTCTGTAAACTACAATCATCAAAAATTTAAATCTAACAGCAATCATTATCTTTTGTCTTTTTAAATTCTGTTTTTTTATTGTTGTCTCTCCTTGATAAGATTTTTTTCCCCCAGATTCTTTCATGCTCAGTAATTCCTTGTGTCTTAGTGGCTTTATCACCTTGCTTGGGATGAAATTGATAACAAAAAGAAAAAGAGTTTTTTTTTTTGTTTTTTTTATATTGTATTAATCTTGCAACCCCTGATTAAAATGTTAACCATTCCATATGTCAGTTCTCTTGGGAAAAGAGGTGGATTCATACCTTTTCTAAGGGTATTTGCACATAAATGAATCTAACAAACCTAACAGGAATTGTCAATTGTCTCTAATTATCAATTCCAAACCATTATCCATTAAACCACCTGCACATCCAAGCTCACAGTACCTGGTATACTCCAGTATAGGTATTGACCAGGTACAATGTTAGTTAACTTCAGTGATCATATAGGAACCAGTGTTTCAATATAATGTGGTCATAAATTTACTGATACTCACAGGATAGACAGAGGGAAAGAGAGACAGGGGAAAGCAATGTGTGACATACTTGATGGACTTGAGCAAATAGATGTCAGAACCGGATTCAGGAAAAATAACAAGAGAAAGAGTGTTAAGAATTACAAAGGATAGGAAAATGTGGAGAGCCATGATCGCCTACATTCTGAAAAGACATGGTACATAGAAGAAGAAAATGCAAGAGAACTGACATATGAACAAATGACTGTTTTTAATTCCTGTTATATATTCATGCAGAAATTCCAGTTTTGATGTAATTTATCCTGATGATTTCCATGTCAAACAATGAGTGATGAAAACTATTCAAAAATAAACACTGGACTGTTCTTATTCATTCCTGAAGGAACGTCCAAAGCCTCAACAAGAATAGTCAAATTCGATGATTCTTAAAAGCAAGTAAAACTTGACTGCAATACAGAAATAGCAATGGTCAGTTTTGGAAAGTAAATCACAGAATATCATGAATAGTCTATACTTTTCTTATCATCTAAATCTATTTATTGCCGATGCTAAGATGAAAACAAATCAATATGTCAGCCCTGCAAGTAAAGTGAATTGCAATTCCTTCAATGGACAAAAAGAACCTTATTCACAGTTTTGAACTGTTCATGATCTCACATCAAAGATATCTGTGTTGTGATTCACATCAACATACTTAAGTATATAATAATGAATGAATTAATGAATTTCCTTGTAACTTATATTGGTTGAAACATTTTCTATGGATTATCAAATCCTTGTAGGCTACCTGAAAAACCAGAAAATATTTTAAACTAGCAGTATAGCCCGGCATTGCTTGGGTGTAATGAAAGCTTTAAAACTAATTCATGTTCCTGGAGCTCAGACTCTTTGGATGTTGGCACAAAAGGCTAAAAAGCAACAGTTGTTTCCAGTTAAAGCGAAACTGTAAACTGAAAGGAAAATGAGTGGATGTAAGTCAAATTTTGATTTTCTAGTATCAATATCAAATAAGTTTTTTCGTCATAAACTGAATTTTGAAGGCTAAATAAGTCCTCTGAGTAAATGGTATCATGGCTGAGGCTAAGAACTACAATTATACCTACTTAGAGCCAACCCAAAGCAAAATCTAAAATAAAAGAGCTGAAAAACTGATTTTGATCAGACCTGATATATATTACAATTTCCTACACTATTGTAAAAACTGCAACCTTGAAACTTCTGAATATTGTTTCTTATGTCTTTGTCTAAGAGTGTATCAAATTTGATTAAAATCGGACCACTCCTTCTATAACCTGATTTTTTCAATTATCAATTTTCGATATTTATCAAGGGTACCTCGATACAAAACCTAGCTAAGAACACTCGCAGACACTTATTGTACAACTGTGTAAATTTTCAAGAAAATCAGTTCAGCCGTTTCGGAGTCCATAGGTAACAGACACACACACACATACACACACACACATAGAGACAAAGTTCCATTTATAAGTAAGTTTAGATTTAAGAACTTTTTTTGGTGGGGAGATAACTATTTAGTGATAAAATTCTTAATAATTAACCCATAGCTGATGGAAAGGTTATTTAAAGCCAGAAAATATTTTAATTTTTAGACTGTAAGAACAATAATTTTTTTCAAGATAATAATGATTTAATGATACAAGTCTTAATAATTAACCTATAGCTTGAGGAAAAGGCTATTTAAAACCAGAAAATATTTTATTTTTAGATTGTAAGAACTATTTCTTGGAATATAATAATGGTTTAGTGATACAAGTCTTACTAATTAATCCATAGTTGAGGGAGAATAGGTGGATTCATACCTCTCCTAAGGGTGTTTGCATGGAGGTGAATGTAATGATCTTAATGAGAATTAGTACTTGGCTCTCCGATTAACAATTCTGAACCATTATCTATTACCCCACCTGCACATCCAAGCTCACAGCACCTGGCATAGTGGAGTGATTACATATCTCCACACATACACTGTTTATTGATTGAATAGTTTGTTTTTTTATGGTATGTCAACCTTTTGCAGGTTAAAGCCAAAATATATTTTCATATTGTAAGAATTTTAGGGGAATAATGATTTACTGATACAATTCCTACAAATTAATCCATAGCTGAGGGAAGACATGGATTCATATGTTTTCAAAGGGTATTTGCATAAAAGTAAATATAACAAACCTGAGTGGAAATGGAACTCTGTTCTCAGATTTCAAATTCTGGGCCATTATCCATTACACCACTTGCACATCCAAGCTTACAGCTTTACCTTCTAGCCAAGAATTTAATTTCTTCTTTTTTGATCACTTCTTTTATGGTGATTGCACTAATGACTAAGTAAACCAATTCTTACATGGAAGAACTGGTGACATTGATTGCATAATAGTGTTGGTAGGGGACATGGCCAATCTTGTCTCTTGTCATTTGACTTCTTTCTTTATTTTTTCTTATGGAGGCTCCAAAGTTTTTGCTTCTGTTGTATTGCCAGGGTGGCAGGATGATACTCAGATGTGTGCTGAGTATCTATAGCACAATATTTGTGCTAAAAGATATTAACACAAATAAGACAAACACTAAAAGACAGAACAACAAATAGTAGAAGCGAAGAGAAATTAAGTCGTTAGTTGCAGAGAGCACAGTCTGATAGTAATCATCATTGACACTTCAAAAATCCCAGACTGCTATTAGTTTTTATTTTTATAACTACGCTGGTCCACAGACCATTCCATTCTTGAGAGCACTAGAAGGGTGTTAGCTGCTGTACAACAGATTCTAATGGTATTAGAACAACACCAGTTGGTACAGTTTTGTTCTTGTGATTTAAATTATTTTTCTCAAGTCCAGTGGCTTTCAGTGTTGTTTTGAGTTGATCCTTTTATCTTTGAAGAGGGCAATCCCATGGTTTTTTTTTTTCACTGAAGTGAGATCACTAAATAAGATTTGATGTGGAAACTGTAATTCTTCCTTTCTTACTACAAGCAAAGACAGTGTTCAATGATCAGCAATTTGATGTTTTAACTGTTGGCTCTTTCCAGGGCTTTTCATGTTGGTTACATAGTAATTCCATTTGATTTTCATTATACAGTGCCAATGTAAAACCAAAGTCCTCCAGGAACTCTGAATAAATCTCATATCATCAGAAGCTTGTAAGAATACAAGTTAATCATCAAGATAAAATTATCTGTATCTATACTCCCCCAAAGTTAATAACTATTTAAAGATTATGTCTCTTATTCCTTTAAGATGTTGACAATTATACTTCCTTTGAAGGCAATGTTAATCTTTCTACTATCCGTCAGAGTCCTTGTTCTGCCATCCATATATACACACTTGTTAGATAGTTTAACTATAAACTATATTTTGATCAAGAAAAACCTTTACATTATATTTATCAATTCTAAACTAAAATAAGCAATATCTTATCATTAGTCATTAAGATTAAATTATATGCCTCTATATATATTTGTGTATTTAGGGAGCAAGTTTTCTCTTACACATGTCAGATTAAATAAATTGCAAACATTGTGTCTGCTTATTTTTTATAAAATCTGTTCATACTCACGGATAATCTTTCACATATTATAATTGAAAGATGTCAGAAATGAGCTGTAACATTGACAGATGTTATTATCAATCATTTCTCAATGTACCCAAGTACTTTCAGTCTTCTTAGATCATCTTCAGAGGTGTGAGTTATGGTAACAAAAAAAAAAATAACCAAAAAACTGTGTTGCTAAAAATTAGTGTAAATTTTTTTCTGCTTCAAATAGTTGACAAATTACTTGGCATTCATTACAATGTAAAAATTACCCAAAATGAAATTTTTTTATGTTGTATATTATTATCTGTGAGTATAAATGGATTTTATTAATAATAAGCAGACACAATGTTTGCAATTTATTTAATCTGAGCTATATATATATATATATATATATATATATATATATATATATACACACACACACACACAGAGAGTGCAATGGGGAAAATGTTGCTATCCACATCACCCCTTACATCTGGTCACCTAACTCCCCAGACATCAACCTCCTTGGTTATCATGTGTGGGGTATAGATAAGTAAAAGACCAACAAAACTCTTTGTAGTATCAAAAATAAACTGAAGGCAAGGATTATGGCAGCATTTACCAACTTAAACAAGAACTCTGGAATCTCTTGCATCTCTTCTGGACAAAGTTTCATCTAGAGGCTGTGGTTGAAGTGAATGGTGATTTTATTGAATAAATTTACTCTTTAGTATTTCAAAATATTTTTGTGTAATCTTGTTAAATATATCCGTTAAAATGAGATGACAGTATTATTTTTAGTTTTGCATAATTTAGACGACAAATAGCACACAGCACCCTGTCCAGTGAGCTAAGAGTAATTCATTTGATTTCTTCAGAATAAACACTGTGAGGAGTTAAAGAGAAAAGAAAAAAATAGACAAAATGAAAATAACTCCAAACTAAGCTTGCTCTAATATATTTTGATACAACAACCATTTATATTTAATATTATAATGTTAAAAATTCTATAGTAGTCAACAGCATTTGTATAAAGATTAGTCTCTTAGATACATTAACTTCACTTTTAGATCTGAAATTTTATATATATATAAAAAGAAAAAAAAAAGAAAGGTGAGAAGGGTGTCTGTATGTGAACCAATACAATCATCCTATCTAACAAATTTCAAGATTTTTTAAAAGTTATTTTGATATTTATGGATAAGGGAAGAAATCAGACCATAGTACCAGGAAGTGGGGTTCCAAAACTGTTTTTTAACCATTCCCATCTTGTCCATCATTGTTAGTATAACCCATGTAAAAAGAATAGTGTAAAATAAATATAGTGATTATTTAACAGACAGTAGAAATATTAGGTTTGCTTCTTTTGGTACCACTGAGGAGGTAGTATGATACCAGATAATGCATGCTGAAATATCTACAGCACAATATTTGTGAAGGATATTAAGTACAAACAAGACAAACACAGAGAAGACAGAACAACAATAAATAGGAAAAGAGGAGAGGTTAAGTTAGAGTCGCAGAGAGCACAGTCCGATAATAATCATCAATGACACTCTGAATTCGTGTCTGCTATTAATATTTATTTATAGAGCTATTTCATCTTTGAAAGTGCTAGAGGGATGTCAGCTGCTCTACAACATTTCTTATATGTTTCAATATTCTCACTGAGATTTATGAGGTGAGGTCATTTCAACAATTAAGGCAATTCTAGGCCTAGTTTCTGGGACATAATGACGTATGATTCTCATATTCTGACAGTCTAATACAAAATTTTTTTTGGTGTAACACATTGCTGAAAAATTCAATTCACAATTAGAAGGAAGTCAAATGAACCCAAATATATATGCAAACTAGAGATGATTGATTTAAAATACTAGCCAAATATCCATTTTATGAATATGGAAAAATATCATAGAAGTTCTCTAACCTATTTAAAATCTCTGTATAAACAATGTTTTCAGCAAGACATGTTTTTAACATTCCTTTTTTCATTATCAATTAGTCAGTTAAGTGCCATACATGTTACATGCTTGGACGATCATGTCACAAAAAAGACATAACTGACTGGACAGAAGATTTTCCTGCAGTAAGTTGCCATTATTTTCTACAACAGACTGGTTGCCAATCAAGTTTATAGAACCCAATCTGTCCTGTTATTTATTCCCATAGCTGGAGGGAAGAGATGGATTAATACCTTTTCCAAGGCTGTTTGCATGTAAGTGAATGTAACAAGTTCAACTGAGATTCGAACTCGGCTCTCCAATTTGTTTCCACTTCACCACAAGTCTAATTGAATTTCTTAATCTAGACATAGCTCCATAGATTTAACCATGAGAGAAATGTTTGAATACTTTTCTAATGGTTATCTAAATAATAATTCAGCAAACTTAGTATTTTTTGACTTGTTTAAATAATTCAATGCAGTTTTAAAAAAATTTAATTGAACAGATTATTTTGACTTATTTTTATAATTCCATAATTTCTTTTTAAACCATTTGACTTTCTTGTTGTAATGTGAAATATGAGACAGCAACAATTCTTACTGTAGGTCTTCTAACATACAACAGAATTTTGACAAGACCAACATATCTTATTATACCAACACAATGAATTCAAAAATAAAATTTCAACAATGGAAACATTGCTTATATATTGCAATTTGAAAATTTGAATTAAAATTATATAAAACAGAAGAAATATTTATTCAAATATGCTTTACAAAATTATTATGCAAATTAAATTTTACCACTAATGTTGTAAATAAATATATTTTTAAATAATATATATAAAATATATATCATATACATGCTTATATATATATATATATATATATATATATAATATATTATATATAAAATAAAATAATATATATATAAAAAGCTGAGAGTAAAACTTTCTATGTTATTTTAATCATTGCAAATACTTATTGGCAAACTTTTGAATGTTGTCTGTAATATGAATTCTTTTCTTGTATTTGCTGTACTTTTTCAGCATGTGACTCTCCACGACTTCTTGTACTTTGTAGTACTTGGCAAAGGTTGTATTTTTACTATATTTCTATTTTTTACTTTATGTTCTGACAACCATTTACACAATCTTATTAAGCTGATTATGTGCTTGCATTGTCTGTCGCTTGTCTTCAATATGCCCTGTGAGTATCAAATTTCTGAAGCCCTCTTTCCTTGTTATTTGTCCCTTTTTGATGGTACATACACCATTGTTCAAATTAACTAAAACAAAAGGAATAATGACTTCCTAGGATCTTTTACACTTTCTCTGATCACATATATGTTTTATCTTTTGACCACATTTTCCTTTACATTTTGAACTAATGGATCCAGTTGGTTACTTCACCTTGATGATATGACTGACAGTTGAAAGGCTGACACCAACAATATCCACAATCTCTCTGTAAGACTTACTAGTGTGTTTGTGCAGCGTTACAATTTTCATACACTTCCTTGGAGTAACATCCATCGCAGACAATGGTCATAGGACAACTAATCGACAATCAAGACAATAGTGTCTGGCTGTGATAAAAATCTGATGCAATCATGAATGAGAAAAAAATAGGAATCGATTACACCCTGTAACTCCAGTGAGTCTAAAACTGACTGTAAGGTGAAAGAAAAGAAACTAAAGCAGCTGTGTCAATGAATTTGCACAAGGGTCTTTGTATTCTTTTTGTTTGACTTATAAGTGTAAATGCAATTTTTTAGTGCCCTAGAAATTTCCACTATCTCTTTCCGATGGTACATTGCAATGTTTTCATGTTGCAAACAGTATTATTGTGACTGGATCAGTTGTTGTGATGAGCTAGCTTAAAAGTTAATATGGTAATAATCATTTTCCCTATTATTAGCTTTGCAGTATATTTGTTTATATTTTTCCAATAATTGTCACAGGTTAGTGGTATAGGCTGTTTTGTTCTACTGATCTAAAGTGCAACACAAAATTTAGCATTATGCAAAATCTAAACTTATTTATAAATGGAACTTTGTAAGTGTCTGTGTGTGTGTGTGTGTGTCCGTTACCTATAGACTCCAAAATGGCTGAGCTGATTTTCTTGAAAATTTACACAGTTGTACTATAAGTGTCTGCGAGTGTTCTTAGCTAGGTTTTGTGTCAAGGTACCCCCAATAAATATTGAAAATCAAAAAAATCGGGTTAAAGAAGGAGTGGTCCGATTTTAATCAAATTTGATACACTCTTAGACAAAGACATAAGAAACAATATTCAGAAGTTTCAAGTTTGCTGTTCTTACAATAGTGCAGAAAATCGATAATATATATATATATATATATATATATATATATATATATATAAAAGGCAAGATGTTTGTGTGTGTGTGTGTGTGTCTGTATATTTGCCTGTATATCTGTATTTTTTCAGCCCTTTTATTTTAGTTTTTGCTTTGGGTTGGCTCTAAGTAGGTATAATTGTAGTTCTTAGCCTCAGCCATGATACCATTTACTCAGAGGACTTAATTAGCCTTCAAAATTCAGTTTATAATGAAAAAAACTTATTTGATATCGATACCAGGAAATCAAAATTTGACTTACATCCATTCATTTTTCTTTCAGTCTACAGTTTCGCTTTAACTGGAAACAACTATTGCTTTTTAGTCTTTCGTGCCAACGTCCAAAGAGTCTGAGCTCCAGGACCATGGATTAGTTTTAAAGCTTTCATCATTACGCCCAAGCAACGCTGGGATATACTGCTAGTTATATATAAAAGATGATTTCTTTGATTTATGAGACATGTGAGTAACATCAGCTCAGAATGCGAAATCAGAGAGAAGAGTTCAAATTCCATTTGAATACATTGCATTCACATAAATGCAAATACCCTTGGGAAAGGTATGAATTAATCACTTCTCCTTTCAGCTATGTTAAATAACAGGACAGATTGGATTCTAAAGCCTTGTTTGGCAACCAGTCTACTGCAGAAAGTAATAGCAACCTACTGCAGGAAAATCTTCTTTTCAGTCACTCATGTCTCTTTCAAGACATGATTGCCCAAGTGTGTATCACATATGGCACTTAACTGAATAACATTTGTTTGGTATTGAGTATTTCAAAACAATTATTTTATACATCTTGTGTAACTTCATATTTTCTCTTGGACACACCAGTTTAAAGACACCTGGATTGTAGTATATTATTTTTGCATTGTCATAAATGCAAAGTAAAACATCTTGGAGATCCAAAAATACAAGGTAAAACATCTTTGAGCTTATTTCAGGGCTTAAGAGTTCAGAAACCTTTAAAACAATCTGAAACATAGCTTAGCATTTTAAGCTTGTAAAGTTAAAAAAAAAAAGTCAACTTCAGAGTCTTTCTTATCCCAAAATATAACTATTTTTTGATCAAATGTTAACTGAAACCAAAATAAACTTTTGCTTCTAAGATTGAATGAACAATTTTCAAGTCATAACATTCTAACCCTAAAAGAAACGAATGCAATAAGAATATCATCTGAGATTTTATAAAATCTTGGCTTCTAATAATTTACTTCAATATTCTAAACAAAAATAGGTTTCCATTAGAGAGCTCATTGAATGATATCAATATTCTATATTTCTTTCTGTTATGATTCTCTCAAGTGAAGTGAATCATTCCTCCCACATTTTCTTTCTTAAATCAGATTAAAATTAATTTAAGCTATTTTACCAGGCATGAGACATGATTTCGAATTTTTTTCAATAATTATATTTCAAATTAATATGCTAGGAATGCTTTGAAAGTTTTTCTAATTGAAGCAAGTAAGGATTATGCTAAAATAAATATTAGTTGATATTTTACTTCTTTCTAAGCTATGCATTCCAAATTGGAAAGCCTGAATTTGAAGCCAAAATGTGGCTAAACCTATAAAATGCTTCAATATACTTAATTATGGCCTTTTAAAGTCTTGAACATCAGAAGCAAAAAACAACATTTTAAAGTTTTGTTACAGTAATTTTTATGATTAAATAAGGAACAAGTAGGAAAAGCCTTTATAAATTTGATGTTTTGCTATTTATTTTAGCTTCATAAGAAATTTGCGGTGAAGTGAGGACAATGCAGAGATATTTTAATATCTTATTCTATGTTCTTTGTTTTCATTTGTTGAATAGATATCGTGTTCAAATTTTGTGGCATTTTTATGTATCTATGTGTATGGGTGTGTGGCTGAGCGGTTAGAAGATTTGCTTTCTAATCACAAAGCCAGGGTTCAATTCTGGAACCGTAAAGTCAAAGTCACTCAGCATAGTATCCATCACTTGTCGGGAAATTGCCTGTGCAACCTTTACCCCAAACGGTGGGCATTCAAACTTGTACAACCCACAATAGGTGTTGACACAGTAACTTAGAACATTCTTCCTCCACCTGTATTTAAAGAAACACATCACTGAGGTCAAATTTTTCCAAAATTTGACCTCTATTTAGTTTCACGAAAATTTCTTCCAGTTTAGGTAAAGAATAATGATAGTCTTTAAGTGCCGCATTAAACCCCATTGAAAAAAATCAAAGCCAACCTGGATCTTATTTGACTTCTTCACATACATGGTTGGTGATGCCCTTTGACTGTACACAATTTTTGACAAGACACCAGTTTTTTCTAGTCTGTCGTGTTTTTCATTTATTTTTGGGAAAGAGGCAAAAGGTACATTACGTGTTTTTTTTAACACTGACTGGATGTCATCATTTTGCTGTCATCTTATTACACCGACCAAAGCCCCCAGAAAAAAACTTCCAGAAAAGTTTCTTTTAAATTTTTTATTAAATTATTTGCCTCAGTGGTCAGGTTTTTGAGTTTTTGTCAAAATGAATTAATTAGCATGTCCCACAACTTAAATTTCTCTATTGAGTTGGTGCCGAATAAATTTTCTGCATTCTTTAATAGAACATTTTTAGTTTTAACGTTCTTCCTTGAAAAGTTACATTAGTGATAAGTTCTTCTGTAAACTTGATTTTTGACCCTGTCACAGACCTGGCCATTTTATTAGTTCTTAGCAAGGTTGTTTTTCTCAACTTTTTCCAACTGTATAGATTTATGATTAAATCTGAACCAGAATCCAACTGTAGTTTAATATTTTTAATTAGAATTTGTACTTGCACATATTTCCTAACCCATCTTGTTCATCTGATTTTGTGTTTTTTAAACAGCTATTAATCTTTTTTCTCACACAACGATGTCAGCTCTTGTGACTGACATGGTTACAATTTAAGCACTTTTTATTCCGTTAAGGGCAGTCCTTATACCAATGTAGGAACCCACAACTGTAACATGGGTTAGGGAGCAAATTGTCTTGTTTTTTTTATTGGTTTGATTTAGAGGGAGAATTCAATTGTTTTATTTTTTGGCATAGTTTTTTATGTGAGCTATGCCAGATTCCTCGATATTTTTTAATCTTGACATACGCTTACGAATCTCTGACAGTCGTCTGTTATTTGTTGGAGAGTAAGGTTTGTCTCATTTTCCAATTTATTCAGAACTCTACATCTAATTTCAGCATCTCTAGCTTAAATGCATCCCTGAACAAATATCAGACACTTGAAATTATTTGCACACAATTCCAACAGTTTGAAATCATTGCAATGCTTGTTCATAACCGACGTAAATGTAGTGTAATCTTCATTATCCTTTCTAGTTAAATTCATACACTTCCATCTCTTATGAAAGAGTGAAGTTTTAGGACTAAAAAGTTCACTAAAAAGTTTAACCATATCGGTAAATGTCAGTTCACTTGTTTCATGGAGTAAAATATAGTTTACAAATTTGATGTTCTCTGTGGTGCCCAGTTTTCAAAGAAGAAGGCAAACTTCCTTAGAGTCTTACCAATTTATGCAATCTGTGGTGTATAAATCCTCAAATCTTCTAAAATAGAAGGCAAAAGTTATATTCTCGCCTGGAGAATATCTGAAAATGTCTGTTGCGCCCCAGATTGTGTTTTGTGAGAATGCATTTTCATTTTTGCTAATTTGTCCCCTGTTTGCCAGTTCAAGCAACTGCAGCTTATCTAGTTTGGAGGAGTTTATGTATGCATGGATAAATTAGCATAACAGTCTAAATATGAAAATAAAAATGTATAACATTGTCATTCAGTTAATTAGGTGCAAGGCAAAGTCACTACTGTTAGCAATAAATCAGAACCTGACATTTATCTTGCTAAAATAAAAAAAAAAACTTTAAATGTTGTTGTCCAAATTTCATAAATTAAATATTTACATACTTAACTCATTTTACTTTCATCTTACTGTTGCATTATGTGTTTGGCACTGGCTTTATTTCTTCTGACCACAATGCAGTATCATCAATTGTATAAACAAAGGATGATTTCTTTTTCATATTTGCTTTATTATGTGAGATGAACAGATGTGGTAGCATTGATTCTCGGAGGTGGGGGATGGATGATGCTTTGGGGAATGCATGTAGACTTTTTGGCTTTACATTTCACTAGATGCAGGTTAACCACTCAATGGAATCTGGATGTAGGAAGCATGCTGACTTCTCAGAATTTAGGGTGACTACTCTCTTCATGACATTTTGGCCTTTATGAAAAACTTGGACAAAAGCAATCCATCACGAGCAGAATCCCATGCTGACCAGGCCTTATGACCAGTTGTTTGCCATTCTGACCCAGCCTTCTCATTCTATAACATTACTTTTTAATCAAACTAATCCACTTTGCTATATTAATGAAGAAGTATTAATAGTAGGCCCTGCTCCAACCACAACTGGGACATCAACCACCACCTGGGATTAAAATCACCATCAACGAACTAGACCTAGAGAATGTTAAACAATGTTCATACTTTGGTAGGGTACTAAAATCAAATGCATATGCTGCAAAAAATGTCAATAATTGAAACAAGGTCACCAATACAGCATGTGAGAAGCCATTCAAAAAAGTCTTAGGCAATCCTAGGATAACACAAACCACCAAGTTCCCGATCTACCAATCTATTGTAATATTGACTCTTCTGTATGCTTGTGAGATCTGGGTACTCTATTAAAGAGACATCTGCAAACTTTAAAGATTCCATCAAATGAAACTTTATCAAATCCTATACTTGTGGCACGATTAGATCACAAACAACAAAGCTCTCCTGCAGGCAAAGATGTTGAGCCTAGAAACCAACATGACTCACCACTGACTTCAATGGGCCAGAGATCTTGAATAAATGACAGACAACTATCTACCAAAACAAATATTCTCATAACTTGCATCTGGCAAGAGACCAGATGGGGCCTCATGGTGTTGATTCAAGGATCAGCTCAAAAACACCTTGCTGAGGACAGAAATCAATCTGGTCAATTGGGTGATATGCTTCTAGCTGCAGAAAGTACTGAATGGAGAAGAGCAGTCCATGAAAAAACAACATCTTTTGAAATAGAAAAAACAAAAAGCAGAAGACATCTGGTATGAATAGACTCATAGAAAAGCAAGAGCTCTCCATTCCCTGAATCCTCCAACCATACAATGATGTGGTTGCAGATGTCTCTTCAGAACCAACATAGGACTCAAGAAAATGTCAATGAGCACCCCAATATTCTGGAAAGAGTCCTACCAACAATGGCGATTAATAGTAGCATGATGAAGTTTTACATGAAATATTTTTTATTAGTTTTCAACTCGTTTTTCTTTCATCTTATTTTTATTCCTTTATATCACAGAACTCCAGATTGTGACACTAATTCAGTAAAATTAGTAGTAGTTGTATATGAAGTAAGGATTCATTTTCATTATTAATTTTCAAATAATTTGTCTTACATCGTATTTTTGTCACTTTATATCTCAACATCTTAGATCAGGACACAAATTCATTTTTTCTTAATAAAAATCTCCATCAACTTTGCCACATCTTGAATCATTGCAAACCAAATGGCTGGCTGCTCATTTCTAAATATACTGTCTGCTAAGGTTGGAGATGCCTGTTCAGGTATATTTGTGTTTTTAAAATTCACACACAGTCAACTTGTTGTTTGTACTTCAACTATGCTGAGCAGTCCTTAGTTACAGTATCTGGGAGAGAGTGTATAGTCGGGCATGATCCCCAGTTTGAATAAAGCAAGTACACTTTGGATCATGGTGACAGTGTTAGCACAACCATCAACAGCTTCCGAACAAGGCTTTGGCCATTTCATGGTATGGTTTTCAGACACTTCCCAATGGTTCCATACACTGGGATGATCTCATCTTGACAAATCAACCTTAGTGAGATTCAAACACAGGTTTCATGGTTGGTAACATTTCAACCACTCTGCCATGTGCCCACTACTGTGAACTTTAGGAATCTTCAGGTGAATGGAATTTTGAACTGAACACTTTATTTCATTTATCAGAGTAGACTTTTCTAGTTCCATAAGACATGCCTTTTCCAAATGTCTCAGTATCAGTTATTTAACTCAACTAATTTTTGTTTTAAATTTTTTTGTTCACCTCTAGCCAGTTACTAAACTCACAAATGGATATAACCAATGTTTTATCCACTGGGCCATGTGTCCTTGATCTCAGTTTATGAATTTTTGGGATTTATAAACCTAATATCTCAGTAACCATTTTTATTTTACCTGAGCTCATATTACAATTTTATTGTTTGTAATTGTTTTTCTCTAACACTCTATTACTGGTTCCCATACTGTATTCATTTTTATGTTTGGCTGACATAGGTTTTTGTGGCCTAGCATATGAGCTGATTCCTTATCATATTTGCCAATATGGCAACAAAAATGAGGATAACTGTACTGCACAAAATCAGAGTAGGAAGATTGTACTGCACCAAATAACAACTCTCTAACTCATCAATCATGCTGAATTGAAACTGCTTATATATACCAAAGAAAAATAATAGTTGAACTTCAAGAAAAGTCACCAAAAATAAATGAATAACGTTAATGAACCTCTCACAATGCAATTGAATGGTAAATAATAAAATTGAGTATGTCTACTAGGGACTGATGAGCAGGGAAGCACTAAGGCTGGATGTTAATGGCATTGTTTTTGTTTAAAGTTTGAAGGGTGAGTCAGCTAAATCAATTTTGGAATCATATCTAGGTACTTAGGAACACTCTCAAATGAAGACTGCCTGTTCAGACTGGGTTATCAAATCTGAATGTATTTCTAAGTGGCTTTTACCTGCAAGGCTATGCACTACTTTTATTAAAAAGTAATCATATCACATATATAGTTCTGGATGTGCATTGTGGTGCTGTGAATATCAACTTGGAACAAGAAATCGAGGAGCCAAGTTTGAATTCCAGTTGAATTCACATACATGCAAATATCCTTGGGAAAGGTATTAATCCATCTCCTCTCCATCCAGCTATAGGTTAAGTAGCAAGACAGATTGTGTTCTACAGCCTTAATTGGCAACCAGTCTACTGCAGAAAGTAATGGCGACCTACTGCAGGAAAATCTTCTGCCTGGTCAATCATGTCTCAAAAGAGACATGATTGCTCAAGTGAGTAATTCATATGGCACTTAACTGACTGCAATGAATGTGATGAGTATATGTTTATCAGAATTGGTGTCATGATGAGTATTTTGAACTTTATAAAATTGTATCCCAGCATCAATTTGTTGATATGCTGCTCCCTCACTCAGTAATAATAATAATATTTAGTAGAAATACCCTGAAAACTTGGTATCTTTCCTATGAATCTTAATTCTTAAGCTGATGATTGAACAATCTCATGATGAGTTCTACGACAATGAAATATGTATAGAAATTCCCCTATCACATCATTAAATATTTCAGCTAAATAACTTTAATAAAATATTGCAATAATAATCATAAATATGAATATTAGTTATTTAATGAAGAAAGGGGGTAGAAATGAAGATTTGAAATTGAAAACTTTTTCATTTCACTGAAACAGACTTCTATTTTTGCTTCTTACTTTCTTTCTTTCATTTTCTCACTAAAACCAAGTAGTTTTCCTGACATGTCTTTTCCATGCAATCAAGACAACAGTCTATTATTTATGAAGTTTTATGGTTGAAACTAACATTTTAACATAAGCTATAAATCTTTTTTCTTTTGATTTTTTTTTTTTTACATAAAGAGAATCTTTTTGATATATTATATAAAAACAAAATAGTATGTAAGGTAAATTTGAAACTGGTAAATAACCATTAAGCCAAAAAAAAAAAAAATCTAAGTATTATAAAGATTTGTAAAATAAAAGGAATCACACTTTTTTCATGTAAGTATCGCATTTAAAAACGTGCAATAAAAAGCGTCCATTATACTAAGTACAACTATAAAAATACTATTCAAAATTCCTTGCGGATACAAGAGGCATTAGCAGATCAGACAGTGGCTAAAATGTGCTAAAAATAGATGTCATGGGGATAAAACTTTGAATCATGGTATAATGCAGTGTTTTGCAACCATTTTTACTTCAGGGCACACTTGTAGAATAACTAAAATTATGGAATACTAGCAGGATAGCCTGGCGTTGCTCGGGTGTAATGAAAGCTTTAAAACTAATCCATGGTCCTGGAGCTCAGACTCAGATTAAAGAATATTTGTGTGAAGTTTGGTGAGAATCGGATAAAAATTGTGCATTTGTATTAAGGACATACAGACAGATAAACACGCAAACATCTTGCCTTTTTTATATATATATATATATACACATATATATATTATCGATTTTCTACACGATTGTATGAACTGCAACC
Organism: Ascarosepion bandense; assembly: GCA_037127315.1. NCBI lineage: Eukaryota > Metazoa > Mollusca > Cephalopoda > Sepiida > Sepiidae > Ascarosepion > Ascarosepion bandense. The sequence goes on along the minus strand of JBBBDQ010000124.1, from coordinate 1,748,635 downwards.
TTGAAACTTCTGAATATCGTTTCTTATGTCTTTGTCTATGAGTGTATCAAATTTGATTAAAATCGGATCACTCCTTCTATAACCCGATTTTTTCGATTATCGATATTTATCGGAGGTACCTCGACACAAAACCTAGCCAAGAACACTCGCAAACGCTTAAAGTACAACTGTGTAAATTTTCAAGAAAATCGGTTCATCCATTTTGGAGTTATATGTAACGGACACACACACACACACACACACACACACACACAGACAAAGTTCCATTTATAAATAAGTTTAGATAATTTAAACTTTAATAAAGAAAATTAATCATGAAATTTGAAAATAGAAAATAGTTAAGAAACCTGCTGAAATAAACATTTTTAATGCATTTTATATTTCAGCATGCTTATATGAAACCTGTGCTTTGGCAATTGTTGAAGGCCTTATATATGATAAACACTCATTTCTTCATCAAGGCATTCAATATTTGATCTAATTTAATGTTGGTAAGTGCAGAAAATCTTAATTCACAAATGTAAGCTAAGGAACGACAAATCGGAGAGCCGAGTTTGAATTCCACCTGAATTCATTGCATTCACTTATGCACAAATACCCTTGGGAAAGGTACTTATCTGTTTCTTCCCTCCAGTTATGGGTTAAATAACAGAACAGATTGGGTTCTATAGCCTTGGCTGGCAACCAATCTACTGCAGAAAGCAATGGCAACCTACTGCGGGATAATCATATGCCAAGTCAGTCATGTCTCTTACGAGACTTGACCGCCCAAATATGTATCACGTATGGCACTTAACTGATTGAAGATAAGAAAAATTGCAAAGCGATATGTAGTGTTTTACTAGTTATTGAAGGATATTCTTATTCAATAGAAATCTAAAATTGATTAAAGGATACCTTTTGATAGGTAAGCCACGATCAGCAGAACATTTTCGTTTATAAATACTTGTTGTAAAATAAAATCCTTATATTTGCCTTGATACAGTCCATTAGAGGATGAAGGGCATCAGCAAAGATAAGTTTACCTTTTGTCTATTCATATTGTGCTTTTACAGATATTTTAGTTATATCTGAAATTATATATCTATGTTGTGGAGTAGTTTTCGGACTGAAGATTAAAATCATGCTATGTGAG